>SWDC01000158.1:8116316-8513816 GCA_004919715.1 Linderniella brevidens
CTTTAAGTACCAAAGCAATCGGCCCGAGAGATTAAATTGCCGAACTGCGTTCTCGAGATCATCTCGTTCAGCTCCGAAAGATCGTTTCGCTGACAGTGTCATATTGTACCATCGCGTTGAACTTGCAATCGAAGCCTTCTTGCTCGGGAATTTGAGCCTCCAAATGAACCTGCGAATTTTTTTCGAAGAAGTGCGAAATTGAATTTTGTGACGATTTTTAGGGTTTTAGTTGCAGCGGAAAGTGAAGCGAAGTCGAAGTTTCGTGGATTTGAAAATTATGATGTGCAAATCAAATTGTTACCACTGTTGTTTCACGCGCCATGCTGCTTTCGAACGATCGCCGTCGTCTGAAAACTTCAGACGATTGAAAATCACGGCCTGATTTGAAAAAAAAAAAAAGGAACAATTCACAAACATTTTTACGACGCGAACGATTCGAAGATTTCATCAACACGAAAGTAAAACAGCAGCACGAAATCAAAGGAATTGAGAAACGAAATGGCTATTGCGATTTCATGCACGTCGAACGCTTACCGAGCCGGGCAAGAGGAGCAATTTTTCCTTTTTTTTTTTCTTTCTCGTTGAACTTCACCAGGGGTTTTTGGAGGATGGAGGGGTCTGCAGTGTAGTGAGTGATAAATATCCAAAACGAAGAGTTAATTATTCTTAATTAAAACTTATATTTGAATTTATTTCTAAATACTAGTGCAACGTTAAAAAGCACCTCGCTCACGCGCCATGTAGGCCCATTAAGAAGCCCAATTTCTAGTTTTCGCGAGC
Organism: Linderniella brevidens; assembly: GCA_004919715.1. Taxonomy (NCBI): domain Eukaryota; kingdom Viridiplantae; phylum Streptophyta; class Magnoliopsida; order Lamiales; family Linderniaceae; genus Linderniella; species Linderniella brevidens. Next base: position 8,117,097 of record SWDC01000158.1, read on the forward strand.
CGTGCCTATTACCGGAAATTGACATGTCCAAGTTTCATTGGCCCACAACATGTTATAAATTAGTAAGAATATGAAAATAAAAAACAATACGATACGATACGAGCCCAAGTCGATAAAGGAATATATATTATATATCTAAAATCTATTGTATGGCTACGAATTCATGTTCGTAAAGATATAAATTAGTAGAAATATAATAATAAAAAATAATACGAGTTAGTAAAGCTACTGCTTGTTTGAAAAAAAGAAAAATAATACATTTTATCACAACAAAGAGATTCTTTGGTAGCTTGAGGACAAATCGCATATTCTTTTCTTACACAAACAAGGATGAAGATGTTCTCCTATTTATGTTCTTTCAGTTTCTTGATAATTCATGTCCCCGCATATATAAGTATTGCACAAGAAAATTTGCTTTACTAAAAAATTAGAGCAAAGAGAAACACACGTCAACATGATAATCACATCATTGTGCGCACCAAAGAAAATAAAACCCCTAAGCTGCTCTATGTAAAGTTTGCTGACATCGTAATCTTATCAAGTACTAAGTAATACGGTAGAGTAATCGAATTTAATGATATTAAATGAAAATCTAAACTAATTTATATTGAGGGATATCTTGTCATAGAAATAAATCTTTTTACCATCATCGATGCTTATTTGGCCCACGTCGTCGTGTTTTGGGGACAATTGGGAAAATAAGGTCGTTCTTGAAGTTATTATATGCTATGATATCTAATACGGAAAGTGACTGGTTTTCCAAATTAATAAATATCATGGGCCACTAGCTATTGAATTTAATTCGAGTCATCCACCCAAGAAAGTGAAGCATCACAAGGAGGACACCACACAAAAAACACACACCTTGATGATGGCTTTATACAAAACCTTAATGATCGCATATATTCTTCTTATGGTCCCAAAACATGTAATAAATGCACTAGATACATAGTGGATGCTTCAATTAATTTGTACGAGTTAGTGTAAAGAGCTTAGCCAATTTTTAATTTGTCTTGAAAATCTGTTATGGGACCAAATCAATGCACTTTCGCCGTTGGCTTAATGCAGTAGTATATATAGATATACATGTCTATATTTATCCATGTTACATATATCGTACATAATCAATGATGATATTACTTGCATGCCAAATAGAAAAACCAACGATCAATTAAAGAAAATAAAAGAAAGTAGATATGATTAATGTCTTTCCGCATGGCGCATTAGCTGGTTCGTGGGAGATGAGAACTGTATTATATATATTCACAAAAGTTACATGAAGAAATCAAAATAAATAGCATTGCACAAATTTATGATTATTAGACAAACCCTAAAAGAATTGGGCAATAGCCTCGTGATGTACATCATTGAATTAAGGACCACAAACGCTAATTAATTTGAGACAGCATGTTGCTGTCTAGAGACCACTTACCTCATCTTGAGCCTCAAATTATTCCATTACGAGACTCAATAATCCTACCTATGTCAATTTCATATCAATAATTGTTAACTACTACTTGGTTCAAAAAATAATAATTGTTTACTACTCCACAATCTAGTTTTAATATTAAAGTGATACTGTGAGATAATTTTAAAAGAAAAATAAATTAATTATAAAGCGAAATTATAAATTCAAGTTACTAAGTATATCGATTTTGTTATAAAATATTCTACTATTAATATATAATTTTTTTCCGGGAAAAACTTTTAATATATAATTATAATTATGAATATACTAGACAAACAAATAATTCTTTTCATTAAATACGTGTTCCATATATTTAGACAACTCAATCCTTTTTATACACAATTTTCTCAAATTACATGCACAAAATAAAAGTTATAATATCAATGTTTTACTTACCATGATTCTAAGTTAATATACATCCACACACCATTTACTAAAAGTTATAATATCGATTATGGATCAATATATTTTATAACTTCATAAATAAGTCACCAACAAAAGGTATCTCGTCATTTATTCCCAGAAGAGAAGCCATAAATTCTACTTGATTGCTGAATGGACGGTCATAAAATAACCCAAAAATATTACTAAATTATTTTCTATCCACTTTACTGATAAGAGAGTTCTTATAATAATGGGTACTACGGATTAGATGATTAATGTTATTCACTCTTCATGTACTTCAATCAAATTCAGTCAATGCTAGAGTTTCCCTAGCTAATACTATTTACTATTTTCATGAAATAAAACAAACGAAAAAAGAATTAACTGCCGTATTTCTTCTATACTTGCTTTTATAAAAAGGAAATTTTAATCAACTAATATTATCCCTACGGTGTTCCTATAGATTTATAGATTTATGTTATAATACGGACATTAAGCTTTATCTTTATTTCGCCTTCTTTTAACTTCTTTGAACATATTTGTTGGCAACGACCAAATGTCATCAAATGAGAGAAACGCACGCAAACAAATAAGAGAGAGAGAGAGAGAGAGTTGTCACCAAATCTCGCGACCCTATAGGCTAATAGAGTAGCTTTTATTGACCAGAAACGGGCCGGCCTTGGAATTTGCAACTGAAAGTAAAAGGAAAATAAAAAATAAAAGAGAAAAGCAAAGAGAAACAAAAACACACATACCAACTCGGGTGTGTGTGTGATGCCATGATGCACTTGATATTGCAGTTATTACTTTGTGTGTGTGTGTGGGCTACCTTTATTTATACTGTTCAGATTGTACGCTCTTCGGCTTAATTTCTCGAATCATTGAAAAACGGAAAAGAAGAAAAGAAGAGTAATGGAAAGCCCTTTAAATCCGTTTGTTTTTTATTTTCGTCTCCGTTTTCTGTCTCTGTCTCCGTGCCTGATTATTGCATTGTCTTTGTTCTCTTGTTCTTAAAAAAGCTTAGAATTGTCTCATCACTCGAGCGTCTTCTCTGATTTGTTTCCCCTTCCAACTACAGCCCACTTATTTAGCAATTAATTGCGTGCTCTTCGTGATGGGACTGTTTATACGAGCGTCGCAGAGGTAATTAAAGAAAAAGGGGAGAAAAAAGATTGAATCTTTGTCGCATTGTGTGGTGGCTCAAGCTGAAAAGTTGGGATCTTTGCTCATATGATTTCCTTTTCCCAATTTGATATTTTTTAGTTGATTTTAGTTCAAGATCGGAGTTCCCTTTTACGAGGTTAACAGTGTAGTTCTTCGGAGTGATCGCATGAAGAAATCTGTTCGACCATGAAAGATGTAAACTCACTTCAAAGCAAGGTATTTCTCATATTTAGTCAATTGGAAAAAAAGCAAGTCCTTTTATCTCTGGTTAAAAATGCTTTCTTTTTTATTTTCCTGAGATGGGTTTTGTTTTTTGTAATATATGAAGCTGTCGTGGCCCAGAAAAATTATTAGAAAATTGTTCAATCTCGGGTACAAAAGCGAGAAGATCGTGTCCGATGAAGATTGTTATGCTTGTAAGTTCTTCGATTTCCACCAATTCTTGATTTATAGAAGCCGATCTACCGTGTTGGAATTCTGCAATGATAGAGCTCTCTGTTATATTATTTGTCCCACATCGAAAAATTCATTTCATCCGAATCAATATTTAAATTAATGAGTATTCTCTTCCTATCTCCAATTTATTTTAAGAACCCTCAATTTAACACTCTTCAAGTGATGTTGGGATTCTTGATTTCTATATCACATAAATGAAACATATATATTTATTTTGCCATGTTTGATTCGGAAATTTTAAGGTTCTTTTCTCTTCTAGGCGGTGATGTCGAATGGAGGAAGAGCTTCTCAGAAAGAGAATCATACACAATCAAGAAATGCAAAACTGGTTAGTTTTACAGTACAATTCGAGAAGCTTTAATTCACGGGATTGTTACATTTCGATGTCTCTATAGTCGAAAAAACCCGTAAAATAGATCTAAAATTGTGGGCTTTGCAGAGAAACCACCGAGGAATTTAGACCGCTCCTTCTCTCGTTCGAGAAGACGAGGCAGAGGCTACCTCGATCATCCTCAAATCATAAACATACAAAACTACAAGTTAGTCTCAAAAAACCCGAAAATTCGAACCATTTTTCCTATGTTTTTTTAAGCTGTAATAATAATTCTTGGCCCTGCAGCGTCTTCGTATCCACATGGAACGTTGGAGGCAAATCTCCACCGAACAATTTGAACTTAGATAGCTGGCTTCATTCTTCACCTCCCGCAGATATATACGTTCTTGGGTACGTGTGAAATGTTTATAACATTTTTGATCGACATAAAACCCAACTCACTTTGGTCCCTGATGTTTCAATTGGACCTATTTAGTCCTCATGTTTCAGAATTAAACCAATCTGGTCCAAACTCTACGGAAACCGACAATTTAGATTGAAAATCATTAGCTGTGAGAGGTGTTGCACGTTGTGATAACGTCGCGTGTCGATTTTTCGGTAAAACTAACGATTTTCGTCGAGTTGGGACCAACATTGATTTATTTATGAAACACGAAGGGCTAAATTGGTTCAATTAATATATTGGGAACTAAATTGGTACATCAAGCAAACATTTGGGACCAAAATGGATAACTTGAGCTTTCTTCACTATAGATTACAAGAAATAGTCCCCCTCAACGCCGGCAACATCCTCGGAGCAGAAGACAACGGCCCAGCAAAGAAATGGCTTTCGCTGATCAAAAGAACGCTCAACAACTCCCCCGGCGCCAGCGCATCCAACGGCTGCTACGCGCCGTCGCCGGCCCCAGATCCAATCGCGGAGTACAACGCAGATTTCGAGGGCTCTTCGCATCAGCCCTTTTTCCACCGTCGATCTTTTCAAGCACCCCACCACTGGAGAGCCGAAAACGAAGCGTGGGTCCCACATCATCAAGCGAGGAACAGCTCCTGCGACCGCGTGATATTTGGGTCCCACAGGGCAAGCGATTGCTCGTCGAGCCACCGGCCCAGCGATTATTCCTCGAGCCGTAGGCCCAGCGACTGCTCGTGGAGTCAGAGGCCCAGCGATTTTTCAAGAATGGGATCCGAAGACGATTTCAATTTCATCAGAGGGGATTCGCCGATGTATTCTCCGATGTCTTATAACGCCTATGCGCCGCCGTCGGAGGATGCGTGTTTTACGGCGGGGTATTATTTGGCTGCGAGCAAGCAAATGGTTGGCTTGTTTCTTACCGTTTGGGTTCGCAGCGAATTGGCCGAACATGTGAGGAATGTTAAGGTTTCTTGTGTCGGGAGAGGCTTGATGGGATACCTCGGTAATAAGGTAATTACTAATAATTTTGTTTGGAAAATTAGTGACTTATTTTTTTAATTATCAAACGCGACCAAAAAACGAGAACTGTAGTGACCTATTTTTATAATTTTTCCTTATTTTAATAGTCATGTAATTTAGGAGGTATGTTGTTACGGGGACAAATAATTTAAGAGATGACATTACATGAACCATAACTTTTAAAAGTAAGCAAATTTCGAATATTATACGACGGAACCTTAAATTTTGACCCAAATTCTAGGGTTTCATCCTATAATCTAGGGTTCAGCCAAGTTTTGAGGTGGCATTATACGGATGGTAGGTTTCAAAATTAAGCAATTCTGGGACAAATTACAGGGTTCCGACGTAAAATGTTCTAAAATTGTTTAATTTTGGAAGTTAGTGTCCGTATAATGCGGCACCCGAAATTATTTTTTCCTATTATGCATGCACCCCTAAATTACTGGCCTAAAAAATAAGTAACCCTTACATAAAAAAAGGTTTTTTTTGCCTTTCTTAGTAAACAATAAACATGCATGTCTTAAAAAGGTACTAACTTGAGAATTTTTTGCCATTTGTTTTCGTTTCAGGGATCCATTTCGATTAGCATGTTATTGCATCAAACGAGCCTCTGCTTCGTGTGTAGCCACTTATCTTCCGGGGAGAAGGAAGGCGACGAACTACGCAGAAACGCTGATTTTATCGAAATCCTTAGAAAAACGAGATTCCCTCGAGTTTCTGCAGCAAACGACGAGAAATCCCCCGAGACAATCCTCGATCACGAGTAAGATCCTAATTTGACCTAAAAATTATTTTCTGGTCATTTTTTTGAGAGAGCCCTTCGTTTTTTTTGTGCAGCCGAATTATTTGGCTCGGAGATTTGAACTACCGAATAGCTTTGCCTTACCGATCTGCTAAAGCACTCATCGAAATGCAGAATTGGAGAGCTTTGTTAGAGAAAGATCAAGTAATTGATGGCTTTGATTCTTTGCAATAACACATTGATCATTGCTTCTCTTAAGGCGAATCTGTTGCTTACAATTTTTTCTTACACAGTTGAGGATAGAGCAGAGACGGGGTCGGGTTTTCGACGGCTGGAGGGAAGGAAAAATCTATTTCCCTCCTACGTATAAATACTCGCACAATTCGGACAGATATTCGGGTGAAAACATGCGTCCTAAAGAGAAACGAAGAACTCCCGCATGGTAAAAATCGAAACTTTATTTCACCTGTTCATCGAATTTCATTACATGTACCAAGTTTCTTGGCTCATTTGAACATCAAATCATAATCCCGCATGGTTTAAATCAAAACTTTCACCTGTTTAATACGCATCATTACATGTTCCAAGTTTCTTGGCTCATTTAAACGTGGAATCATATATCCCACATGGTAAAAATTAAAACTTTATTTCACCTGTTAATCACATTTCATTACATGTTCTAAGTTTCCTTGATCATTTAAACATGGAATCGTGACTCCCGCATGGTAAAAATCGAAACTTTCACCTTTTCGTCGCATATCATTACATGTCCCAAGTTTCTTGGCTCATTTAAACATGGGATCATAACTCCCGCATGGTAAAAATCAAAACTTTCGCCTGTTAATCATCACATATCAATTACATGTCCCATGTTTCTTGGCTCATTTAAACATGGAATCGTGGCAACAGGTGCGACAGGATTTTATGGTACGGAAACGGGCTCCAGCAGTTATCGTACGTGCGTGGGGAGTCAAGATTTTCGGACCACAGGCCCGTGTCGAGCGTCTTCTGGGCCGAGATCGAGTCGGGCCCGAGCCGGTCGAGGAAGAGCACGAGCCGCTCGAGCCCAAGGATCGAGGCGGAAGAACTCTTACCCTACTCACAGGGATACACAGAACTCTGCTTCTTTTGAGCTCTCTCGTTGTCTTCCTCAGTCCGATTTTCGAACTAACTAGGCTTCTTCTTTCAACATTCTTTCAGTTCTTGAAATTCCCTTCTTTCTTAGGGTAGATTAGATTTTTGGCCATGTTTGAATTGGTCTTTAGTCTCTTATTACAGGAAAGACTGCTTCATTCATTGTAGACAAAAAAAATATCCATTAAAATACTCTTATTACAAATCCAATCATCAATGAATATATCACTCAGAGAACAAATCCAATCACCAATCAACTGATCATAATAAGAGCAACATATAAATAGAGTATTTCTAGTAGTTCTTGAAAGCAATAACAGCTCCAAGGGCAGCTACAAAGTACATCGGCTTAACCGTATAGGCTCCCGATGGAGTAACTCCCGCTCTATTGCTCGGTGTCGATGATCCTCCGCCGGTGCCACCGTTGGTCGGGGCGGTTTGACCCGGCGGGCTCGGGGTGGTGTTGTCTTCCGGAGGAGCTAACGTTTCGGGCGGAGTAAGCCCTGCCCAGAAAAAAGAAAAAAAAATAATTTTTGGGGTCAATTTATCATTTTTTTTTCGGGCTTTTGCTACAAGCTAACTTCTCCAGGGAAAAAAAAAAAAAAAAGCTACCTCCTTTAACAGGTGAAGGAGCTGATGATGATGCCTCTGGTGAAAGTGATGATCCATCTGTCATTGGCCCTGTGGAATCATGAATATTACAAGTCAATTTATTTGATAAATTCGGTAATAAAGAAACCGAAAATCGAAAGGGACTTCAATAAACTCATAGCATATACCTGGAGCAGGAGCAGGAGCACCAGAAACTGTAATAACAAAGAACAAAAGGTTATGCGTAAACAAGATGGATAACGCCCATTTTGGTCCCCAATGTTTGCCTTACGAACCAATTTAGTCTCCGATGTTTCAATTGGACCAATTTAGTTCCCCATGTTTCGGAAATGAACCAATTTGGTCCTAACGTGACAGAAACCGTCAATTTAGACGGAAAATCATTAACTTTGAGACACGTGGCACGATGTGATGACGCACATGTCGATTTTCTGTTAAAATTGACGGTTTCTGTCAAGTTGGGACCAAATTGGTTTATTTCCGCAACATGGGGACTAAATTGGTTCATAAGGCAAACATTGGGGACCAAAATGAATTTTATCCCTAAACAAGACAAACACAATATAATTAATAAACTTTTTTTTTAGTTTATTTTTTGTAATTTAAATGCTGCAAACCTTTGCATTGTAAGGGCACGGCGGGCACGTTACAAGCTTTCGGAAGAGAAGCAACGAGGGTTTGGTTAACGGGAACCTGAAAGGGAAAGCTTCCGGTGGCGATCAAGCAAAGACAATCTTTTCCATTTCCCATGAGAGACTTGAGTGCGTTGCAGCAGTCCGATGTGGGAGTTATGGTCCCGTTTTGGCTGCTGTTGGTGACGAAGTTCATGCATGGAGAGAAGGAAGTGATCATTGCAGAGGTACAAGGCATGTTGGTGACTTGTCCTAAAACAACGGAGGAGGAAATGGATAGAGAAATAATCGAGGTCGTTGCTAATAGAGCCAAGAAAGCTGAGAATCGAAGAGAGGCCGCCATTGTTTTTTGTCGTGATGATGGGGCTCGGAGATTTTTATTTTTTTCTTTTGAAGCAATGGGATTTTGAAGGGTTTTTTGCTGTTTGTTTGATGATGTGGTGTTGTGATGTATTTATAGTTGAAGGAGAAAGAGGATATGATGTGTAAGCAAGAAAGTGGTTCGTTGTCTGATCAACTACCTTAACTAAAAATTGGATTCTTTTTTTCGTTGGACGGAGATTTTTTATACAAGTCAGACCAATGATATATATTAAATATTATATATATGTATATATATATATATATTGTTGAGGTGAGTCGGGTCATTCGGGTCGGGTACCCGTTCACAACGGATATGTGTTCTTATACCCGCTCCTACAATTGGTATCTGAGCAAATCACGTGTTCGATTATTCCCGGTCCCAGTTATTCAAAGGAGAGCAGTTATTGGTCGTGGAGGGGGAATTGTTGAAGAACGATAACTGTTCCTGCTTTTGGTGCGGTAATACGCGTTTGATCATACAATAATTCTCACACAGCGTCATCGTATTCAGCACACTTTTCTGATTTCACTCTTAACCTCGTCGCCAGTTATGGGCAGACTCCAATTTTCAGAGAGACTAACCTCTCTGTCATGTGTGTATTGTCACGGATTCACACATTAGGATACTTGTGGAGTAGTTCAAAATGCGATCGACCAATGAATATGTCCGATTTGAAACGAATATGAACATCATCATCAGTTATGCGATGATCATGGCTTCCGAGAGATTAATAAATCTAACTTGTATGTATTATCGAATTCAAGTTCACACTGATTATGATAGTCAATGAGTTCAAGGGTGGGACCCATCTCTTAACTAGTTCTAGTTGTAGCTAGATCAATTAATTTATTCGTAGTAACAAGACAACCAATGATATATAATTCAAGATTTGAACATCAAATACATTGCTAGAATCATCCATGCACAAGTATTATTGAATTTACAGTCAATATTGTGACCTATGAGTTAGGTAATCAGCATCACAATTTCCAGTGGTGTCCATCACATATAACTAACTCATCAACCATTTGAATAAAAAAAATACTAGTTTACAAATACATATATTATGATAGATTAATCGCACTACATTCTTAAATCTATGATCAATAGTATGACACGTGTTATTACATATCTAGTTAACCGCGGCTCTTACCTCATAGACGCAATTCTAGTTCACCAAAAACCCAATTATCCAAAATCGGAAAACAAACATTATCTTAATTAAAGAAAACTATATAAGCCACAACCCTAATGATATATTCCGTACCTTCATCTAGTCCACATTCTCACACTAATAAAAAAAAAAATCCTACGTTTTAAAGTACAACGTTAAATGGCTCTAATTAAACTTACGACACTCGTAATTATTTTCACATTCTTGGCTATAATTAATATTAAGGTCGAAGCCCAATCGAGCAATAATTGCTCTAGTGTGATCCTATCCATGGCCTCGTGCCTCAGCTACGTCACCGGCGGTGCAGCCACGCCGACCACCGCGTGCTGCTCGTCTCTAGCCAACGTGGTCAAGGCTCAGCCGAGGTGCCTCTGCATCATAGTCGGCGGCTCCGGCGGTTCGGTCGGCGGGGTCAGTATCAACCAAACCCTCGCTCTCGGGTTGCCTAAGGCATGCAACGTGGAGACTCCGCCGGCTACTAGGTGTAACGGTAATAATAAGGGTTTATTTTAGTTTTAATTTTTTATTTTTATTTTTTTCCCGTGTCGGATAATGAATTTATTATTTTAATGTAAATTTTGTTTAGAGGCAATGTCTCCTTTCGGTTCTCCGGAAAGTGCACCGTCACCCGAAACTTCCTCGGCCTCAGGTAATCTTCTATTAGTTTCAATGTGCATGTTTTCTACGAATGTAATAAATGATTTTAATAAAGTTATTTACTTAAACTTGTGGTTTTTGGTATTCATCGACTTCGCATCGAAAGCCGGCACAAGTGGGAAGATGAAAATTGATCTTCAGCTTCTTGCTAATCTGGTTCTTGTCGTCACTACAATTTCATATGCTTCTTTTTGCACCATATAATATCTTCTAATAAAATATATTGTTTGTGTTTGAGCTGTTATGTAATGCATTGAGTTTGCTAGTTTACTATATAATAAGACTCATGTTGCATTGGTGGTCATTTTAATGAATGCATGCAACGAGTGGTGTTATTAATTTTTATAAATGAATGTAACGAATAACTAAATATTTTTCATTAAATAATACCACTATTGAATAAAAATAGTCAGCGAAACAAAACAAGATTAGGAGGAAGTTGGTTAACTTCCCCAAACCACACAAACACAGACCTCAAAAACATAAACAATCTTAATAAAAAAACTTAGTAAGAATAAATAAAAATAAAATGGCACATACATGAATCAACTTCCGTCGAAGACCACTAGTTGAAATTTACCCCCTTTGACCAACCCGAGGAGCCCAGCATATAAGTTTTAACAAAATGAACTTCTACTTACCTCTGTTTTCTTGAGAGTCATATAAATTTTGTAATTAATTAACATATCAACTATACATTTAGTAGTAATTAATTAACATAAAATTATAATTTTGCCCAATGTTGTTTTTTTTATGATTATTATTACGATAATTAAATCAATAAGCATCGGTGGGATCCGAAGGAATGATTTTTATGCAAAGAAACTGGTTAGGGAGGGGACCTACAGAAACTGGGAAAAGAAAATGTACTGACAAAAATTAATTTTATGTACGCCTATATAGAAAATTAGAAAGTGGGTAATTTTGGGACCATTTTCTTCATCGAATTTTTATTTCTTTTTTCTCATTTCATGTAATGATTATTGCGATACAAGTTTAAGCACGAATTCTTATTGTCCAAATCTCCTATATAACAAACCACATTCGATCACCCGTTGTCATATTTAACATAACTAATAATATCATAAAACTTATCATCATCAACTACGTTGAAAACCCGACAGCACGAGAACACGAGCCATACAGTTGCCTATCCATCCATTGTTCGAAAATTAATGTCCGATAAGATTGAACCGACGTTAACTGCAATATAAGATGAGCCCATATAAATCACATATTGTATAAAATCATGTTTAAATTGGGTGCCATTAATCTCACTATACATACGTGTCCTTGAGTTGTATGTGTTGTGCTTCATGAATTTTATATGTGCCGAGTTTTAATCTCAGCGGTTCTCACGATATCCTGCATGCAATCATATAATATATATATATATATGTATGTATATATATATATATCAAAATCTCGACATTGGAATATTGTTGGACCAATGATGATGACAATTACGGAGTACCTGGAGATTTCGGTTTGGCTCTACAAAATCTATGTTTCTAAAGTAATTCTCTAGAAACGACAATGTCCCCATTCGATTCATTAACGTTGTCGGATGAAGAACTAATGCGTGTATTACAATATTGGACATATATGCGCAGTGATGAAAAGCAATAATAGTAAGGCAACTATATTCTTCGATATAAGATTTTCTTTTCTGTTGGGTATCAAATCAATCACAACAATTACTCTCCATTTTCTCTATTCACAGTATGATCCACATACGTCATCACAGCGCATCATCGTTGATTAAAAATGATTAAGAAGTTAGATATCATGAGATAAGATGCAGTTAAGAAAGGTAGGGAATAAGTGGTCATGATTCGTGGAGAAAGAAACACATACTACTACATCATGTGGAGAGCCATGTGATGGCATTAAATACAGAAACATTTTGGTCCAGTAAATATTTCTATTATTTAATTAATTGATGTTAACTGATTGCTGGGATGGGATTTATTAATCAACATTTGGGGACATATGTAATTGATACAAGAAACCTATTGATGATTGGATCAATTATTGGATTTTTTCTATTTTTTAAAATTGTTTTTGGACCATTTTAAGGATATCTAAAGCTGATTAATTAATTACACGTCTTTAATTTACGTCGGGGATAAATTTTTTTTTTTCTTTAACACAATGAAAAGTGGACATTTTGTATTAGCATCTAGTAAAGGCTTTGGGTGAACAACGTTAGCTATGGACCTGTATGATCATCAATGTTGAAAGTATCGATAAAACTTAACGTCATGCATGATAAAATGTATGTAGCGGTGTCATATATTTTTTTTGTACTATGTTTTATATTATACGTACAATAGAAATAATGTAGTTTGAGTAACATTCACAAGTTTATATTTTTGGGTTAAATACCTCTCCATTAAATATATTGGGACATCATAGAAAAATCAATATTTTTCTTGGTAAGTTGCATGTAAGAGTATAAGAAGCGTGTCACGTTTACTTTTTAACTAAATCAATTTTGAGCCAATTGAACATTTTTATAGACTAAAGTAGGTAATAAATTAAATTCATTAACGAGTATATATAAAGTCCCAAACCCAATGGGTTCGGGTGCACTTCAACCCGTTGCTTACAGGTTCAAATCACATGACTATCAATGTCGCGTGAATTTGGAACGTATTCATCAGCCCCACGAATTAGTCCAATCTTTGGGAGTTCGTGGTTTTGACGTGAGCCCATAGCCCCACCGTATCACGATACATCGGGACAGAAAAAAAAAATATGTATGAAAAAAAAGGACAGTAGCCAATGAGGCATTGCCTAGGGTGAGGTGCTCAACCTCTTTGGAGGGACAGATCCCAAGTTCGATCCCCCTGGATACCAAATACTTTGAGTGAACCCGACACACACGAGTGATAATTTCCTGACCTGATTGACCTAGTTTACAGACTATTGTGTTATATCCTACTGTTTACTTTTTCCAAAGACCAGGGTTCAGTGGGTTAAACAAAAGAGAAAAAAGCAAAAGCAAGATCTAAGAAAGTAACCCTTTTTTTACCTTATAACAATACATTAAGCTCCATACATTCCAAACCCTACAACAGTAACAATCAGTGCAAGAAAGCCTTTGATCTTCAAAAGAAAGAAAAAAGTATTCATTTACTAACAGCGTGTCCTAACGATCGTCGCCTTAACATCTGCATCATGCCATCAGCTACGAGGTTCGCGGGATTAGAATTGCAGTACTTAACGCAGAAGGACATGTGTTCTTTAACAGCTTCGTTCATGGTGGTGACGATGATGTTCTTCTTCTTATTACCTGCTGACGAGGATCTGTTGAGTTCGTATCTCACGGCCTCCGAACAAAGCCCACAGAGCCATTTCCCGTTGAAAATCGATTTCACTTGACGGATGTAATTTTGTGTGCAGTCTTCTTTTAGGCCACAGCACTCGCACCTCACCATCTCTATGATGTCCATATATTAGTGAAAGTGGATAGAGCTCGAATTGAAGGGAACTGTAGGGGGTTATATGCGTAGGGAAATTGGAGAATGCGGTGAGAAATATATATATATATATATATATATGTAACTAGTTTATATAAGAAAGAAGAAAGAAAGAAAGAAGAGTTATTATGAATAAATATTTCTAAAGTGACATTGGGCAGTGGGATATATGAGACGGGTCCTTTTTTTGGAATATGGGAAAAATTAAGTTATTATATTTAAGGTGATGCGAGTGTAGACACAATTAAAATTAGGGTTTAATAATTAATATTTATTAGATATTAGGGTTTAAGTGTATGGTGGAAGAATATTATCAGAAATATATTATGATTGTTTGTATATTTGCCGAACTTCGATAAATCAAGAACTCGATAATAGAATCATTTGATCGCACGTTATTCACTCGAAATTAAGGCATAAGTCAACGAAATCTTCTTTTTTTTTTTCTAATAAGTTCGTTAACAGATTAATGTGTCGAGCACATGCCAATCGTGGCCGAACATGCTAGACGACATAGATGTTACGTAGGTTTCCTGCTTTCATGAATAGAATTAAATGTGTTCTCATGTGATTTAATGTTGAAGTGAGAAACAAAAATAAATGCTACATACTTGACCTCACCCCTAAAATCTCGTTAAATTAAATATTAAACTAGAATTAAATAAATGGATAACATATATATACATATATGTCGAAGTTAACATATATGGACGCAGCCAAATATTAAAATTAGATCAACTCACTAATTATTATAAAATAATATCACTTTGGTTAAAGTTTAAACTAGATCCAATTCAAGTAGCACCCTATATCCCAGTTATCTGTGTGCAAAGGTACTTGAGCAATTGCACGTTCTAATCAAAGACAAAAATATTAGAAAAAATAAAAATTTTCCAACATTTAATTTCAAGAAAGACGAATTAATGGCAGATTGCATGTTTTTTATAAAGAGCTACAAAAGTTGTGGCGATCGACTAAATAATAACTTGATTTCTACGTAGGCATGCATATCAAAAACCCTATAAATGAGCCCCAATCCCTTCTCAATAATCATACGAAGGAAGAAAAAAGAATAAAACTCACAAGATATAGTAATATATATATTTTCTCAACATGTCTCGTGTCTTGCTACTCGTAGGTCTCTTGGCTCTTACCGTGATGTCCACAACAATGGCCCGCGATCTTGATGAACCTGATTCGGTGTTTCTCGAATTTATGAGTGAAGAAGATGTTGAAGTATTCGAAGGTGGGGTGGCTTCGAGCACTAACAAGCACCACCACCACCACGCACCGGCGCCGCACGGAGGCCACCACCACCACGGCCACCACGGTCGTCAACCACATCATGGCCATCATCATGCTCATGCCCCTAAGCAGCACCACCACAAACAGCCACGTGCTCCCGCACCCCCGAGGGAGGAAGGGTTTTGAAGGACCCGTTATACCATTAGCTTATAATAATAAATGACTATATGTAATAAAATAACCATATGAATATAATGTTATTTGCATATTTTGCTATAACGAACGTGTATCGTTAACGTAGCCTCCACACAAGCAACAACACGTACATAAATCCATGGCTGCTCATGAGACACTGCTATGAAATTACAAGATAATACTATTTTTTTTAATAGCTAGACCCCGCATGACGCTACCGTGGTAAACCTAATTTATGTTCTTTGGAGGAGTAAACCTAATTTAGTTCTAGAAATTTATTTTTTCGTCATTTAACTTTTTTTATGTCCGAAAATAGTCATATAACTTCCACGAAATTCAGTTTTCGTCTTCTAGCTTGTCAATTCAAGACTAGTTCATTATGTTTCACTAAATAGCCCTTTTTGTAATTCTCTTGGTCAATTTTTTTCGACAAGAAAAATATGATTGCTTCAACAAGAACCTTGTAATAAATTTATATAGAGTGAAAGGACAATTATGACAAGGAAAATGTGATTGTTTCATCAAGAACGTCAATAGAATTGGTAGTGTGAAAGAACTATTTATGATAAATGATCGTCAAGTTATAAAAAGAATTATGTATGATAAATAGTGTAGACGATGATGATTAGTTTTCGACTGAAACAAGTTAGATGATGAAAAGCAAATTTCGAGAAAACTATAGGAATAAAATTTTATTTGCTCCGTTCTTTGGTCATAAACAGCACCTCACGCGCCGTCGCATGATCATGGCTCATCATTCTCCGACCATCACAACAACATCATCAGGGCATCTCCACCATCTTATGGACATCGTCATGAACCAACGTGCTCATTCCCCAATTTGTTATTAATAATAACATCATACGATTCCAGATATGATCACTAGTATTGTGAAATTCATTTGCTATAGATTCCCAAATCTATATTTGGATGATAATATTATTATTTTCCGCATTCGTCTAAAATTAAGGAAAACATGTGTGTGTGTGTGTGTCTGCGTGTGTAAGTTAAAGTTAAAAAAAAATTATAGATATTTTATCTTGTAAATATTCAATCTTGACATAAAATTACTTATGTATATTCTTGAACAAGCCCTAGTTCTGCGTATGGATTAAATAGACGGAGATTTTCTTTTGTTTTTTATTCCCGTATTAGATGATCTTGTATTGTAATATATTACGAGCATGTATTTGAGTTAACTCGTACGACGACAGAATCTGAAATACTCAAATTCTCAACATTACTACCATTTAATTACCCGCAAAAACAGATCGTATATATATTAAAACAAAATCTCATAAAAATACATTAAATCGTGATCTCAATCCCCAAAAGTTAAACAATCTGCATGAAAACATCACTTCCGCAAGAAAAAAAAAATGACTCGTCACACTTCAAAAGACCCTCTATATAAACGTAGGCAGCATTCTCCATATCATTCTTACAACAACCAACGAATTAAAAAAACTCCTAAAGTAATTAAATTTCCTCTTTAGTAATAAAATGCCTCGTGTGACTTCTCTGCTGTTGCTCCTCGGCCTTTTGGTGCTAACCATCACCCCATCTTTCATCCTTTGTTTAGATGATGATGATAATGCAATAATCGACGGTTTCTCTCCGAGTGATGATGCTGACGTGTCCGATCGACGCGCGTCATCAAACGGTCATCACGGCGGGCACCACCGCCGCCACCGCCACCGCCACATCCCGCCGGTGATCCCTATACCGCTCCCTCCCTTTGGTGGCGGTGGTGGTGGCGCTACTCCACCAGCCAGCTGAAAAGCTATTCATGATGATGTAGTAGTAGTAGTATATCTTTAATTATATATATATATATATATATATATATATATAGTTAACGGTTGTGTTTCCAATGATAAATTCTTCTTATTCGCTTCGTTTGTTTTTGTTTTCTAGAGATTCTTGAAATTATGACATTGGAGGAATAAAAACAAACAATTATCTATGGCGGCGTGTAAGACAAAATATACCAGTACAAACTCGGTAAATTAATATGTATTCGATTATTTGATAAACTTTCGAAGATAATAACTTTGCTCGGTCCTGAGACATAGAGTTATAAGTTAATAATTCGCTAAAAATTATAAGATTGTACATCTTTTATAATTTTTATACACTCCACAAAAAATATAAACTAATAATTCGTTATGCATCCTACAATTGTTATATGAAAGATTTATGAAGGTTTCTGATAACATCCCAGTTGTTTTTTTTTTTTTTCTTTAAATCAATTTTACTTGAATCTCGCTCTAATAAGGTGGAAGATTGATTGAGTGATTCTTTCAAATTGATCCCTTTGTTGACACGCATACATGATACTATGATCAAGTGGGGGTTCGAATGTATTTGTAAATTGAGTATTTAACCACTCTTTTTCAAGTCTTAAGAAACAAGTTTTTGGTCCAAGGATTAATTTATAGTTTTTATGATACAAGACTTCGCCACAAGGATGGGCCGAAGGGCTAATATGTCGAATGGGCCCATTAAAAACGAATGCGCTAAAGGGCTAATACGTCGATTGGGCCCAATAACAACGAATGGGCTAAACTTTTATTCAGGATCAGGAAAATAAATAAAAGATAAAAATCATCCTTGCCCAAAAACAAGAAGACAAATACAACGCAGCATTGTGTAGAAGAATCCATCTCAGAAACATCGCAAGCTCGTCATCAGAAGAAAATGGCAGCAGCAAAAGGAGCTTGCCTCAATCACGTCGCTCGCGAATCCACTGACGTCAAACGCCTCGCAAAATTCTACACTGAGGTTCTGTAATTTTCAAATAACTCCGCAAAACGATTATCAATTGATTATTATCGTCAGTGTTGATGTGTAATCGTCTACGATACTCAAAGAGGTGTTATCGTTATCGTTAGATTTTTGGTTTCGAGCAAGTTGAGAACCCAAATTTCGGTTTCGAGGTGATATGGTTGAAGCTGGGCTCCTTCTACCTTCACCTCATCGAAAGGGACCCGAGCAACATGCTCCCGGAGGGGCCGTGGAGCGCCACGTCAGCGGCGGCCGCCGACCCCACACGTCTCTACAGAGGGCACCACGTTTGCCTCTCTGTTCCCGATTTCGACGCCTTCGTGCAGAGTCTTAAGGTGACAGTCACAAACGGTGTCCCCTTCTTCTCTGGTTTATTTATCTGTTTATGTCTTTTAGACCTAATTTGGTTTCATAGGATTCGAGTGAGAAAACGGTACTTTGCCATTGAAATTCTTATTACACACATTGATTGAGAGCTCTACAGTGTAACCGAAGCTGATCATAAAAAGTGTATTAATTGTTTTGGGGAAAAAACCCACCTTTGGTCCACGATGTTTACCATATGGGCAATGTTGATCCCCAATGTTTCGGCTTGCCATATTTAGTCCATGTAGTTGTCCGATTTGAACCAATTTTGGTCCATCATGTAGATCAAACGTCAATTTGAACGGAATTTGTCATGAGAATCTCACGTAATATATTATAACCCTCCAAAATAACATTTACATGCCCGCTCATCTTTAAACCCCTTAAACTCGTCTCTTTCATCCCACAATCTAGATTTTTATGGTTTCGACTTTTAGGGTTCGATTGTGATATGAATGAGACGAATTTAGGAGATTTTAAGATGAACATACGTATAAACAGTATTGTGGGGGATTGTAATATATCACGTGCGATTCACATGACGAATTTCGTCCAATTTGACGTTTAATCCAATCGAGGGACCAAAATTGGTTCAAATCGGACAACTACACGGACTAAATGTGGCAGACGGAGACATCGGGGACCGAAACTGCCAATCGGGGACCAAAAGTGCTTTTATCCCAATTGTTTTGCTTTTCTCTGTATGGCCACAGTGTTTTTCTTCTCGTTTATGAGCACAGGAAAAAGGCATCGATTGGCACGAGAGAACTCAACCCGATGGAAGAACTAAGCAAGCATTCTTCTTCGATCCCGACGGTAACCTTCTTATGCCCGATGTGATGGGAATTTCGTGTTATATATGTTGCAAATTATTGGAGCCATTTGTTTTTCTTTTTATATTGAAATCTGCAGGGAATGGATTGGAAGTATCAAGCCAGATGCCACAGTTTTAGGTTTGTAATAAACAGTTGTTGAATTTTATGTCCATAAATAAACTTAAGATCATTTTGTGTCGGTGTATGCGATGAATTTTGGTCAATAGACATCCTTCCTGCGAAAGTATATGGTTGTACCCTCATGACTTTTCCTGTTCTGAAATTAAAGATTGCTGCTACTTGAATATCTTGTGTATCTTTCAGTTGTGATTATTCCTTTTTTTCAATGTTAGCTGCTATGCTGAATAATGAATCTGATTGCTGGTTGGCCAAAAATAAATAAATAAATTTGTTCTTGTAGCTTTTTTTTTAGTGCAAGTGTCCCATGAAACACATCTGCAGCATTCATTTGTAGAACTTGCATGGCTAAAAAATGGGATAACGCCAGTTTTGGTCCTGATGTTTATCACTGGTGTAATTTTGGTCTCAGATATTCCCGCTTGCCACCTGTAGTCCCCGATGTTGTCTGATTTCGGACAATTTTGGTCATTTGATTAATTTTCTGTTAATTTGGATGGAATTGGACAGCGCCGAGTGTGGCCCATTCATTTATTTTGGTACAAAAATACTTTTGATCCCCGATGTTTGCCCGTTGGGCAATTTTTTTGTCCTCAAAATTGGTATATTCCGGGAATATTCCGTCTAAGTTGACGAAAATTTAACCGGTGGAATAAAAGTGTTCCAAATAAGACAAACACCGGGACTAAAAGTGGCTTTATCCCCTCAAAAATCATGTGAATATTCCATTACACTACATTCTTCAAGTACAATAAAAGTGTTCGATATGTCTCAGAATCAGATCAGAGGCTTTTGGCCATGGCCATATATATGAGGCAGAGGAAGACTACCTTTTCTAGTTACAACACCTTTTCTCTCCAACATCGAAAGATGATGCCTCTCGTCCACCAAGAACTTAAGCCCAGTGTCTGAATTCGAAGCACACGTAGCACGCAAAGCCTCCTCATTACACACAACAGTCTCCATCGAATTCTCAAAATTATTACCATGTTCTTCGACTACTACGGAGCCATAGTCATCCTCGGATCGGCTCGAGCTGATGGGTGCGTTATCGGTGACACATTGCTCTTCCGAGGACCCTTCGAACTCGTAGGTGAACTCTTCGAACCGGCCGTGGAACCCGTGCTTCGAAGGCTGACGAACGTGACGGGCTTTTCTCGGTGTCTTCTGTGAAGGCATAATGTCCAAGAGAGGCCCGTTCTTACGAGGAGAACTCTTTTCGAAACTAGGGTTTTCTTCTGTAGGAAACCCTCGTGTCCATTCGGGGACCAACGTGCACATTTCGTTATCGATCAGTTCTGCTATTTTACTCGCATCTTGACTCGTGATATCGAGCTCGGCTACCATCTCCGCCGCGACGTTTAGTGACGTGTCTCCTTCCACGTCGAAGGGGAAGTATATATTGCGCACGCAGCCTGTAATAAATATTTTAAAATTCGACACTGTAAAATCGTCGAAAATACGAAAAACGTTTCGAATTTTTTGAGTATTTGAGTGATGTAAGAAAGAAGAAGAATAACAAAAACAACAACAACAACAAACCGTAATTATCGAAAATTCTGATCTTTAAAAAGATGCCACCGTCTTCTCCGCGTCTCCCTTTGATCGACAAGTCTACGTTTTCTTCATAATCGAGCGAATTGCAATCGAAGTCCTTTTCTTCCTTGTGATTAAGGTTGACTAAAGAACTGTTATTATAACTGGCATGAGCATTCAGAAGATTTTGTCTCCTCGAAATCGGGCCAAGCTCATCGTCGTTGTAATAATAATAATCAACCGCCCTTAAATCGTCGTCATAACCGCAATCATCGATTCGGAGGAAAGGGTCGTCGAGAAGTTCCCAAACGGACGAACGATCTCGTACCGGAGCTAAGCATTTCTCCACGAACACGCGCATCTCGGGATCCATAACTTTGTAAAGAGCATCGGGTTTCTTTCCCTAAAAAACATGGGGAAAAAAATCTCATATGGTAAGAAGATGGTAGAAAATCACTTTTGGTCCCCGATGTTTACCCCATGGGCAATTTTGGTCCTCGATGTTTCGACTTGCCACATTTAGTCCTCGAAGTTGTCCAATTTGAACTACTTTTGGTCCCTCGGTTGGATTGAATATCAATTTGGACGGAATCCGTCATGAGAATTGCTCGTAATGTATTATAATCCTCCAAAATACCTTTATACGTCCATTCATCTTAAAATCCCTAAAACTCGTCTCCTTCATCACTCAATTTAGATTTTTATGGTTTCGATTTTTTGGGTTCGACTGTGCGATGAAGGAAACAAATTTAAAGAATTATAAGATTAATGGACGTATAAACGGTATTTTGGAGGATTATAATCCATTACGTACGATTCTCATGACGAATTCCGTCCAAATTGATGTTCAATACAACCGAGAGACCAAAAGTTGTTCAAATTGAACAACTTCGGGGACTAAATGTGGCAAGTCGAAACATCGGGGACCAAAATTGCCAATGGGGTAAACATCGGGGACCAAAAGTGGTTTTCTCCCTAAAAAGATTAAGATTTAGGACACACAAAAGATTTAACTATTCTTACCGAAACGACTCTCTTGTAAATTTGCGCGGGGTGCGTGCACTCGCTGTAAGGATACTCGAACGTCGCCATCTCCAAAACACACATTCCAAAGGAATAAACGTCGACGAGTTCGTCGTACTCCTCTTCGTAATAAACCTCTGGAGCCATGAACTCGGGAGTCCCCACGCAGCGATCGGCGTGATATTTCCCGCTGAGCATCTCCGCGAGGCCGAGGTCGCCGATTTTGACTTCCCCGCGATTCCCGTTCACGAAAATGTTGTCGCATTTGAGGTCTCGATGAATCACGGGAGGATCGTGGCTGTGGAGGTAGAGGAGCCCTTGCAATATTTGCCTGCACCAGTGCTTGATTGCTCGAATGTTCGCCTTCTTGTGCTTCATTCGATACCTTGAAGCATCAACGGGACCGAATCAAGATAATTTTAAGAAAATAGCCTCTGAAGACGGTGGTTTCGTAAAACAATAGCGTGCAATGTGTAAATATTATTATACACCTTACTAAACGGGGTCCTTTGCGATATGTTTAATATGTTAAATGTGAAACGTTTAAGGACATGTCACATGTGGTTGATGATATAATAATGGTTGTGAGTTTGTCATTTATGTAGTAGGTCACGCGTTCAAATTCTTAGTACTAGTTTTGTCAAATCCTTATACTCCTTGATGAGTATCCAATTTTGTCATTGTCAAATCCACCGTGACAGCAGAATCCAAGTGGGTTTCTCAGACATTAAAATGACAAAAATACCCTTAATATTAATAAGGTCATTCACTAAAACGATCATTAAACATGCTATTTTTTAAAAATTGACCCCATCCAATCAACGGGCTGTGTTTGGTTTAAGGAAATTACTGTGAAAAAGAAAATTGGAGATAAAATGGTTTTCATAAGTTTTTCTTTCGTTATCCTAATCATTTGGTAAAATTAGTTTCCTTAATTTTAAGTGTAAACTTAAGCTGGATTTTCTTTTCTTTTCTTTTCCTTATCTATTTTTTCAATCAACCAAACATAAAACTAGTTTTCCTTTTCAATTTCATTTTCTTTTGACTACTAATTTCCACAACCAATCACACCCTAAAAGATTGAAGCTGATCTTCCAAGATTGGGAAAATGAGACACATTTACTGTCTAAGGGTGCCGGAAGTGAACATCTCCGTAACGAAATTGACGTTTCGATTGGCGGTATCGACCCAAGAGGCGTAGAACTTGATAATGTTGCCGTGATTTAGCGTCTTGAGGAGATGTATTTCGCGGTAGAGCCTCTCGACATCTTCTGGGCTTTGAAGGAAGTCGTTGAGCTTCAACTGGTTCCATGCTACTTCAATCCCTTGATACTCATCGAATGCTCTGTATCTGCATGAAATCGGACAAAAATCGAACGAGCCCACATGAAAAAAATTGGATCTTTCTTATAATATCAGTGCAAATAATACAAAAAAGATGGAATTTTTTTATTATTACAGAAAATACGTACACTGTCTTTGAAGCCCCTTTGCCAAGAATTTCACTATACTGCGCAACGGAAATTGAAACACAACGGAGAGCTTCAAGAAAATAAAAATCAAATCTTTATGCAATGAAATCAAGAATCGTGAGTATTTATTTACCCTTCCATATCTTCCAGTGGGATCAGTTTCTACGAACTCAGAATCATCTGGAAACGTATAAATCAAACCACTCATTTTGTACCGAGAAATATGATCAAAGAAAAGTAGAAATGATTCGAGAATGATTTATGTGGAGAGAGAGATATGGAGAGAGAGAGAGAGAGACTCCATTAACGCAGAGAAATTGTATTATTTTATGCGTCACCAGCTATCCCATTCAGCTTACAAGTTCAAGTTCTGACAAAATACCTCGTTATTCTGATATTTTCTAACTTTATTATTGTGAAAAAAGAAAGAAAATAGAATAATTTACACACATTGAAACTTGAAAGGTGATTGAATTCCATAATATAGCGTAGAAAGCCATGTGCATGCTTTTCGATGCTTACCAGCCAATGATAATAAATTAATTATTTATTATATTTTTCTATTTTGTTTTTGTATCTATGCGCCATTTGGCAGTCTTGCAACTCTCAAGTGCAGGCAATATCAGTGCAAGTTTTCCTTTTTTTAAATCGAGCTTATTACATGTCACGTCATAAATGTTAGATTCGGTAGGCCGCTCGGGGCGATGCGCAGCGGATAATTCAAAACGAAAGTGCGCATTTATCGTATAAATGCAACCCCGCCGGTTCATCTAGCGAGTACACGGATCGGCACCATTTTTAAATCACGTACGTTGTACGAATTTCACATAGTTAAGGTTTTGGAATATACCTATTACTTAGCCTCTTTAGCGATGAGTGAGAGGGAATCAATTCCCGGTATGTAGCTACCACCGTCTTCGTACGTTCGCCGTAGGTATCACCGGTCTCGCACACTCGCCGTAGGGATCCAAATGTCTCTCCTCTAATCGAGTCCACCGTTTTGGATTACGACACCGGAATTATCTCTTCGCTAGTAGAGACTAACCCGAAAATTAAATCGATACACCAGAAAGAAAATAGCGAGAACTTTTTCTTTTACTATCGGCCCACGTCGAAATGAAAGGTTTGGGATGATGATGAGTCCTGTCTACTTTTTTTTTTTCTTTTCACACTTTTTTCTATCGTATCACATCATTATATGTATATATATATATATAGCCTTTTGCATAGCTTAGCCTTTTGCATAGCTTAGTAGAAACGGCTCCACTAATTAGGAATTAAATTCCATTTCCTTTCCTCTCTTGGTCAAAGCAAGATCATCAACCGCTTTCCTTTCCTCTCTTGATCAAAAATTAATTAGCATTAATTTCGACGTTAGAAACATTTTCTTCTAATTAGTCAAAGCATTCGACGTGTGCTTTTATGGGCTTTAATTTAAATTTTAAACTCCAATTTAAAATCCAACAATTAATTAGGTAATTCTAATTAATTACCAAATTAATATATAAGCCCAATCAATCTCAATTGATTATTTCATTTCCTTAATTAAATAATCAAAATTATCTAATCATATATTTAATTCAACAATTGAATTAAATCCAATCGAAATATTGGAAATATCAATTTCGTATTGTTATCCACCAAAACTTTGTGTGACCCTTTTAGGTTCACGATTAACACTAGTAGTGGGTTTACAACTTATTGTAATTAACTGAATTAACTCTTTAATCTCTAGTACCCACAAATCACGGGAACACCTAGCAAGTAGCGTGATCACCTAGCGTTAAGTGAAATAGCGAGTAAACCTTTTTCAATTGTGAGTGCATACATGTAAAATCCTTTCGACGTCTAATTTCCCGATCAGACCTTGGGCATGGAATTATATGTCGAAACTCAATTGGTCTAATAACTATGATTTCATTTCAAGTTTAAATGATTCATTTATGAATCTCAATTCATCATACCTTGGCCAAGGACTTTGAATCATAAACTATGAAAAACATAGGAAATTCACTTATTATAATATAAGTGTTGAATTCTATGTTGGCCACAGATAAATCTCCATACACACTAATACAATACCCAACATATCCCTTTTGTGATTATCTAGTAATCAAAAGATATATCAAAGTAAAGCATAATATGCACAAGACTACTATCGTGCCTCAAGTCAGAGGATTAGTCATGTACTATCGCAACATGAAAATTCTTATTCGACATAAAAGTTTCCAGTTAAGAATTTTCAGCGAGTCAGGTTCAATGAACTTGTTCCCTAACAAGCATATGCATATATGCATTTGCGTCAACACGCTAACGTTAACGGAACATAACATTCTTGTCTCACAAGCATGCATCATATACACAAGTCTTTCCGGGTTATTCAATGTCCTGTCTTGAAATACCCATCGACTTGAAACTTTATTTAAGATCACAGCCTAAGACATATTCCATAATCGCCATCATATGCACAACCATGTCCCTCAGCTTACAATGATCTAAGGACTTTATCATAAGTGCAAATAATTAAATTAATGCATGCACAAAAGATAAAGATAATGCCTTTTATCATAATAAGCGGAAAATATCCAACCAAGTTGGAACGCTGGGCATTCTACTCTAACAATAAAGAGATAATCAGTCAAATAATAATGTAATAAATAGAAATTAACGTTAATATCATAATCATGATTCATGGTGTAAGTAACTCATAGTCATATATAATACACGACACAATAAACGGGAAATAAATTTAAAATTGAAGAAACGCACATGCAAGCTCACATGGGCACACATGAAAGGGACAGCAGATTGCATCATAGTTGGTTTCACATTTGAATCTCTAATGAAAGCAATTTTAGTATATATTTTTTTTAGAACTATTTTAATTGATTACATGCTTCTTAAGTTCCCATGTGAATCCCAATTAAATGGGACTCAATTTCCCTTGGCGATGTGCATACTATTCTAAAGAGTTTATTCTTTTTCAATTACTAAAATCATAAAATACTTTTGCTTTCATGAATGTGTGGTCATTACACGTCATCAAATTTCATTATTAAAATTGATAATTTGCCGAGTAAATATTAATTTCGCATTAGCTCCTTGTGTATAAAATTCTGTTGAATTTAGCCAAAAATGGGCCTGAAGTGACGAGGCCCAAAGAAAGACATCAACATGGGCCTTCAGATTGTAGGTATTGGGTTGCGATTACCTATCAGCGCTTATTATTACTTATTTAACTGATCTTTGGTTTATTTTTTACGAAAATTTGGGAAAAGGTATAAAAATTGAATATGAGGACAAAATAAAGAAAATATCACAAAAGGCATATGCGTTGCCCCTTCTTTATGTATTCATTTAATTATTTAAAATGCATATTTGACTTTTTATCTACTAACCGTTAGCAAACAAGTACCTTGCCTTTCTTTTTTTAACATTTCTATTTAAAATATTATCTCTTGAGTTGAAAATTTATTTATTTGAAGCTGCTTGACTTGTAAAGTATGCCTCTTCAACGCCTATTCTCTTAAACTGTATTAAGGTTGACACATCAAATGTGTTTTAAATTTTGATATAAAAACTACGCATATTTTAAAATCGAATAAAATACGACTATGTTTATACATTTTTCCTTTTCTCTTTTCGCAACGGTACCTTAGTGAAAAGCAAAATTAGTTGCGAATATGATTTAGTGGGGCTAACAATAGGCAAAGTATTGAACTTCATTTCACTTTTATTTCAATGTTAAGGAGACCATATTATTTCACCTTTTTTTTTCGCTTGTCATGCATGGTGGGTGGACCATATAAAACTAACGACCAATCTTATTATATTTGACATATAACATTTTTTTTCCACTATAAATAGTGCATGGAAATAATATAATATAAGATTGTTTCCTTACTTTAATTACATGCCCCGTGATAATAAAAGATAGACATCTATTGCTGAGTGTACTATCTATATATCGATCAATGTTTCACTGTTCAAAAAATTGTGCCCCACAAGCCCACAAAGTGAAGTCCAATAATATGTAATCATTACGTTCTTGGATCTTTTATATATTTTTTTCAACTATTATTTCAAAGAGTAATCATTGAACTATGATATGATGAAAGGTGAATAAATCGTGCTATTTGTGGGGGTAAAGAGGTTTTGCTGTTCAAAATTTGAAACCATTTAGAGTAGGTGAAGACGACTCCAACTTTTCATTCATTTTTTATTTTATATCCTTATGATCAATTAGATGATTCTACCTTGGCCACGTGACTATGTTTTTTATTTAAAGTTGTGTATGGATCATGAAAACAAGAATATTTATGTATTATTTAAATTAATTTTAATATATTTATAATGCTTAACTAAAATCTATTGTAGCATTAACACTATAACCAAATATATTACGGAATTGTAAATATCGTGCCATGTAGACATTAGAAATGCAGATTCTAGAAAAAAAAGAGGTCATTATTGATTAAAGGGAATCTGCCACGTACTTGAATCAAGACAAGGAAAAGAAATCTTCACTAAAATTACTTGCATCCATAGATTTACGTTCAATTTGAATATTGTCTATATATATTATACCATTAATTTCGACTTGGGAATAGATATATCATGTGAATAACGAATATGGAGAAAAACTATATCATTTGACTTTATTAAATTAGCTGCTCACACGTGGGGAATGTCTGAATATTACAACTATATACGGTTAGTTCCATTAGTCAAACTCGTTTCACATAATTATTTAACAATTCGAATAGGTTTCCCTAAAATAAAACAAAAGAAAGGACACACGACATGTGGTCTTCGCCGTAGGAACAACGAAGTCGGGACAAAATTACATTAAGACATTTGCAAGTACCAAAGTTTTGACTTTATATGTCGATGAATGTTACATTATGCGTAGAACATAAAACTACAATAGTAAAAAACTGTTATCATAATTTACTATCTCCTCTCCCAAAAAGGAAGCAAAGGGGTAAATTAGGAACCAGGCGATGTAACGACTTCCATTATTCAAATCTAAAGTGCAAAAATGAGAAACGCGAAAAACTATATGCATAAAATACCAATTTTACCCCTACAGGTTGCTAGGCATGATGTGGTGGTTATCAGGGGGCTTTTAAAAAAATGGCCCTTGACTGGGTCAATTTTAAAAAAATGGCCTCGTTGACGATTTTTTTTTGGTCAATAGCCCTCACTTTGTTTAAACGTTAACCATATTAACTAATTCTCATACTTAACTCATTAAAATAAAAAAATAAAAAGAAAAACGAAAAAATGGCTTCAATAACTGACTGAAAACAGAACATGGGTCCATCTCCCTCTTTAACCATAACCATACAATCGATATGAATGCATTATCTTCTCCATTTTAAAGAACAAAGGGTAACAACACATACCTCTCTCACAAACCTAAAGCGACGCGAGCTGTTCTCTTCGTTTAGTGCCGGAAAACAACTTTTCAAACCAAGAAAACAGCAAGCATTTCAGCATATTTACCAGTAAGCATTCGTTACATGAAAACTGCAATTTTAACGTCGAAAATGGTGAATTTCCAGTCCATTACCCCCTAAAATGTATGGGTTATTTATTAGATAACGTGTACTAGCCAGAGTAGCGATGTTTCAGTGGTTATTACGAGAAATCGGACCTGAAAATACATATTCTGAGGTCTACTGTTCGTGCATGGGACCCCTGCGTGCGAGTACCATGCGATATAGGTGCGTGTACCGTGAGATATAGGTGCGGGTACCATACGCCCAGTGTGCGGGTACCATGCGCTTGGTGTGAGGGTACCCTGCACCAGTGTGCGGTACCCTGCGCCAGTGTGCGGGTACCATGCGCCCAGTGTGCGGGTACCATGCGCTTGTGTGAGGGTACCCTGCGCCAGTGTGCGGGTACCCTGCGCCAGTGTGCGGGTACCCTGCGCCCAGTGTGCGGGTACCATGCCTGTACCACCCCTGTTGCAAGTTCTGTTGCAATTCAGCCATCGACTGCTGCAACCCGAATAGACTCGCGCCCCACTCTTGAGCCGTGGACCATCGTTCGTCATACGAGTCCCGTAACTGCGAGATGCTCGTAGACACGTCGTCGAACCGATGATTCACCGTCTCGAAATTTTGGTCCACGCGTCTTGTGAACTCATCGAATTGCTCCCAAGTGGGGCCCGAATAATGCTGTGGAGGAGGGGACGGGTACCGTGAGTGAGAAGGGCCCGAGTTATGATGTGGAGGAGGGCTCGTGAACCGTGGAGGTGAGGGGGGACGAAATTGGTCCGCCTCTTCCTCGTAGAACGATCGCTGCGATAGTTGAGGCATGATTGGCGAAGGCTGCGTTGCTACGACGTCCTCCGCGGCCGGCAGATGCCGTACGCACTTAAGCTCTACACCATCCTCGAGGAGACTCGTTATACGGTCGAGGACTTCGTGCCGCTCCTCCACTTCGAACCGACTATATCGGAAATACGGCTCGTTCATCTCCGATACAGTCGGGCTCAACATCCCCGAGACAGGTGACCCCTTTACGGCTTGGAGGATGGTCTCCATCTTCGGAGCTCCCTTCGTCGACCAATCATTGGTGACGTACCGGCATATCCGCGGGGTCACCACATCCGCCTCGTTTCTACGATAGGCGAATGCGTACCGAATGCCTGGTATGCACTCGTACGCCAAAACCTAGAATGCAAAGAAACCAACTTAGCAAAAATATAATCACGATTAAATATATATTTATAAGGATTTTAAATAATGAACGACCTGAAGCGGATGAACGAAGCCACTAATCAGTAGCCCGCAGTGTTCGCTGCCCCCGTTGCGGGCTCGTTCGCGCACAAAATCTCGCTTCTCCCTGAGGTTTATCTTCAGCGAGCGTATCACCTCTTTGAACGCTACGCTGCCCCAAGGATAGTTGGCGAAGGCGACTTCGTCTTCGACCAACGAAAGCAGCCACGACCGAAGAATGGTGTCCTTCTTCGACGGTCGAGGAAGCACCACAGATGCGGCAAAGAGAATGTCCGCCAACTTCAACTTATCAAAGTTGACGGTTCCGTCGTCGTTGGCTCCCAACTCTCGCAGCCGATCCTCGACGTACGACAAACGGATGGTGGATCTTCCCGGGAAGTTTCTCTCAGCGAAATCGCCATTGGGGTCTACTTCCGGGATATGATCGGAGAACCTTAGCCCGGTAATCACGCAATACTCCGCTTTAGAAAATCGGAGAGGTCGGTTGTTTATGACCATCCACAGCTCCTCGCGGTCGTGAAGAGTAGTCTGCCTCCTCGTCAAAAATGTAATGAGCTGGGTGGATAAATTGAAATCGGCGGCAGCCTCGACGAGTCTACCAAATGGACTCCCCGCCCTATAACTCTCCCACTCATTTCCATTTAGATTGTTCCTGATCTTCGCGCTTGCCTCCGTGTACATCCCGGTCATTGTCAATCGGAACTCGAAGTCGTCGTCTCGGGATGACAATTGCTTCTTCAGCACAACCTGGGAATCATAAGAGTAAATAACCAGTTAGTACGAGCATGGTACCCGCACATGAAAGCATGATACCCGCACAGGAAAGCATGGTACCCGCGCTGGCAAGCATGGTACCCGCACAGGAAAGCATGGTACCCGCGCTTGCGAGCATGGTACCCGCGCACAAGCGCATGATACCCGCGCTTGCGAGCATGGTACCCGCGCATGCGCATATGGTACCCGCGCTTGCGAGCATGGTACCCGTGCATGCGCGCAAGGTACCCGCACACAAGAGCATGGTACCCGCGCTCACTATCGCATGATACCCGCACAGGAAAGCATGGTACCCGCGCTTGCGAGCATGGTACCCGCGCACAAGCGCATGATACCCGCGCTTGCGAGCATGGTACCCGCGCATGCGCATATGGTACCCGCGCTTGCGAGCATGGTACCCGCGCATGCGCGCAAGGTACCCGCACACAAGAGCATGGTACCCGCGCTCACTATCGCATGATACCCGCACAGGAAAGCATGGTACCCGCGCTGGCAAGCATGGTACCCGCACACAAACGCATGGTACCCGCGCGTGCGAGCATGGTACCCGCGCACAAGCGCATGATACCCGCGCTTGCGAGCATGGTACCCGCGCATGCGCATATGGTACCCGCGCTTGCGAGCATGGTAACCGCGCATGCGCGCAAGGTACCCGCACACAAGAGCATGGTACCCGCGCTCACTATCGCATGGTACCCGCGCGCAATCGCATGGTACCCGCGCGCAATCGCATGGTACCCGCGCGCAATCGCATGGTACCCGCACACAATCGCAAGGTACCTGCCCGTATGGGTACCGTGCGTATGGGTACCATGCGACTGTGCTCGGGTCCCAAGCCTGCTATCACGGGTACCCTGATTTGCGCGACTGTTTGGGACCCAATCAATTCGACGCACGAGACCTGCTCCTGAGGAAGACGAAGTAACAGTGAAATTTACCGGCACTCTTTCGGGACGCGCGCTCATTGCCATGTAGTCGGTTTGGAGATTTTTCTGCTTCGGTTAGAGGTTGTTTCGTGGATCTGGAAATTTACTGCTTCGTTTCCGTTATGTGTTTTTCTTCACTTTTAACTGTCAATTATTGTACTGTACTCGGTTATGAAGAAGAAGACGACCCGTGACGCTACAGTGGGAGAATCGATTAAACCTAATTAATTTTACCTTGGGTAGTTGAATGGGTTAAATAAGGGTAAAGACGTCTTTTTCCCTGAGTTAGTAAGGGTAGAATAGACTTCAAACATTATGGAGGTCATTTTTTTAAAATTGACCCAGTCAAAGGCCATTTACTTAAATAATCCGGTTATCAGTATATATATATATATGTAATATGCTTATTACATACACAAACACACACACACAGTCACTTTCATTTCATCACTCTTCGATCTAAAAGACAAGGTTGCGTAAAACATAAGAGTGGTATCTCTGTTTTATTTTTTCTTGGTAGCATCATCACTTCACAATCAAAAACTAGAGAATCCTCGTACTTAAACAAAGAACAAAGATTATTTTGCAAGAAATAGATTGTTCTTAAGCATTATTCATGGGGAAGAAAACGGATCAAGCCCATAAAGACAAAGAGAGAGTACAATCCGTACTTCAACTGCTCAACAAACATGTTCACCTCACTCTCAAACAGGTACGAAAAAAACACGCACTTCACATCCTACTGCGTTTTATACTTGGCAACTACTTTATAGAGTTCAATGTATTATTGCAGGAGAAGTTTTGCAGCAATGCTTGTGTGGAGAGGTTTCTGAAAGCCAAAGGCGACAGTGTGAAGAAAGCAGCTAAGCAGCTCAGGAGCTGTCTTGCTTGGAGAGATACAATAGGCACTGGTAAAATATTTTTTATTTTATTTCTTTCTATATTTGATGGATTTTTTGAATTTTTTATTTTTTTTCCTTAGAAACTCTGATGGCTGATGAGTTCTCAGCTGAGATTGCTGAAGGAGCAGCCTATGTTGCTGGGCATGATGATGAACTAAGACCCGTCTTGGTACGATTTTATTATTCTTTTATTTTGTTTTAATAATGTGATAAATTGAATCATTGTTCATCTATTTATGATTTTAAAATCCAGATATTTCGCATCAAGCAAGATTATCAGAAATTCCATTCCCAGAAAATGTAAGTACGGTTTCATCTTTGTGTCGGCCTGTACACAAGGGCATTTATCTGCTTTTCTTGAAGTACGTTATAATTAATTTTTTCAAAATGATTTTAACATATACGTATATATATATATATAATTTATATATATTTCTATTAACAGGTTTAATCGGCTGTTAGTGTTCACCCTCGAAGTGGCAATTCAAACCATGGCGAAGAACGTTGAGCAACTCGTAATCCTATTTGATGCAAGTAGGTTACATATTTTATTTTTCCATTTATATTTAAACATTTATATGGTCCCACTTTAAATATTTGATTAAAGTAAGATCTTTGCCCTGTCCGAAACAAATCAGAAACATTTGCTTTTATCTTTAGTTCCCATTTCTTTGCGTTGGGATTCCAGAGACCTCACTTTATCATGTCTGAAAATACCTTCAAAAATCAAAACACACCTTTTCTCGTTAAAGTTGATTAAATCTTCCTTTTAATTCCCAATGCCACGCCTAATGACCCAATTAATGAGTCAATTAGTTAAGTAAATCAAGAAAGATTAATTAGATCGCACATTAACTACATATGTTGTCTGAAACAATGTCAGATACTTCATGTAAGGGCAAATAAAGCCCATTCATTCTCTCAGCTTCAGTTGAATTATTGCTGTCGTAAAGGGGACATAATACTCCTCCTCTGTAGTATGCCTGACATGTCCCAACATTTTCTTTTTTATTTAATTTACTCGAATTTATACAAATATGAATTATCATCATCGTTGACCAATGATAAATACGATATGATTTTACTCGCAGGCTTTTTCAGGTCCGCATCAGCTTTCATGAACACGTTGACAGCGACAATGAAGATCTTAGCCGATTATTATCCGGGTCGGCTCCATAAAGCTTTCATCATTGACCCTCCTTCCATGTTTTCCTATCTTTGGAAGGTAGACGAAATGAAATAATTTTTTTTTTCTAATGTAGATGTTATTTATAGCATGATATAGGCAAAATTATAACAACGAATTTTCGATTTTGTGTCAATATATTTGATAATTGTAAAAGTAAGTCACTGACTTGGGTCAATATATTTGATAATTATAAAAATAAGTCACTGACTTCGTTTGTCGAAACAGAACTGGTCTCCGGTCGACAAAATTATCTTTCAACGTACGAAGTTAATAACCTATTTTTGCAATTATCAAACATGATGATCCAATTTTGTTTCGACATACGAAGATACTGACTCATATGAGGCCCAATTTTGTTTCGACATACGAAGTCAGTGAACTATTTTTGCAATTATAAAAAATTATCAACTAAATTCGAAAAGTAGTATTGGTTAGTGACTCAACCCTATAATTTCGTGCATGACATATATCCATGATCTTGAATTTATTAGGGCATGAAGCCATTCGTCGAGCTCTCATCGACGGCCACCATCGTATCGTCCCTCGACTTCGAAGAGCCGCTCGAGTACAGCACGAACCCGCGGGCAGCTTCGTTGCGGTTCGACCCGGGCTCGCTCTCCAAGCTCGGTCCGAGCCCCTCGTCTCGATTCTCCTTCACCGTCTCCCACCACTTCGACTCGGTCAACAAGCCCTGGTACCTCTCGCTGACCGACCCGTTGGGCTCCAAGGTGGGCCCCACGAGCGGGCCCGCGATGATATCTCCGCTCACCACGAGGTCCTTCTCCTTCGCGTCCCCCGTCGCGAGGGGCCCACAACGGGGCGGTTTTATTCCATCGACTCCGATGCCTCGGAGGACCCAAGAATTGGACACGTCAGCGATGACTAGGCAGTCGAGGACGCCGAAGCCCTCGTTTCTACGGTCCCCCGCGGTGTTCTTTGGGAGGAGGGAGGCGCTGACGTGTCGGGCTGAGAGGTTGCAGGAATCTTTCTCGGCGTACTTGAAGTTTTACCGGCGGCCGTACGATGAGATGATCTACCGGTCGAGGATGAGGCCTCCTCTAGGCGGGTTGATATCCATCGTGTCTCCGCATATGAGGAGGCGACACGTGTCGATTTCTCAGAGGTTTTGATGATTACGTGGTTACTTTTCCAGTTGTTGACCGGAGACCGTTTGGGGACCTTATTTGCATTATTACATTGATTTGTTTTTTTTTTCTCGAAGAAAATGTGTAAAGAAATAGACTGCGTGCGAAGTGGGTTGTGAAATATCGTGCGATTATTTATATATATATAAATACGTCGCATACACATTTAGTGACTATGCTTAGGTTTGTGGAAAAGAAAACAACATGGAAATAAGATAGCGTGGTCGTGACGGTGGAGATCATTATTACACGTTGGAATTGATCATCCGAGTTCCCAAGAAGATTTCTCCATTAAGAGTTGATATTTGTGCTTCTACGTTGTTGTACTATTTTGGTATTGTGAAAGATTTGGAATTTTTTTTTTCAAATCAGCTGTTGCAATTTCGGGATATATGTATGTTATGACCTTATAATATTAGCAAGTATTTAAATAAAAGATTAAAAATACTTAATATGATATCTTACATGCCAAGAATATTCCAAACTCCAAAGAATGATAGTCCAATAATCAATTTTTTTTTATTTATGTCCTCTTTACTTACTTCTTTGACTTTCTCCACAAACACTTCGAGTTGGACTATGTAACGCATCAATAAATATAGAGACCGACTCGAATTTTAATAAAATATTTTACGAAACCTATACAAACCACGAGGCTTCTTCTTGTAACCATCTTCTTGTTGATTCTTTTATTAAATTACATGTATTAGTTTCAAACACTATAGCTGAGGTTTTTGTAAGAATGCGAATGTCCTTTAGCTGAAATGATAGGGCAAAAGTCAATCAAAAGCATAACATATTTCACATACTGATAAGACGATATGATCAAAAGACCATACAACACTTTATAGGGAAATGTAAAGTCACGCACTTAACAAGTACTCTTGTCGCATATTTGCTTGTTTTTGAGCCATCAAGGTTCCGTATATATAAAGCTGATTTTCTACTATTTATTTGTTTATTTATTACTGTTTTTTTTTCACTGCTATTTATTTGTAGTTTAGTTCATGATTATGATGGTCGTGGAATGGACATAGCTCTTCGTGTAGGACTATCGTTTGGATTTTAGGGCTTTCTCTTTTATCACTTCTTTCAAGAGTGAACTTACATGGAGAAATGTCGAAGTGATGGCAGATGAATTTTTTTTGTTATCTTCCACGTTAGATTTGTTTATGATAAATATGGAAAAAGGTCCCATGAAAACAGTTTCAAGTTTGGAGCTATGTAGTTGTTTTTTTATGGCACGGTCTAATTAATATATACCAATAGTGTGTAAGGAGAGAGATTCTTATTACATTGAATCTAATTAGAATTAAGTGTTATTTATGGGAAGAAATTGTGGCTTCCAACTGAATTAATTATCTTGATCCTTCATGTTTTATTTTCGTCAACACATGCAATGATTTTAATGAGTGCAAGTGAAATAGAATCAACTACTTCTTTGTGGACAGTCGTGTTTCCGACTAATTTATGGTATCCTCCAGGAACCATAGATACTATTGGAAGTTTTTATTATGAAATTACAGTTTTTTTTTTTAAAACATGTAATAAAAAAAATAGGTTTGAGATGTATTAATGACAAATTAAAGCAGCAAATAATTTTTTTTCCTTATGTTGAAATTTTTAACCTTTTTAAAGACCCTTGACTTAATTAATTTTTTAAAAAGGAGTTTGTGGGGTTGCAAAGTTCAAATAGTGTCATGATGGATTTATCAAGTCTACTCGAGTTTGACTTAATTAAGGAATCCCCACTAACTAAATTTAAATTTTTTTCATGAGTTTGCATTGCTTTGCTTTTCCTAGGTTGCTGTCTGTTAATGCGAAGTCATTGATTGTCACATGGGCTCATTCCCCATTTTCTTTAACTATCGTTCACATTATGAAATTTGAAAATTAATCATGATGTTTTTTTTCTGCGTTTTTTCGTGGGACATGAAACCCGTTATATTGATTTTCCTTTATTTTTTTCTACCTCTTACTCTATACATTGGTATATAATTGAATCAATCAAGCATGTGAAGCATGTTTTGTATTAGTGAAATTAAACTTGGCAATGGTGCGAAAATTTCCTATTTTCTGCATGGATTTGGCCCGATTATAAGGGGTTAATCCCCGTTATTCTCTCCCCCTCGGGCGGAGATGCGGGAAATTTTATTCCCATTGGCGGGCGAAAATCATACTCTCGATTTGAGTTGATTTCCACCCCGTTCCCACTAGGAATCCAATACATTGATATATGAAATTCCAGTCAATGGAATGTGGGCCAAAAAATCATGAAGCCCATATCTAGCCCAGATGGGCCTACTTAAAGCCCACATATGTTTCGATTCTATATTTCTTCAATTTGGGCTCAAAAATATTTCATTCTCTGAAAATTTTCACTACTATTGTAAAATAATTTAATACATGTATATTTTACAATTTACACGCAAAAAGCGAAATCATTAATATTTTAGAACTTACTACAACATAAACAAAAGAATGCAATGATTTTTCTACATATACATGGGACACGCTTTTCGGCCAAAAGATTAAAAAGAGCGTTGACAGGAGAAACTGGCTGTAAAGCCTTTGCCAGCAATAGTTGCTTTCATTGGAGAACAGCTTTATTTATACTATTTACTTTCTTGTTTTTTTTTTGTCACGGATATTAAATTTAAATTAGTTAAAATGCATAATGATATCATACGATAAGAATTTGGGCATTAATGAGAAAACTCTGATTCTCTCTGGGCATATTTTGTCTCATGCATGAAACACGCTTTTTTGACCTTTCAATATATATCGCTATATATAACTTCTGTAATATCATCATCATCGTCATCATCACAAGCATGGGAATATGTTTTTTTGTTGCATTTTGTGGTCTATTGAAAGATTTTCTGACACCAAGAATTTTGATAGGATTTCCTTGAGGCTTTAGGTCATAAAAAAGATAAATTTATTTTTTTCATTAAAGAAAGGGGGAAAAAATAGATAAATGAAAAAGCATACGTTAATGGTCATTAATTGATCATCATTTTATAGTGACATTTTTTACTTAATAAAAACATAATTGCAACTAATTCCCTTCCTTGCATCCTACTTTTCCGCGAAAGTAGTTTTGTGTAATAGCAGCGAAATGATATATGTTGTCCGCACGCATTAAGCTTTCTGTTGTTAACACGCAACATCCAAAGTTATATTTAAAAATTTATATATATGTCTTTTTCAAGCAAGATAAAAAAAATATCCAAATTAATTTGGGTAGTTGGTTAAAAAGGCAATTAATTGCATGGATACGAAATCAGTTATTCATTAAAAAAAAAGAAAAATATCACAAATTGATGCAACTAATATCTCCAATTAATTTTAAAATTATCCCGTAGGCCGTAACGCAATTTAATAAGAAAATCAATAGGAAAGACTTGGTCAGAAGTATTATAGAAGTTCGTTGAACACACCAAAAAACATTTGAAATGTTGAAAGATTGACATAATTATACATTACCGCCGTATTTGACTTGCAAGAAATAATGTAACTGCCTAGTACTAATAATACAACCTCCAAATTATGCAAATAACTCACGAAATTGACACCATCATAACATATAAAAAAAAAACCCCACCATAATATTGGATTGAAATCGGAATATAAATCCCCAAAAAAAATTGCTTTATACGGATACAATAAAACCCACCAACCATATAATGAAAGGTAAGCCAATCTCAGCGATTCATCAGTTTTACAGCGAATCTTTTTCCTATAGTCGTCGTATGCCTCACAACATTTCAAGAAATAAATAAAAAACTGTTGGCCCCTTCAATAATGTTGCTTCTTTTGCATCCCAAAATCTTTTCTATAATATTCCCTTGCCAGCTCTTCCTCACAGCGCTTTTAAGCATGTGAACTACTACATATTTTGCTCGCTCTATTTCCCTAGAAAAAAAAAATTAAATTAAAGTTGATGGTGAAAATTCATTCGCTTTGTTGTGTTGGCGAAAGAAGACAAGGAGCAATTAATCCGCTGACAGAGATTTTCAGACACCCCCGAAGAAAACTTTGCCCCTAAATCTACAAAACCACCTGTCCTTACCTTAAAAAAAAAAACAGCCGATTCTCCGAAGCTTTTCAACCCACAAATGCCCCTTCCCAAATTCCTCGAACCATTTAGAGAAGCGCCTTTGCAGATGTGAAATTCATATTCAACTGAGCTGGGACTTTGGAGTAAATTGATTTTTTGGTATGTTTCTCAACATCCCTCTTCAAAATCTTGGATCTACGTTGCGATTCTGCTGAAGGGGTGCGAAAAGATTCGATTTTTATCGCATTCGCCGAGCCTTATTCTTCCCAAATTACTCGCATCACCGAGAGAAACTTCTCTGTAAGATGTGAAATTCATCTTCATCTGAGCTCGGAGTTGCTACTTTTTTGGTATGTTTTTCAGCAGCCCTCTTCAAAATCTCGGATCTACGTTGCGATTCTGCTGAAGGGTTGTGTAAAGATTCGATTTTTATCGCATTCGCCGAGGTTCTTAGCAGCAAAAAAGATTAGATCTTGGGGTTTTTTTTTTCTTAAAAAAAAAAATGAGGGATTTCCCATCTTGTTTTGGGGAAAACGGAGTCCAAGTGGCCGACGCTTCGTGCTCAAGCGCAGCAGCTAACGTTGTAGTTGCAGCGAGCAAAGCCTCGCAAAACTCCGTTAGCTCAGTTTATAAATGTCGATTGCTCGGCAAATCTTGCTTCGTTACAATCGCATGGAGCAAAACGTTGATGGGCCAATCATTAACCGTCGAAGTGAACGACGAATCTCACCGCCACTCGAACTGTAAAGTCGACGTGAAGCCCTCTCTCTTCTCGAAGAGAAAAGGGTCCAAATCTTTAGAACTAAGCTCGTACAAAATCGACGTGTTTTGGGATCTTTCTCTGGCGAAATTCGGCCCCGGGCCCGAGCCCGTCGAGGGCTACTACGTGGCCGTGGCTTTCAAGGGAGAGATTGTCTTAATCGTGGGAGATCTGAAGAAGGAGGCTCTCAAGAAAACTGGATCGAAACCCTCGCTTTCGAATCCTTTGTTCGTCTCCAAGAAAGAGCACTTGCACGGTAAGAAAATTTACTGCACGAAGGCACAGTTTTGCGATAACGGGCCCGTTCACGAGCTTAAGATCGAGTGCTCCGATGCGAACAGCGTTGAAGATCCTTACCTCGTGATTCGCGTGGATGCTAAAAATGTGATGCAAGTTAAGCATTTGAAGTGGAAATTTCGCGGTAATAACACCGTTTTAATCGATGGTTTGCATGTTGAGGTTTTCTGGGATTTGCACAATTGGCTGTTTGGTTCGGGCCCTGGGCCCGCGGTTTTCATGTTTCAGACTAGTTTGTCGGCAGAGAAGCTTTGGGCGGGCCCTGGCCCTGGCCCGAGCACGTCGTCGGTGTTTTCTTGGAATTTGTCGGAGAGTTTGAGGGAATCTAAGGTGTCTTCGTCGGGTCTTGGATTTACTCTGTTCCTCTATGCTTGGAAGAATGAATAGTTTTTTTTTTTTGCTTATTCTTTTTGGAGACAACAATCGTTGAAATTGGTAGAAAATTATCTCTTTTTTGACTATTTAGTTTCATGGTTGGGATTTGGGAGATGTTATTACATTTTTAATACATTTGCTTTTGGCCGAACTTCATTAATCATCAGCCAACTATTTCTAATACATAATTTAAAGAGCTTCAAATTTAGTATAAATTTAAAGAGCTTCAAATTCAATTTCAAATAAAACTGATCTAGAAGGGTTATGATATTCTCGAGATGTAAAAGGAAGATTCTTCATATGACCTTTTCATTTTTTTCAAAATTCCAATTAAAGGTCCATCTCTAGTATTTAGTTTTGTCTTCAATTAGGCACAACAGAGTTGACTGAGAAAAGTGCTTACTTTTTCTTGAA
Organism: Linderniella brevidens; assembly: GCA_004919715.1. Lineage (NCBI taxonomy): Eukaryota > Viridiplantae > Streptophyta > Magnoliopsida > Lamiales > Linderniaceae > Linderniella > Linderniella brevidens. The sequence goes on from SWDC01000158.1 coordinate 8,158,306, forward strand.
TCGATGACGAAGGAAAAACGTGCCAGCTATTAATGGTATATAGTTTGTTTTTATATGAAGCCCATATTTCGATTTACAAATTTATTATTGGGCCAAAAATTGTGGCTCAAATTGAGAGTATGTTCGCCGGAAAGTGAAATTCGGCCCATCCTCAAGGGTCGAACTGGAATAATAGAAAGAATAAGGGTAACTGTGTAATATCTCAAAAAGAATGTTTTTCCTTCACCTTACCTTCTTTTCTAGCTCCAGTAGTAGCAATTTCACATTTAGAGTAGTAAAACCCTAGCTGTTCGATCGTCGTCAACTCCAAGGTACGCTGTTATCGGTATTATCTATTATTACTCAGTATCGTTACTTTCCGAAACAATGTCAGTGCAATTGCACGTTCTGCAAATTTTAGTTCATTATTTGATATTTTTAGGTTTGTTTGAGTATCGAGTCTTCCTGGTGTTTGGTTGTTAAATTTTGAATAATTTCCCCCTTTTTTTCATAGCATTTTATGTTTATTTGGTTCATCATCAACGAAATTTGTGTAATCTGGCTAGTTATTTCTAGGGAACGAAAAGAAACTTCCATCCAAAAAATGTGGCTTTAATCAGCTCCTTCTACGAATGATGATGCCGAATCCATTGACGTGATCATTGACTTCACGAGTCTGATTTGTTTGTTTGCATTGCATCCCTATCAGTTCATGGCTCTGCTGATGCTTTAGTCAAGATTTAGTTGCTGTAATTTTTTCCTGTGCTTTAGGCTGTGAACTCTCACTCTCTTGTAGCACATTTTTGGCTGATCAGGCTGATTAGTAATGCTCAGTGTGCTGATGATATTGCTGCAACATTGATAAATTTGATCTTCTTCTACAGTTTCTTTCTAATTGAAAATTTGCCCCGTTTTTAGCGTCTAATGTCGTGCAGAATTGATAAATTTTTTACTTTCTTTTAAATTTACCTGTTTGATTCGTTATCTTTACTAATTTGGCATGGTACACTACAGTGCTAACCGTTGGGCTTTTTCAGAAACTCCTCATGAACTCAAATCCTGATAGTGAATCCCAAAATGTTTCTTCAACCACTGAAGATGCCCAAAAGGCCCAAATGGAGCCGATCCGCTTGCCGACGTTGGAAGAAATACGAGGACAGGACATTTGGAATAATTGTGCCGTCCGTTGCGTTGTTAGTGGAGTCATGGGTATTATCCATATTCCATTATTTCTTTTTACCCCTGTTACGAGTCTATGATTATTAGTATTCTTATTACTTAAGTTTTTATTAATTAGTAGTTTAGATTCAAATTTAAATTAGAACTGGTTTAGATTTAGTAGGAATCTGTTGAGATTTGTTGGCTCTAAAGAATTGTTTTAGTCCCTTCCCTATGTACAGGCAATAGGCATTGAGTTGCAACTCTCGGTCTGGCGTTTAGGGAAGCTATTAGCTTGATTGTCTTCGTTTTCATTCTTTCGTGATTAATAAAAAGCTTTCCTATTTCGATTTTTCATGTTCTTCACTCGAACAACCTCACACGCATACACAATTTATGAATTTATGTATACTGTTTTTTTATTTTACAGGAGGGGGCTTGGGGTTGTTCATGGGATTGTTTCTCGGGGCCCTCGAAAACCCGATAATGCAGGAAGAAATGACGGGGAGGCAGCAACTGGTCTACCAAGCGAAGCAAATGGGGCGGAGGAGTTGGAGTTCTTGCAAGGCTTTTGCTGTCATGGGCTTCATCTTCTCCGCTGCTGAGTGCGTCGTAGAGAAGGTCTCCTCCGTTTTCTCTGCTCTGTACACAAAAATTATACTTCAATTGTGAACTTAAAAACTGCAAAATTCCAATTTGAAGGCTCGGGCCAAGCACGATATGACGAATACCGTTATCGCTGGGTGTGCAACGGGCGGTGCTATCTCTGCTAGAGGTAATAACCGGACATTTTGTACGGTGTTTGGCTGTTATAATCTGCAGTTTTATTACCACTCCATGGTTTCTTGTCTGCTCAAATCAAGAATGAGATACATTTCCTCATTCTTTTTCTTTTCTTCTTTTAAAAAATGCCTATGAAAATGATCCGTTGTGGGCTTAGCCGAATTGTTTATTGGTTTGCGTTCCCCGTGAATCATGTGATGTGTATGAATTAATTTATGGTATATTCGTTAAGCATTAAAATTTCCTTTTTTTCTTATTATTTGATGTATCTTATATTTTTTGCAGGGGGCCCAAAAGCAGCATGTGCGGGTTGTGCTGGTTTTGCTGCATTTTCGGTTGTGATAGAGAAGTTTTTAGAAAGACATAGTTGATGACGTTGAACAAATTGTTTTGAGTGTGCAAGCAACTACGGGATATTTTTTTTATTATTTTTTTGTAGGGTCCATAATGAAAATATTCTACTCGTGCGACGCGCTGGTCATAAATAGCATTAGATCTATATAGATTTATGTCACGATCTAACATTATTATTGCATTATGCAATTTGCCCATGGTGCTTGCTGTATTTGCTTTACATTTCGTGTTTCACGTCACATTAGTTTTATTCTTTTCATTGAATTGATAAGTGCCACTGCCGGTGCCAGTTACGAGACTGCAAATCAAGTGCTCATTTTATTGCAACTACCAAAAGATTCGTAACTGTTGATGATTGTCGGTTTGATTATTTTTTTAGTCTTATAGTTGATGTCTGAAGCAATTTAATGACAGTTAATGATAATAATATAATTTTGTCTAAAATTAAACACGTGAGTCTTATTAACCATTCAATTGGGGGGAAATTTTATGGGTTGTCGGACATATTTGGACTGATTTTTTTCCTGATGCTGCGTGGGATTGCACCCCTCAAATTACTTGCCTCGTGCACCTCATATGTGTTGATTTCAGTCTCAAATTAGGTTTGTGACATTAATTATTCTCAAAGAACTTTGATTCACATGCGTTTATTTCAATGCCACGTAGTATTTTTCTCAAATTAGTTGCCTCGTGTGACTCACGTGTGTAGTTTGTAATCGAAAGCATTGTACCTCAAATTACTTTGATTTCAAATTTTAAGTTTTTTAAAATAAAAACTTTACCATATAGACAAGGCATTTCAAAACTTAATAGTTTTTTAAAATACAACTTTACCAGATGGACAAGATCAATAAAATAATTAAGCCAATGACCGTGTCGTGATCGAAATTTCGAACTATAATGAATGCGACAATATTGAAAATGCCATTTTTTTATGCCATTGGAAAATCAGAACTTTTAGCTCAACGAGGCTGACTATTAAATGAACGCCATCTCTCTCTCTCTCTCTCTCTTACAGTCTTCTGACTCGTTATTTATGTCCTTTCCAAGACAACGCAAGTAATAACCAGAAAATAGTTGGGTCAACTCAAAGATCTTAGACAAGTTTTGCACTAAAGTGAGCTCACACATTAAGTCACACGCACACCGAGCCAAAGAAGATCTACGTTTCCGATGATTGCAAGATCCCTCCTCGTCCCCTTCTCACTCCTACTCGCCGCCACCATCGCCGCCGCCGCCGCCACATCCCAAGCCCATCACCACCCACTAGACAGCCTCACTCCGCTCGAGCTCGGCCAAGTCCGCAACATCATCACCAGCTACTTCGCCCCAAACGCAAGCTTCCACTACGTCGGCCTCCTCGAGCCGGAAAAATCCACCCTCTCCTCCTGGGAAGAACCACCACCGCCGAACGACCACCGTCCTCCGCCGCCTCGCCTAGCGTTCGTCATAGCCCGGATCGACCGCACGAGCCACGAGGTCGTCGTCGACCTCTCCGCCGCCTCCATCGTGTCGGCCGAGGTCTACCGCGGCCACGGCTACCCCGTTCAAAACTACGGCGAGGAAGTGTCCGCCAGCAAGCTAGCGATGTCCTACGCTCCCCTCAAGGCCTCGCTGGCGAAGAGAGGGCTCAAGGCGGAGGAGGTCCTTTGCCTGAGCTACCCCGGCGGGTGGTTCGGCGAGGAGGTGGAGAGGAGGTTCGTTAGGGTCATCTGCTACTATTTGGACGGTACGGTGAACCTCTACATGAGGCCCATCGAAGGGATAACCTTGGCCGTCGATCTTGATGAGATTAAGATCATCGGTTTTCGCGATCGTGTGGTTGTTCCGGTCCCGAAGGCGGAGGGGACCGATTACACGAGGGCCGTGGAGGGCGGCGGTTCGTCCCGTTCGAATATGGAGTTGGGCGACGGGATTTCCCGTGGGGACGAGCCGGGGTTCGCCTTGGACGGGAATGTAGTGAGGTACGTTGACGACATTGCTTTAAACTATTTTTGCCTTTGGTAAAAAATGGTCTCAGTACTATGTTTACACCGTGGGACAATTTAGTTCTTGATGTTTAGTGTGAACCAATTTAGTTTATGATGTTGTCGATTTTGTGCCAATTTGGTCATTTCGTAACGATTAATGTCGATTCGAGAACCTCGCTCGTGCATTACACGTGGTGTTATAAAAATTCAGGAAAAATTATAAGATTAAGTCACTAAATATACATGTTTTCGGTTTTGAGTCACTACGTTTGATAACTGCAAAAATAAGTCGCTAACTTTGTATGTCAAAACAATTTATTTTTTGGGTCATGTTTTCAATTTTGGATCACTAAGTATATATTTTTCGATTTTGGGTCAGTAAGTATATACATTTTTCAATTTCGGGTCACTCATTTGGCAATTAACTTTGTAAACATAGTGACCTACTTTTGCAATTATCAAACACCAAAAACGAAAACTTGTATACTTAGTGACCTAATCTTATAATTTTGCCTAAAAAGGAAAAACGATTCAGACACGATTTAGTGAGTTTTTAGGAGATCACGTGTTGAAAACGTTCGAGATCCCCGTTCAAATGTGACGTTAAACGTTACGAAATGACCAAATTGACCCAAAACAGGCGGCATCAAGGTCCAGATTGGTTCAGACGAAACGTTATGGGGACTAAATTGGTCCATTTATGACTTTTCTCCCGAGTGTTTATCACCGTCGGTCGGTGCTTCTCAGGTGGGACAACTGGAAGTTCCACGTGTCGTTCGACATGAGGGCCGGTCTCATAATCTCGATGGCCTCGATCTACGATCCCGAGAAGGAAGAGCGCCGCAAAGTGATGTACCGAGGGTACATCTCCGAGCTCTTCGTACCCTACATGGACCTAACCGAGGAATGGTACCATAGGACCTACTTCGACGCGGGGGAGTACGGGTTCGGGATCAGCGCGGTGCCGCTCGAGCCCTTCAAGGATTGCCCCGACGGTGCGGTGTTTGTGGACGGGTACTTTACTTCGGGCGACGGCACGACGGGCCAAATACCGAATGCTTATTGCATATTCGAGAGGTACACTGGCGGCATAATGTGGCGTCACACCGAGTTAAGCATCCCGGGGAAAAATGTCGGTGAAAGCAGAGTTTTTATTTTTACTTTGTCTTTGTGGGATTTTTAGTGTTGGTGTCTTATTTTTTATTTATTCTTTTTGGGGTTTTAGATAAGAGAAGTTCGACGGGAGGTGACCCTCGTCGTGAGGACGGTGTCGACGGTTGGGAACTACGATTACATCATCGATTGGGAGTTCAAGAAGAATGGAGTTATTAAAGTCAATGTAAGTGGCGTTTGTTGCAAGAATTTTTAGTTTGAATGCTTCTATGTTTATAACATTATTGTTAGCGATCGATTTACCTAAATGCTTCATATTTTAAATAGGTTTATTCTAAACCCAACCCGCTTGGGTTAGTTTAACCCAAGTGGGTAAGATTGTGACATGTGTCACATTCTTTCTCATCCAATGGTGTTAATTATCCTACTACTTTTTAGATGGACACATGTCATAATATCAATTCACTAGGGTTATACCCAAGTGGGTATGATAGCAACGTCCTTTTAAATATATATATTTTATTTCCAAATACACCTCCTCACGTCTATACTAGACTTTTTTTTTGTATTTCGTCATAGACATAATTTTTTTAAATGGATGGTCGTTAGCATCGTATTCATGACTTTTTGTGCATGAGCTCTGATACTATTTTAAATGATTATTTCACAGAAAAGCTTAATCTTAAAGGGCGTATCATATTTTAAGTTTATATCTTTTGTTTCGAATAGTCCCGTCACTTCTATAGGCTAGCCTAATTTCTTTTTTTATACGACCTTAAACGTGAAATTTTAAATATGTAATCGTAAGGATTCCTGCCTATGACACCATATTAAAATTTAAGAAATTATATATTGATCAATTGGGAGTTATATAGGTAGTGTATTTCCGAAAGATACGATAACATGGGAGTTATATAGGTCATTCTGCTACGACATAGCAGAATCCCTTAAATTATGTCTAATATCATCAATCTCATTTTATTTACCGTATATGATACGTAATCTAAAGATAATGTTTCACTCCTTAATTAGAGCAATTGATGTTTGTTCAAACAATTACGAGTTTTTTTTTTTATTACAACAATTTCCAGGTTGGCATGACCGGAATTCTTGAAGTACGAGGATCCACATACACGCACAAGGACCAAATACACGAAGAAGTCTACGGCACCATAATAGCCGAAAACACTTTGGGCACCAACCACGACCACTTCCTCACGTTTCGCCTCGACTTAGACGTCGACGGCGAGGCCAACTCCTTCGTGAAGACCAACCTCGAGACGGTCCACGTGAACGGTGAGAATCTGCTGAGGAAGAGCTACTGGCGGGCTCGAGCCGAAACGGCCAAGACCGAGTCCGACGCGAGGGTCAGGGTGGGCTCGGGGGCCATGGCTCTATCGCTCGTGAACCCTAGCAAGAGGACCAAAGTGGGGAACCAAATCGGGTACCGGCTCTACCCGGGGTCCACGGCGGGCCCGTTGCTGACCGACGACGACTATGCTCAGATCCGCGGGGCTTTTACAAAGTACAACGTGTGGGTCACGCCGTATAACGGGTCGGAGAAATGGGCCGGCGGGCTTTATACGGATGAGAGCCGGGGAGACGATGGCTTGTATACGTGGAGCCAAAGGTAGTAAAGGGAAAAAAGGGTGAAGACCGTTTTTCGGTCCCACAGTATTCGGGGTATGTGCGTTTTTGGTCCCCATGTTTCGAAATGCCACTTTTTAGTCCCAATGTTATCGATTTCAGGTCGTTTTTGTCCACCGATTAATTTAATTGTCAGTTTTGGACGGAATACGAGACGAGCCTGCCCGGGTCATCCTTTCTTAGGCCTGCATAATTCAGGCTGGCCTGGCCGATAATTTCGTCCAAACTAACTGTTAAATTAACCGGTGGACCAAAACGATCGAAAATCGATATTTTGGAATTGAAAGTGGCATCTCGGAACATGAGAGGACAAAAAAACGCCGCCAAAAAATGGCATTCGCGAATTGGATGTTTTATTATGACGAAATGCTTCTTAATTTGCAGGAATAGGAGCATCGAGGACGAGGATATCGTGCTGTGGTACACGTTAGGGTTCCACCACGTACCGTGCCAAGAAGATTTCCCGATCATGCCGACATTGAGCGAGTCCTTCGAGCTCCGTCCTTATAATTTCTTCGAGCATAATCCTGTGCTTAAGGCGAATTAAACCGTTGGAAGTTAACGTGAATTCTCTATCGTAACACGATGTTAGAAACGTGGATTCGTCTGTGCCCGCTCGTTGTTTTTGTTTCTTGGTTTAGTTTGTAATAAGCCGCCCTGCCCCGGCCAAATTCTTGGCTGTTTTATGAGGGGAAGCTTTAGCATTGCTGGTTTTGATCTATGGAAACCTTGATTGTTTTATTAGTTCCGTAGATTTGTGGACATCGGAAACCTAATTTCATCACGGAATTGATATAAGTGAGTTGCACTTAACTTTATCTGGGAGAATACATGACGTCGAACGCAATAATATGGCACGCTTTTTCTCCCGATGATAAATAATAAATTTTTCCCGGATTTGTTGTCAAGTGGACCTCAAGTTTTTTAATAGAGCTAAATTAGATTTCTGGCGCTTATTGTGCCTCAAATTACTTCAATTATTAAAAGTGCTGACATGGACTGAGTTATTCCCTAGTCAATGGGGGCAATTCAACGGTACTGCAGCTTTGTTCTATGTAGGATTTCTCCGCATTAATTATTACGTGTGGCACATGCGCATAAATTTCGGACTAAATTTAGATTTTTGTCGCGTAGTGTCCTTAAATTCCAAATTTGTTCTAAAATGCCACCTCTCCAAAAATAATTAAGCACACCTTTTATTACATTAATGTAAAGTATCATTCTATACTTTACAACAAACAACACAACTTACAAATAATCAGAAAATGGAAAAATATAGAAAGAAAAAAAAAAAAAAAAACACACTTCACAAACCCAAAAGAAATTAAATCGAAATACTATTCGGTATCCCCCAAACATTGAGCCCACTCTCTTTGCTGGTATCCGAAGTATTAGGATACAAGAGCTTGTACGGTACATTCACAGGCCCAGTCCGATTCTTCAGACCCTCATCGCCATTCCTCTCCAGAATCCTCGTCTCAATCTCTATCAAAGCGGCGCCGAACTTCTTAAAAGCCTCCACCGCCCGGCGATCGGCCGTCCAATCGCCGTCGTCCCTCTGCCCGAGGTACACCTCGTCCGCCGAATGCCTCGACAGTATCTCTATCAGAGAAACGCCGAGTAGCGTCTGAAGCTGTGCCGTAATCGTCTTCAGGAGCGCCAGATCCGGATTCTTCTCCAGCTCCTCGTACTCCGGCGAGCCCTCTTCCGGCACGAACCTCCTGCTCACGGTGGGCCGGTTCGGAAGGTACCCGGCGTAGTGGTACTGGCCGAAGTTCACGGCGGCGTGGAGGGCGGAGGGGACCCAGATGACGATCGTTAGGGTTTCGACGAGATCGGCCCTCGTCTCCATCTTGGGCCACCATGGCTTGTCCTTAAGGTCGCCGTGGCCCTGGTTGCGGAGCTCGTGCCACCACGATTGGAGCTCGGCGTCTTCTTGGATCGTTTGGTCTTCTGGGTAGTACAAAACGACGTAGTTTTCGACCCAGGATTGTATTGCGTGCCATATCTCTAGTCCGTCCGCTGCGTAGGGGTAGTCCTCGATAGTCAGCCGAAGGCCGTGTGGTTTTGTGGGGTCTTCGACGGCCATGCCTCTGATAGTTTTTTTCAAAGACATAAATAAGAGTTAGTTTGGAATAATTTAAGAGGTTTTTTTAAAAAAAAAAAAAACCCTAAACGAGAAACGTTAAAGGGCAGTGGTTGTATAGTCAGTCATTTATGCAATAACTATATAAGTGAGTGCCCGCTTTAAGAAAATTTGCTTGACCAAGGATCCTGTGACCTACTGAATAGATGAGTGACTACACAATCATTATTCTACATAGATGACTAACTGTCCAGCTCGTTGAGTACCCATTATATTATCGTTGAGAATTCACTGTGACAAAGTGGATTTTCTGGTACCGTGTTATATTTGCTGAGAATTCATTGTGACAAAGTGAGTTTCCTATAAATCCGCTATACCACAAAAATCCTATTGGTTCTCAGACTTTAAAATGATAAAAATACCCTTAGAAAAATCCTATTGGTTCTCAGACTGTAAAATGACAAAAATACCCTTTAAAACTAAAGTAATTTACTAGCATCAAGAATTGAATCAGGGGCAAAAGTGTAAACTGGACACCAATGTTATCTACCTTTTGATGAGATCTCTTGGAAGCGCTTGCTCCGTCAAATCCCAGTTTTTGTACACAGACGAAGACATCTCCATGGCGTACCTACCGGGATAAACCGTCGTCTCCAGCACGCCGCCCGCGTTGATCAGAATCTGCCGGGCCAAAGCATTAATGTTCGCAGTGTCCCGAAAGTGAGGCTTCAGGAGCTTGTGGATCGGGTGAACCACGCTGAGCTGGCGGTTAGCCGCGATCACAAACGGCTCGATCACCGCGTGAGTATTCAGCCTGCAAAAATCAAGAAAATTAGATGGGCACGCTAAAATATTTTTTTTTTTTCGTGGATACGAAATTTAACGGGATAAAACCTAAATTGGTCCCCGATGTCGTAAACGAACCAAATTAGCCCTCCGTCAGTGAGACTGTCAATTTAAACGGAAAATGACACGTCAGCACGCGTCATTTAGGAAAGAAAGTCACCGGCTCATCGCGTGCTGGCACGTCTAAATTGACGGATGGACCAATTTGGTTCATTTTCGACAACATCGGGGATTAAATTGGTCTACAGGGCAAACATCAGGGACCAATTTAGGTATTCTCTCCGAATTTAATTATATTGAAGTTTATTACCAGTGGCTTATGAGCTGGTGATATCCCGAATCGTTCACGGCGGCGTAGGCCTTTGCGAGCTGCCAAAATGAGCTTTCAATCCCGTGATCGCAGGGCGTGAGTACTTGGCTCACGGGGCCGCGGGAGTCTCCTCCTTCGTGTGGCTTGCTTAGCTCGATCGCCAGTGGCTTTAAAGTCCCGTCTTCTTGCAGGAGAAGGACGGTTCGGGTGGCGTAGGTTCTCGTGGAGGTGTTCGTGTTGATCCTTCTCAAGTAGGGCATTAGGGCGTCGTGGTGGTCGAGGATGAACAATATCTTCTTCTCAAGAGCCTGCAATGATACAGACATTATAAGCTATAGATGTAATAGAAATAGCTCATGAAAATCTTGAAAAGGGCGAACGCCATTTCTGGTCCCCCAATGTTTGGGGTATGGACGTTTCTGGTCTCCCATGTTCTAAGATGTCGTTTTTAGTCCCTAATGTTACTGATTTTGAATCTTTTGGTCCACCGGTTGATTTAACCGTTAGTTTGTGCAGAATTACGGGTCGGGTGGCTGGTAAGCACGGTCCGTAATTCCGTCCAAACTAACGGTTAAATTAACCTATAGAACAAAACAATCCAAAATCGATAACATTTAGGGAGTAAAAAGTGGAATTTGGAACATGAGAGACCAAAAACGCCCATACCCCATCGAAGGCCAAAAACGGCCCTATCCCTCAGTAAATGGACACCATCGATCTTACGTCTTCAACGGTAAGCCCGTTCATGTTCTTCTCGACTTGGGCCTTCGTTATGGTGCTGTTCTGGTTTCCGTACACTTCGGGATCTAACTTGCTAGTTGGTGGAAATTCCTGTAATTTAGCAATTTATCAGTGTTTTCATTTCCCAATTTCGATTAAAACGTGAAAAAAAAAATTCGAATTTTTCACACCTTGAGAAGGCTAATAAGAACGGGGTTCACTCCGGCCAACATCTCCCGCCCAAACTCTTCATCCGTCCTCCAAGCCGTTTTATCACCTGCAACAAATTTCAGACAAGAATCTTCATTACCTCAAAGAATCAGCCAGTAATGAATTGCCGGTGGAGCAGTGTTAATTTTAATTTTTTTTGTACCTCTGATGACGTCAGGCACAGGAAGCTTGAGAAACTTCTCCCCATCGGAACGCGCGAGCTCCCTGAGCAGTTCCCACGGGATGCATTTTCTGATCTTCTCGAACTTGTGGTGGTCGTCGGGGAGAGCAGCAGCGCCGTCTCCGCCGTACAGCTTCATTACATCCTCGAACGTGTCGAACTCGTTGATCGTCTTGTCGAAGAGAGCCCTAATTTCGGGAACCAGCACCTGCCCGATCGATTTGGCGGCGTAGCCGATGAAATCGGAGAACTTGACCTGCGTGAACCTCTCGTCCCTCGGCACGTATATGTCCAAGCTCAGGAGAAACAATCGGCTTTCGGTTTTGGGATCTGCGGTCGATTTTCAGCACAAAATCGCTCAGTATCATCGTCGCCCGAGAAAAATAGAGTTTCCGGTCGATTTTTAGGGATAATTTCTACTTTTAAGTACAACTAAATTAAAATCAAGGGTGCAATTTTAGGATAATAGTTTGAAATTGAAATAATTTGAGAGGATAAAATTTATTTCATTATGAAATTAACACGTACGAGTCGTGTGACAAATAATTACGGGAAAATTCTGCACGTCTTTGGAAAAAATTCTATCTACACCAGCATCTCCGGTAAATTGAAGTAATTTCAGCTCGGAATTAATACACATGAGGTGCACGCGATAATTAATTTGCGGGAAATCTCAAGTTGCATAAAAAAAACTCGGTCCAAATCACAATGTTTGACGAATTTTATCCAATTAATGTTTTCAACGCTAAGCTTGATTTTGGAAACGTATTGTTCTAAAACTATCGTTGTTTTTTATTTAAGTCTCTTAAAATACCACTCAAATATACATAATCGTAAAAAATAATTAAGGCATCGAATAATTAGTTACCTTTCTTATTAGGTTTACGGCCCGTTTTGACTCTACGAGGATACGGATAATCTTGAGATCCGCCGAGAACGGGCCGGGCCGAGTCCGGACCTTTCTCCGGCATTCCCAAGTCGTTGTAATAAGCATAGTCGTAAACTCGATCCCACTCCTTCAACATGCCTTCGCCGACATGATTTTCTCCTCGAAGGTTCTTAAGCTCTTCTTCTCTGTACCACAGTAGAGCTTCCGGTGTTTGCGAAAGCAGATATGTCTGAAGAAAAATTCAAAACAATGATGTTGAGGCCTCTTACATAAAAAAAATCTCTATTGTCAATTAGTCTTAGCCAGTGTTTGGTTATAAGCCCACATATTAAGTCCCAGTCCCAAACTAAATTACTATAATCAAACTCGTTATATTTTATATAACTCATTTTAATAGCCCATAATATTTTAGTTGACTTTCTATTAATTTCGGGCTGGATGAAAAAGAAATCAAACAGACCATTATAGTGTGTAACTCCACTTGGGCTTATACGTTGGGCTTCTGCTGATCGAACCAGTCACGAAAAAATTTACCTTGTTAGTGAAGAAGACGCGGTCGTAGTGGTATCTTTTCGTGGGATAAACCCAAGAATCGCACACGAAGTGGACCTTCCCGTGCCCGGGGACGTTGTCGATGGTGAGGGTCTTGAGGTAAAACTCGTTGTGGTGGTGGTTCTTGACGATGAAAGCCCCGGGGAACCCGAAGCCCTCTTCGTCCCATTCGAAATTAACGTCGAATTCTGCTTCGTCCTCCGAGTTGAAAGAAGTTAATTTTGTGATCCAGTCCTCCAAGTATGCTTCTTTTCCCAATTTACCCCTCTTGCCATTCTCTATTGTGTATTGAATCATGAAACAAAGAATGTTCTTTTTGAGCATAAAGATAATTATTACAAGCAACGGTAAGGATCGGATTCTTGAAACAAGCAAAGCAATGAATATATATATATATATATATATATATATATATATATATACACTTTTTACACTCACAAAACACGCAGAGTAATGATTAAGAATGAGATAACTAACTTGTTTGTTCGACATGAACGGAGCTTATAAGCTGTATGGAGACTCCTTTGCCGAAGATCTCGTGAACCCGATCGAGAAACGAAGCTCCAATGTGGGTCGTGTCCATCAAATTCTTCTTCTTCAATACAACTGTGCCCTTTATCTTCTTTGGCTCCGAAAGCAAGGGCTCGTGATCGTCTTTGGATTTCCCACAAACGGTTCCGAGTAGCTTGTCCAAGATTTCGATCCCCATGTTTTAATCCTCGGAGGTTGAAGAGAAAAGGAAAAAAAAAAAACAAATGAAATTGCAAGAAATTTATGCGGGTGGTGAAGGGTTTTTTGTCTACGTTTAATATTCTTTAAAGAACAACGTTAAAGAGTAAGAATATAAGGTAGCAGCAAGAAAGGGAAAACACGAAGTAAATTGAGGTAATAGTTGTGGGGTGGTGGTGAAGGGTGTTTATATAGGAAATGGTCACCGGAATAAATCACCTTTCGTTGACTATGATATTCTTGGGAAGTAAATTAGATAAAATACGCTGCTGATGATTGGCTTTGGCCTTTGTTGAATGGTTAGAGACTTAACTTTTAGTGTGTAGAAGCGGTCAACGTTATTTAAACACATGTACTTCCCGCTAATTATGTTCAGGCAGTGATTATGGTAAACTAAATTCGCAAAAGATTCCGTCCAATTTGCAATTGGAGATGCCATTTTTATTTTGTTTTAATCTATTTGATTAATTAAATGGGCAGTTGGAGTCTTGTTTGATATTGAATTTATGACTGGCATGGTGAATTACCGCTTCACGTGCTCTTCTGAGCTTGCATGTCTATATATACACACAGATACACGCATCCACTTAATAATTTTTTATTCTAATTCTCTGTTTGGGTATGTTAATAATAAATCATATTAACTGAAATATATATATATATATGCATATGATATATATATATATATGCTAGGTCCTATTCCACGATGATTGCCTTCCAGCGAATTTAGAAGAAAAGGGAGACTTTCATCTTTATGGAAGCAAGCTTGTATGTTCTTTGTTATTTCCTAAAGTGTATAAGGAATATAAATGTCTTAAAGTTCAATAGCAGTCATTTGTTTGAACTGTAAGAATCAAGTAGAAAATATCAGTTAAAAATAGAATATTTTTTTTTAGTGATATGGGCAACCCGTGCCTTTATAGCCAAGCAAATATCAGTTAAAAATAGATTTTTTTTTGGTGATACGTGCAATCCGTGCCTTTATAACCAACAAACTATGTCAATCAGTAAATTACATGACATGTCGATGAATGAGACTCAATATATTGAGGACGTAAGACGAATTCGAACTTGGTATCTTAAATTTAACCTACACTCGTTGGTAAAAAAAAAATTAATGTGTTAGGAATAGTATCAAGATACTTTCGGTTTGCTTGTTCTTTTTTTGAATGATGATAGAATATCATTATGGTCTTTCGTTATCATTCCACGTAAGAATGATCGAGTTCAATATGTACCTAAATTGAATGATTGCATTTTCTGAATATTGAAACCATTGCTTTTCAATAAATTATTATTATTACGTACAACTTGTAAATAATAGATCAAGAAAGAAAAAGGTATCTATAGAGTTTGAATAATATTCAACTACGCCCATTTAGTTGACATTCCTAATAAAATTACACCTACATATATGTCTTATTAGCTGGCATCTAAATCTTTAATTCATCCATATTAATTTTTAGCAGCCACTTGAACTATTTACTTAATAATAATTTTTGCATTGATTATTGATTTTTCACCACAATGATCTACTTGCTTTAGTTTCAAGAAATTCCGTAGTATAAACACGGCCTAAAATATTGTCAATGATTGACGTGGTAAACCAAGGGAAATCCTAGAAAAAGACATATGGGCATTCAATAATAATAAAAATATTTGTATTATGTTAGAAAAGTTCTAATGTTAGGGTTTTGTGATATTATAACGTCTAATAATGCAATATCTATGGGCAAGTTGTGAGAGAGCGAATGGAAATGGAGAACACGGTTTTTGATCCAAGACTTAGCAGCCATGGATGAATATAAAGTGTTAAATAGACTCTTACCAATCGATAAAAAAATTCTGTAGTGAAGATTAAAAATGTCATATTAATATCAACCCCCATTTTGTCTTTTGCGGTTTAATTTAATCCACGTGACATTTAATAGTCTATATTATCTATTGATATCTTAGCCATTTGCGAATTATCAAAAGGTGACAAACAAATATGGCGTCCAATGCAGCTCATTCTCATGAAAAGCAAACATATATTTATTCAATCCACTTTGCAACAACACGTATGTGACATATAAATAAGAGCTTATCGCATATATTTAATATTTCTGATTTAATAGTTAGGCATTTTCGGTTGTGAACGACGCTATGAGCTAATCTTGAAGTTGATACATACCAATTCTTCCACATTCCGTCGTTATTACATTTATTAAATTGAGCAGTTGGATATGGGTCTCGATCATATTGAGAAATCATTTTTATCAACCAATCATGCGCTCATTGAAGCATTGACTAGCATATGTTATATAGAAAGATTGCGAATTTCGTGACGGTCACTTCTCAAGTAGCAATTTAAATTTTTTAAAAAAAATAGAAGACATTATTCCATGTTCGAGTATCCTCCTTGTATTAACTTTTTTACTTTGTAAACGTACTTTGAAAATTAAATAAAAATTTTGCGCAAAACTAAATAAGCCCAATAGTTATATTGGATAACGACAAACATGGACCATTGCGGTCCAGCATTGCGCCTAAAAATTGTTTCAGCCAAAATAATATTCGAAAATGACTTTTTCATTTGTAATTAAGGAAATAAAAAGAACATTTGTATTCTTCCCCCATTAAACTAAAAATATGTTACATATTTAACATGATTTATATCATGATATGTGCCCACAATGTGTTAGGTGAAGTGGTTGCAGATCTTTTTCGTGAAAGTATGATTTTATGAGTGATTTACAAAAATATATATAACGTGTAGAAAACAAAGTAATAAACGGCACTGTTTATTTGCACCGAGGGTATCAATTAGTTATGATATCTCCAAACGAAGTAATTAGTTCCAATCTATTTAGTCTCACTGACTTAGTTTGGGCTTGGACATAGAAACATAGAAAATGGAGATTAATCTCTCTGGAAAATTGTGTGAAAATATCTCATGAAAATAAAATAAGATAAAAAACCACTTGTTTAAATGACGTGGGCCCTGAATTCCTCATTATTAATTGAATGGTGGGGACAATTATTCTCGTATTTGTTTTGTTTTGTTTTTTTTCCACATGAAGTTGACAGTTAAATCGACAACAGATCACGAAAGTTAATCGAAGCCACAAAAGGCGTTATCTTGTTCTTGATTTTTATGTCGGAAATGGCTGATTCTATAATCATCATGGGAGGTTTTAAATTTCTTATTTATATTTTAAACCACTAAACAAGCCACCAAATATCGAACCTTGCCACTTTCTAGATTAAATAATGATGGTACAATAATAGTGGAAATTCAACTCGAAAAAGAAAATAACTTCAATAAATAACAAAAATCCCCACTTCGTCAGAATCTAGTCTCACGAGAAAAATAATAAAATAAATTTATTAGAAAAACAAAGTGGGGCCCATTCAATTTGAATAAGGACATGGGACCATTCCACCACATGAGACACAGTCATGAGCCTCCAGTGTACGAGTATTTGACTAGATTAGATGCATCGTATTTATCCCAATTTAAAGAGAAAAAAAAATCGAGAAAATGGGTCCCCCAACAGTACAGTTTCCGACAGATTCAAAGAACAATTTACATTAATTACACGATACCTTATCTTCATCTCTTGGCTTCTTTTACAACACTTACTCTTTCGTACTAACGCCTCAAGAAAGAATATCTAATTACTCAATGGAGAGTTATCTTTTGGGGTTCCCAATTAATAAGAAGAAATATCTCCAACGACGTAAAAAATAGCACCCAGAAATATAATGAGCAGAGTAGTAAAAAGATAAAATAATTTAAATGTAATATTGCAAGGCAGGAACCAAACCATAATCATCATGTACAACCAAAAAGCTAAAGCTACTGCCTTTTTTCTATTTGAGAAGTTAGTTTTCCAAAGCAAAAGAGATAAAACTACCATCTCCCTCAAGCTAATAAGCATCTAATAACACCTTGTAACACTGTTCTTTCTACCTAGTTCTAAGAACGTAAATCATGTCATAAAAGATGGGATCTTTCACTTCTTCTTAGGGTCCCAATTACGCAGCAAATTCTCGTTGCCTGTTTCAAGAAAATGGTGCAATTTCAGCAAAAAACAGAGACACCCAAGATTGTTATATTAGCTTCAAAAGACAAAAATTGAGGTACAAAAGCTAACCCGCGGGTTGTTGTTTCTGCTCGGTTGGCTTTGACCGACGAACCCGAGCCATCGCGGGCTGAGCATGAAGAAAACCCGAACCACCGAATTGTACTGCGTTGAAGACTCCCTGTGAAGGCAATGAACCACTCTTTCCATTACCGGTAGCTGCAGCAGCTATAGCTTTACTCGGATCCATAGTAGTCGTCAAATTAGGACTCAACGACAGCAACCCACTCGAAAACGTTGTTGTGTTCTTGTCTGAAAGCTTCTGCTGATGATTCGTGTAATAAGGACCGCACGGATTCGAAGGGGATCGAGCTCCCACGAGGGGAGGACTCGATAAGAAGAAGAGCTGCTGAGGGCTGTTTCCGAGGAGTGAAGGAGACTTTTGGCTCTGTTGTGTCAACATGTTCGAAGAATTCTTGCTGTTTCTCGAGGAAGAAAAGCTCGTCCTCGGGCTTCCAATTGCTTCTTTGGAGACTGAAGAGGTTGTAGGAGAAGAACAAGCTTGTCCCGGTGAAGCTGTGCTCGGTTTATGATTATGATTCCCACCACCAACAAATGAAATGTTGGGGGCATTCACCGGTGTTTGGCTCCTGAGAGAAATCTGCTGTGGGGTGCCTTTAAAGTGCTCGGAGAATACGTTTCCTTTGCTTTGATTCACAGAAAATTGCTGCTGCTGCTGATGTTGTTGGACCTGAGATTGAAAATGAGCATTAATTCCTCCTTTTCTTTCATCATCTTTAGTAGCATCGATGGAAACTCTAGCAATCTTCTTCTGCTGTGCGGTGGCATCGGGAGAATCTCGAGCCATTGATGGTGATGACGTGGCAGTGCTCGGGCCAAAAGACACATTGAGGCCACGTGGGGCTGAAGATTCCACGCGGGCCTTCACTACTGCTGAGTGATTAGCTTTCTTCTCATTTCGATTACTGCCACTGAAATCGGCAGCTGAAGGAGGAGGAGGAGCCACGAGGGTGAAATCCCGGCCGTAGATGTTGACAGCTGGCACGCGGGATTCAAGCCCTTGCTTTTGGGACGAAGAGGAGGAGCTATTCGATGCGTTAGGGTTCTGCTGTGGCTGAGGAACCGGCTGCTGAGGGTAGAAAGAACCGTTGAACACGGGCAGCACGGCTTGAGCCGGCGGCGGTCCGGCGAAGGAGTAGCCGTGGCTCTGTAAGAAGGCTAAGTACTGTGCTTCCCCGGGTCCCATATTCGGGGATTTCCCGTTGCATGCTTGTTGCTGACTCATCGGGAAGATAAAACCCGGGCCCTAAAAAATCAAGAAAAGAAAAAAAAATTCAATTTTTCTCGATCGGAACGAAAAAGATTGGAAAATTTGAACCGGGCTTTGAGAGATTACGTTACCGTTAAAGTATTAGCAATGGGAGGCAGAGATTGTTGTTGTTGGGTAAGAATTTGTTTTCTATGGTAAGAATCTGAGGGAGAAGGGATTTTGCTGACACCGACGTTGTTGCTAAGGTTATTGCAAGGGTTGGGCCCGAAAGGGTTCGTCTTCGTGCGATGTTGTTGCTGGTGATAAATGTAGCTTGCGATGCGGCCGTGTGCTACGCACCTCTTCGAACGGGGTTGAGAAATAGATTTCGATTGGCCTTTTTAAAAAATTAAAGAAAACATACAAATAAATATCTCATCAACTTGTGGAAATTTAAGAAAAATGTAAGATTGTGAAAAATCGAGAAAAACCCACCGCGCGAATCTGTTTCGGGCTTTTCGGAATCGATTTTCAGACCGCTGCTTGCCACGAGGGACTCGGGTTCTTCATTATTGCTTCGTTTTCGTTTCTTTTCTTGATTTTGATTGTTTTGTTCTTGTTCACCGTCTTTCGAAGCCACCGGCTTTGGCTCCTAAAATTACAAGAAAAAAAAAGAATAATTCATCTCCCTGAAGAAAAAAAGATGGGATTTTCCAGAAGAATATTGAATTTTAATTAATTGACTCACAGCATTAAGAGCTGAAAGAACTGGCTTCAGATCAAGAACAGCAGCTTCTCTCTCTGGAGATGATCCTAATTGTGGAGGAGGAGCCTTGCCAAAAAAATAAATAAATAAATAATAAAATCAAGAAAAAGAAAAGAAGAAAACTTGCAATCTTTTTTAGAATATATATATATATATATATCTTAAAACTCACCATCAGATCTATCTCAAACCTTTCTTCCTTGTCAGTTCCCTCTTCCAGGTACATCTTAACCTTTCTGGTAACAAATAAAATGCAAATATTAAAATTTTAGAAAAAAGAAGATAATCCTCAAAAATCAAAATAAAAAAATATTCAACTTTAAAAAAACACTCACGATGTCGGCAGCGACGTTGACACCTCATTGATGAAACCCTCACTTCTGACCACAAAACAGTCTCTCTCCTCCAAAGATAAAATCTCTTTCCGAGCAGCCAACGACTCGCCGCCATCCCTCGCCGCTCCGGCAAAAGATTCCGTCTCCGGCGGCTGAGCCGCCTCAGAGCCGTCTTCTCCGGTGGACGGAGACGCTTTCTCCGAATTCAGGGGAGATAAGATCTCGCTCTTCGGCGTCTGCTGATCCAAATCTTTAGCCGTCGTCGTCGTAGTGGTGCTGCTGCTTTCTCTCGTGAGCAGCTCCTCCTCGTTCTTCGAAGGCTGCTGAGTCATCAATCCGTACAACACCTCGGCTATCTCTATCTCTAGCTCCTCGGGACTCGCCGAGCTAGGGTTCGCTGCAGCGGCTTTTGTCGGCGGTTTCAGCTGGGGACCACTGCCATCGACACCGGGCTTCTGCAAAATGATGACGTAAGCTTATGTAATAAAGTTCAAATTTTTTTTTCAGAAAATCCAAAAAGGTGGAGGAGGAATCAGTTGATTGACTACTAACGAGCTTCTTTCTCGTCGCCGGAGAATCCGACAGCTGCCGGAGATTCTTCTCTCCGCCGTTGCTACTCGGAATCACGTCGTGCGTCCTCTTCGTACATGCTATAATTAAAAAAAAAGAATAAGAATAAAAAAATCAAAAATCTCGATAAAAATCAAAACTTTTTTTTACAGAAAAAGAAAACGAGAAAATCTTATAATCTTACATGAGCGAGCTTTTCTCGGAACGGCGACAGTGATGGCTTCGTCGCCGGACCTCCACACGGGCGGTGGTACGCCGAAAGCCTTCGAAGAAGCTGCGGAGGCGTTATTCGGTAGAAGAAAGCCCTTTCTGTGTTCAAGATGGGAACTATCGTTCTCGTGGCGTCGATGGCGGCGGCGGTTTGTGGTGGTGGGGTTGCTATCTTCGACTTCATCGTCTTCATCATCGTCGGTGACGCTCTCCTCCGATGACTCACCGTATCCCGTCGCCGTAACACCTCCGCCGCTCCTCAATCTTTCGTTTCTTCTCCTTGTGAGGCCGCTGCTCATAATCCTTCTCGGCCTTTCTCTTAAATCTCTCTCCTTCAAATTCATGCCTCGTAGATCTCTCTCTCGATCTCGATCTTTCTTCGCTCTTTCTCTCCACCTCGCTGTTTCATGCAGCTCAGGGCCCACCACATCCTCACCTGCCAGATAAAAAAAAAAAAGAAAATAAAATTTGAGAAGAAAACTCAAAGACTGAGCCTTTGTCAAGAAATTAATCAGATCTGCGTTTGATTGAATCTTCAATCAAAATCTAGAGAACCTCTGAGATCTTTCTTACCGTATCTTCTTCTGCTGAAGCCATTTGAGCCCACCATATTACTAACCCTTCTTGCTTCTCTGTTTCTGTCCATGAATTGATTGAAATAAAATAAAAATCGCGTCTTTTTCTCACTGAGAATTTGAGCTACGCCCAGATAAAGAACACAAAGCACCAATCTTTACATCTCATCAGATGCACACAAAAAAAAAAAAAACAGTACTGAAAAAGGGTCTCTTCAGCACAGGGTTGAAAACAGAGTTCTATGTTTTCTTGTTCAGTAAATGGAACCTACTGCTTTAGCATTCAAGATTCTCTCTCTCTCTCTCCACTAAAAATGAACAACTTTTTTTCTATTTGGCTATCTCAACCCCATCATCATCTATATTCATTTGATGGGGTGTGGACAAAGAGAGCTCTCCTTTAACCACTTCTACAAAAGCCCTCGTGGAGAGCTCAGATGCGCTTGCTTCGTCCCTAAAATCAATCTCGACCATCCGTTTCCGATCGCATCGGACGGTGGATACGGATTAGCTGCTTACCTGGCGGTATTCTGTACCGTGAGATAAAGAAGAGAGAGAGAGAGAGGGGGGTGATTTAGAAATTAAATATTGGATTTAACTGATAAATGATTGATGATATGAAATATTCAAAAACCGAGAAAAGGCGACGGCTATGAAAATAATAAAAAAAAAGTGATTGATGATGTGAATTATTCAAAGCCAAAGAAAAGTAAAGAGCATTAATTCCTAACACTACCACACAATTGTCTTAAAGTGGGACCGGCTATAGCCGGTAAAAGAGGTGCCAAAGAATCCACTGGTGAGCCTAGAAAATATCGCACCTTTTCCGGTCAAAATCTAATTAATTAATTACGGGTAATTGCAATATTATGTTATTATTACTCCGCAATTTTTATCAAATTTGATGTGATAAAACAAAATATTTTGAAATGCGCAATTATATGCAAGAGCACGGTGGGGCACACCAATCGACGGTGATTAAAGGGATAAATATGAACGGTTGGATAAAGTGGTGACGTGGAGTGGCTGATGTAAAAAAAAAGGTCCGAGCTGGCACGTGGAGGAGCCGTGCGATAGTTTTGATCGGACGGTTGATATTGGGAGGTGAGGAAAGGAAAAGCACGGTCCACGGAACTACCGAGAACGAACGAACGTGGGTCCGATTTATTTATTATTTTTCTTGGTGAAGTTGTTATTTATCAAAATACTTTAATGATTGAAATATTGTTAAGCTAAGCTACTATTTTTGACTTTCTGAGCTACTATCACATTAAAAAATTTATTAATAAATTGTCCACCTGTTGTATAGAATAGGCCCCATTAGATTTACGTAATTTCATGGTCCGCCGCTAGAATGCATTTAGGTCAAAAATAACTAAACATTTTCGAAAATCACGTGATGAATAATCGGAGTTTCTTTTATTTCTAGTTTTTATTTTTTTGTTTAATGTTGGGGAAAAAATAGCAATGAAACCTCTCTTTGTTTCTTCCCCAGATATGATTATAGACTGGGGTACGCATGGGATTTGTAATTTTGCTGATTTATAAAAAAATTGTAATTTTAAATCCTACCCCATTATAGTAATGGAAGATGCTTGTTTGATATCAATTTCAATGTAAAATAAAATAACCCACGCCTATAATTTCTACTCTTATCTTATCATGCAAAATCTGCGTATTTCTATACATAATAACATTACCAACCTTTCTCTCATCTAATATTTATGAAACTAAATAAATGGTCATTGAATATACATATATGCTTTCGGAAAAAAAAATTAAAAAATTAAGCGTGCTTCTCCGGTTCTCCCATACAAAATAATAAACAACGATTCGACATGCAACTTTTTTTTGTGAAAAGGTAAAAAGAAAATGGAGAAAAAAGAAGGGGAAGAAAGGGTACTCTTGTTTTGTTTACTCAATAATTTATTCACATAAAGCTTTATAATATGAATACGAACATCACTTTAATTTATATCTAAGATATGATGTTATGTTCGTGGATAGCTTCGGCTCATCTCACATGGCTCGCCCCGGCCCAATAACGTGATCTGTCTAATTTTGTTAATTAAACAACGCATTTATTTGTAATTATTGAGTTTTGGAGGGTTAGTGGAAGTAATGTAGTTGATTAGTATATATTCTTATATTTTAGTGAGAGTGACGTGTTCATATTAATTTAATAGACTCATAATGGTTTTTATTTTATTGTTCGAGGGAAACTATCTAGAAATCAATTGATGATGTTCCCTTCCTCGCGAGCTAGGCTTTATTAACATTTCTTTTACTATATAATACTTGTAGCAAGGCATCGTTATCTACGTTATTTCTATTTTATATAGTGAACACCACACCACACCAAAAGTTTTGAGATTCTTTATATATATTTTATATTTATATTTATATAAACTTGATTAAATATTTAATTCGACCCTATCGCAAATTACTATCACGGGGCGTTGCCATTGCTTTCAAGTGCAACAATAATTAAGAAGACAACGGAAAAGGATAAAAAAGGGGAAAATAATAAGCTAATATAAAGTGAAAAGGAGCCATAATTAATGCTTTCTTTGCATTAGCTACACACACTTCAAAGCGTGTATTATAAATTTGGCTTACACTTGCTTTTCGACCAAAGTGTTGGGATTTAATGACATTTTTAATTAGTCACAATGCTTAAAATTGATTTCAATCTCTTCTCTATTCTACCTCTGTCAAACAATACATAAACTATGGACCACTTCATTGGTCCCATCCTATTTTCTTCTGGGAAGTGCATGAAGAAACATCATATTCAATTTTATAATTTTTTTTGTAATATTCTATATACATAATATATCATACTATATAATGGGCCAGGTAAACATAAGTTTTGGTGGGCCCTGTTGATATATAATATCCAAATTTCTTTTTATATATTGGGCCAGGTAAACATAAGTTTTGGTGGGCCTTGTGGATATATATCCAATTTTTGTTATATGGGCTTAATGTTGCAATTGGTTTACTTATCACCTGTCCCGCAATACGATGACGTGGCCATAAAATTCAAAAGAACTAATTAAGGTCAAACTACCTATTAAATGAATTTAATTCCCCTAGGATTGAGGACTATGATACACGAGGGTGAATATTATATGGTAGCTAATCAATTTTTAAGCAGACATTCAATGCGACCGATTCTTCAGCTTGTGTGTGTGTCTCTATGTGTGTATATATACATATATACATATATATATATATATCTTTTGATTTATCATAATATATGGAAGGAAGGCTTTAAACCAAAAACGAACCAATGATGGATCCAACCAATGAAACGTACCGTGATTGATTCCTCATTTGATATAAAAAATTCAATTATATTTTCGACTTCTAAAAATATTTCCACATTGATAACGGAATATTTGGTAAAAAGTCAAATCAAATATTTATTGAGTAACTATAAATGGTCAAATGTATAATTTTCAATCATAATGAGATTTCCAAATCGATATCGTTGCCAAAGACCGCAATTCTTATCCGTTCACCATCATCGCCATAAATATCGTAACTAATAATACGATAAAACTCTATCCATTAAAACCCCCCATATTTACACTCTTTTATATTATAAGAGTGGGAAATCAAGTTTTAGAGCTCCATATCGTCCGATCTTTGCGAAATATATATGACATAATGTACATGTCTCTATAATCAAGATATAGATATTTAAGAAACCCTTAACCCCACAAAATTCCTGTGAGATCAATTGTTACAAAGGAAAAAAAAATGGCTGAAGGAAACCATCCTTACGCGTCTAAGACCACTTTGTACGTCTTCGCCTGCTGGATTCTCGCTGCCTTCGGCGGCTTCATGTTTGGCTACGACATTGGCATCTCAGGTTTTTTTCATTACACACACACATACACACGAAGTGTACCCATAAAACCCTAGTGAAAAAGATTCGATTTTTATGACATATACGGTTTCTTTGATCTCAGGGGGAGTAACGGGCATGGACGATTTCTTGATAAAATTTTTCCCGAGAGTCCACGAGAGGAAGCAGAGAGCCCACGAGGACAACTACTGCAAATACGACGATCAATTGCTGCAGCTCTTCACGTCTTCGCTGTACATAGCGGCGCTCGTCTCCAGCTTCTTCGCATCCAAAGCCTGCAGGGTCTTGGGGCGCCGCCCCACCATTTCCATGGCCTCCGTCTTCTTCATCCTCGGCGCCGGCTTGAGCGGCGGAGCCGAGCACAAGTGGATGCTCATCCTCGGTCGGATCTTCTTCGGGGTCGGCGTAGGGTTCGGCAATGAAGTACGTGTTTATTTGCTTTCCCCCCTTTTATACCATGAAATTATTTAACTATTTTTTCAGTTATGGTCAGTTTAAGGATACATAAATTTAAGGGTGGTAATTTTAGGACAGAAACAACGAAATTGAAGCAATTTGAAGACAACTAACGCTGAAAATATAACATCATCCCGAAATTAACTCGAGTTAGGCGCACGTGACAATTAATTTGGGAAAATCCTGCGTGGAATTTCGAAAAAATTCGATTAAAATCACTATGTCCAATGTATGAATTTTCTCCAATTTAATTATGAAGTGTGGATCACGTGTGTTAATTCCTGACTGAATTAGTTTTTCAACGTCTTGAAACTACTATCCGAAAATTATCACCCCTTAATTTAGTCGTCCTTAAAACCCCACTCCCAAAAATAAAGAGGTCAAAATATAATCAAACACGAAATTACTTGTACCCAATTTTCCGATTAATCATTGAAATCACCCCGCAGGCGGTCCCCGTGTTCTTGACCGAAATAGCTCCGGTGCAGTACAGAGGAGCTGTGAACATACTCTTCCAGCTTTTCGTGACCATAGGCATCTTTGTGGCCAACCTCGTGAACTACGGTACCTCCTCGATGCGCAACGGGTGGCGGGTGTCCCTTGCCCTAGCGGCGGCTCCCGGGATCGTTCTCTTCGTGGGGTCCTTGATCATCACCGAGTCCCCACCGAGCCTCGTGGAGAGGGGCAAAATCGAGGCGGGCAAAGCGGCACTCAAGAAGATCAGAGGCGTCGAAAACGTGGACGCGGAGTTCGATCAAATTGTGGTTGCCAGCGAGCACGCAAAGACCGTGAAGAGACCGTTTAGGAAGCTTTTTACTAGAAGTGGAATCCCTCCTTTGATTATCTCCAATGCGATACAGGTTTTTCAGCAGTTTACGGGCATTAATGCGATCATGTTCTACGCACCGGTGCTTTTTCAGACATTAGGGTTTAAGTCCAATGCCTCCCTTTTGTCTTCGGTGATCACCGGTCTCGTTAATGTGGCTTCGACGTTCGTGTCGATTTATGCGGTGGATAAGTTCGGGAGGAGGAAGCTTCTCCTCCAGGCTTCGGTGCAGATGTTCATCTCTCAGGTACGGTGGCGTACGTTTCTATTATGTTTTTTTTTTAAATTAGGAAAACCCTAATTCGAAGTTGATCGTTCTTATATTTGATTCATGCATATCGATCGAGAAGCCCTAATTTGATATCGAGATCTTGTTTGTGTATGTACATGAATATTTGATTTAGGCATGCATGTTGAGAAACCCTAATTTGAAAACAATCTTGAACGTTTTGTTTTTTAAGAACTATAGTTGTTTGTCACTGTTAAATCTTCATTCGACCCCGGTCTTGTGTTCATGCACGTATATATATATGTTTGTGTTTGCGTGTGCATGTATATTTAATTTACGCACATATGTTTCGTTTTTCCCATTTGGAGCCTGAACCCTAATTTTGGCTCTTGGTTTTGTCCAAGAACTCTCTATATCTGTTTCTTTGTCTGGAATGTCTTAATTCGACATCGATCTAGTTTTGCATGCATGTTGTATATTTGATTTAAGCACATGTGCATCGAGAAACCCTAACTAGAAATCAATCTTGATTTTTTATGTACTATATACATATATATGGTTTTCCCTTTTTCAATCAAAAAAACCCTAACCCGTTGTATGTATTATTAGGTCGCGATCGGTGCGATCTTGCAGACGAACCTCAAGCCAACGGGCACCCTCCACAAGGGCCTGGCTGCAACGGTGGTGGTGCTCGTATGCACGTTCGTAATGTCCTTCGCGTGGTCGTGGGGCCCCATGGGGTGGCTCATCCCTAGCGAGATCTACCCGATCGAGACTCGAACCTCGGGATTCGCCATAGCGGTGAGCACCAACATGACCTTCACCTTCATCATAGCTCAAGCTTTCCTCTCCATGATGTGCCACCTCAAGGCGGGCATTTTCTTCTTCTTCTCCGCGTGGATCCTCGTGATGGGCCTCTTCGTAATGTTCCTCCTCCCGGAGACGAAGGGAGTCCCAATAGATCTTATAGAGGAGAGGGTGTGGAGGTCTCATCCCATTTGGAAGAAGTTCTTCACCGACGATAATGGTAAGCCGCCTTATGATATTCGAAAGCAGACGACGACTGGGGAGGTTGAGATTGCATAGAGAGGACCAATATCAGGGTAATGACGAGATTTAAATTTATCTTTTGATTATAAATGATGATTGTTTGCGTACGTTCAAGTATTATTATATTGTTATTGGCTGCTGCTTATGTTTTCGTATGTTTTTTTTTTATTTAGTATGGTTAATTCCAATGTCTATACAATATTTTCCGGTCAAATGAATATTATAAAAATATAGAGAAATATGTATATCTTACAACTGTTTGCATTTTATGAAGGAAAACTTATATTTACCTTTTTTTTATAAAAATTGTCAATTCAGTCAATTGTCATAATTTTTTAACATGTAGGTATCTAGTAGAATATACAGATAAGTACCCAATTTGCGTTGCAGGTACATCATATAAGTAATTTTAGGTACCATTTAGAAACATATTATGGTACATAATACCGGGAAAAAGTGTACATCATATAATAAGTTTAGGTTACGTAAGGATACGCATATAGATACTATATAAATGCTGACGTGGTACATAATATACATATAATGAGGATGATAAAATGGTCCACACAGCCAACTGGCTACCTAAAAATAATGTTTTTTCAGAGTACTGAATTGTAACTTTTTTTATAGAAAAAAGTATTTAAGTGTAGATTCTCGTTTTATGAAAACAAATTTGATTTATTAACATTTCCAATTTATATTTATCCCACTTCGCTTCCATGTCGTCATAGCAATTGCATTATTGCATGCATGCATAGAGGACGTATAAATATTGATAATTTATTTTATTTTGTCTTTTTCTTGCGTGCTTGGTCGTTTTCCAACTGTCACCACCTAAAGGTCGTTAACTATCCAGCAGAAAAGTCGAAGGCGAAAATAATATTAGTGTATCACAGTATTATCATTATACTTTTCATTTTCTTTCTTCACATCGTAATATTTATAACAAAAACGCAGCCTAAGAAAGATTCGATGGATTCCTAAATTAGCTGTGGGTTTGGGTAGATAAGAGACAATTATATAAATGTTTTTTTTATTGCAGTCATACGAAGCTATATAATCATAATTAAGCCTTAATTAGGTGTCATTAAACGTAATGATCAGATAGATAAATAGGATTGGCATCGAGTAATTAATTATTTTGGACAAAAGGACTGTTTCACATGGCATGTAAGAAGGCTCATGTGATCACACATGCCTAAGGCTCAGCCTGCCATGTTATAATGATCGCTGTCGATATGAAAACTCCAGCGCAGTATTATTTCTCCCATTGGACACTAATCTATGTTGATTAAATGAAAATCAACTGCCACAATTATCCTATGATTAAGATAATCAAGGATAGTTCTTGTTTCATTATTAATCATATCAGCGTCCAAGTTAGTCATTTTACATTATTAGTATTATGTTAGCTATACTACTCTACTCATGATAAGAGAACTGATTTTGGTTTGGTCAATACGAATTTATTTATTTATTTATTTTAGTTTGAGTAATTATGTTATCTATACTGTTTATGATAAAAACTGATTTTGCTCAATACAATTTATTTATTTATTTTAGTTTGAGTGATTGCTTCACCCTTCATTTTTTTTGATTTATTATAATTATATCATCACAAAATATTATTATATACTTAATAAGCAATTAAATGTTACGTGATAACTTCATTTGGTAATACTTTAAATTACAAATAACATTAATCGTCTCAAAGGCAACGAGACCAAATGGTGTAAAAAAAAAATAGTAATAATTTAAAAAAAAAGCATCAAAACCCCACACCACAAAGTACTCTATAAACTCATGCAGAGACACAACTCTTTTCATCACATGAACCAACTGACCAAAACCAAACCCCAAGAAAAAAAAAAAAAAAAAAAAAAAAAAAGAGAAACATCAAAACCCCTCTTCAATTGCTTCCCTTTCTTTCTTCCACAAAAATGGTTTCTCTTGAAACCCTTCATCAAGATCCATCCAAGAACATCACCACCGAGTCCTCCTCCAACTCGAGCCCTCGCATTTCATTTTCTGCTGATTTTCTACCTATTAACACTCCTCCGATTATCGAAAACGATGCGGTAAACGAGAGATCGAATAAATCCCAATTCGAGTTTTTATCAGGAGGAGCAAACGCCGCCGAAGACATGACCACAGCCGACGAATTGTTCCACGACGGCAAACTACTACCCTTTTGGCAGAAGCACTACGCCGACAAGCTCAACGAGGTGGTGGCGTTGAAAGGTGAGAATAGTACAGTCAACGTCGTTGACCAAGGTGGCCCACCGCCGAAGAGTGAAGTAGTAGCAGCACCCGAGCAAAAAAACAGCAAGGAGGAGCCGAGGATGAGCAGCTGGTTTCTCGAAGACGACCCGTCGCCGAGGCCGCCCACGTGCACCGTTCTGTGGAAAGAGTTGCTGAGGCTGAGGAAGCACCGCGCTTCGACGACGACGACGACCCTTTCACCTTCTTCTTCTTCCTCTTCGTCGTCTTCTTCGAGGAGTTCTTTAGGTGATCTTATTCCGTCGTCATCAGATGAGAAAAATGGCGACGGCAAGGAGAAATCTGTGAAGAGGGTTTACAAGAAAGGGCTCGAGAGGACGAAATCTGCGACTTTTAGGATAAGGCCTGTGATTAATGTGCCCATCTGCACGCAGACGAAGAACAGTAGTGCACTGCCGCCGTTGTTTTCTTTGAAGAAAGGAAAGAGTAGATAATAGGTGATGAATGAGAGTGATGAGATTCTCTATCCACAACGTTTTTATTTGTGTAATTTCTTTTCTGTTAATTCAAGGTCTCATTTTTATCGTTTCGTGATGTTTTTTTTTTTTTTTTTTTCCAGAGCAACTTAATTTTAATAATGCCTTTTTTTTTTTGCGAAGTAATCGAGAATGATCATGAAGTATAATAAGTTTAGATAAAGATAAACATGCATGGACGGGGACTGAAAAAAGAAACACGATCCACAAAATTAGGGAGTCGATATCAATTATTTTGGGGTCTACCCCATATTAAAGGGTATTTAAAATGTGTTTCTTTTGTTGAATACATAGATATAAATCGCAGTTATTTTTTATCATTTATTGTGGCACAATATGGCATTTAATTATACGGCCTCCTCTAGATGAGATGATAGCTATAGTAACTCATCTTCAATATCTTGATGACCGTCCACTAGGGATCGGCCCTTTTTCTGAAAATGAACGTACATATATAACGACTTACTGTAAGAAAACGGCAAAGGCAGATTTTTTTTTTACCTTTTCTTTTTAATCGGATTTCTTGTACAACACCATCAAACGTTGAGATCTGAGAAGCACAGTTCCAATCGACGGCCATAAATAAGTAGTTCATTAATGTTGTGTTTGAAACTAATAAAGTAGTTTAGAAAAGAATTGAATTTTCGTTAGTTCCAATTGATTTTTTTAAGTTTTTTTTTCTCATTTTACTCATCAATTGATGAAAAAAATGAATTTTACGCGGATGTAAATATCAACTTAAATAAATTTTCTTTTCTTTTCCATATCTATTTCTTCGACTAATCACACGTAAAAACTAATTTCTTTTCTCACATAACTTTTATTTCACTACTAATTTCCACAACCAAGCACAACCTAAATTGGTTATCATTCACCAAAGAAAGATTCGGCATATATATATATATATATATACGATATATAATATACAAACACAGTACAAGTCCATAATTACCAATGTATTATTGCTTTGCTTGCATTGACATGTCATTACCCATTGGATTCGCCTGTGTCCTTGATAGAGATCAGTGGGATATTTTTCGTTACGAATAGTCGCAATACAAATAGTCAACGATTAGAAGAGTCAACGATTCACAATACATTAGTAACGTACTGGCCTTGCCTTTTACCTTATGACAACCTCGTAAAGCCAAGCCCAGTTACATAATTGTTTATTATGAATCCAATCACAATCAAGTAATAACAATTCACATAATATAATCAAAATCACTTATTTCTTCCCACGTAGGTTCCACTTCGCACAATTCATAAGGAAAACAACCTCTTACCAAATGCACCACAAACAAACCAAACAGGTTTTTTCACAAGTGCATTACCAGAGGAGAAGCAGCAAATATGACCACGCTTAACTTCTATACAAAAACAAAACACAGTTGAACATCAAAGAGAGAGAAAAAACACTATGAAAGGCTTTACCTTCACGACACGAGAGAGAGAGAGAGAGAAAGAGAGCCTTAATTTTCCTGCTTCAGCATCCTGAGGATGGTAAGGAAGAGGTTGAGAACATCGAGGTAGAGAGTCACCGATGCCCAAATGTACTCATCGTATGTGAACCGCTTGATAAGGTTATCGGTGTCGTAGACTATGTAGCCCGAGAAAATTATGGCACTGATTGCACCGTAGATGGCTACCGAGGTTGAGCCCAGTGGGAAGAACATCTGCATCGTTGACATGAAAAAAGATCGCTCATGGTAAGAACATGATAGAGAAATTGAGAGAGAAGAGGGAGAGAGAGAGAGAGAGAGACCTGAATAAAACCAGTCACGATCAGGACGAAGAGGCTAGTAAACAAGATGGGTCCAAGGAAGCTGAAGTCCTTGCCCTTCTTAGAAGCCCAGAAAGTATACCCAGTTAGGGCTGAAACTACAGCCGACGTCAAGATTAAGGCCTCAAGCACGATTCTTCCTGTAAATTGTTATATGTGATTTGAATGGTTCCATAATGTTGATTTGATTTGAGTAATATAAAAATTAACTAACCTTCGGTATTGGCACAACTGACACCAACAGTGAGGCTCATAGAAGCAGTGAAGAGCCCAAGGAAGATGAAGTTCAGAGGGTGCTTTTGCTGATAGACATGCAAGGGCCACAGCACTGTGCAGAACGCGAATTCGTTAGCAAGGTGGACGAATATACTCGTGGAAATAGCAAATAAATAACATTTGAACACCAAATTGTTGCCAACACTAAATAATGATTAAATAACAATATGTTAAAGCATATAAAAGCTCTGGCTCGGTTTTTATCTGGAGAAAATGAGACCAAATTGTTGCCAACACTCAATAATGATGAAATAACAATATGTTAAAAGCATATAGAAGCTCTGCTCGGTTTTCATCTGGAGAAAATGATTTCTATGACTGATTCCAGTGTAAAAATTCTTGCGGATCATCAGATAGGATAAAAATTGGCTTCATATAAATTAAATTACTATGGAATTAGCTTCAGCGTCATCTATTGACATTGGGTAAAGGGTAAAACCTATTTCCCTTTTACAATGACTCATCAGAACACAACCAGAAAAAGGAACCAAATGGACATCATACAAAGGAGCGAAATCAAACAAATAGACACATATAAGCGAACAGATCTGAATGAGCGTCGATCGGCCTTAAATTCCAGATCTCACACAGCAAAATCAAGCAAACAATAACAAAATTAAACGCGAGCAACGTTCTAAAATCCGAAAAGAGCGTAGATCGGGCTTCCATTTAAATTTTAACAACTGCTAATTCGTAAAATAAAAAGAATCTCACATAGGAAAGGCGTGAAGATGAGGAACAACAGCAACAAGGAGTTTCCGCGCAGGAGATCGTTCACCGGCGCATAGAGAACCGTCACGGCGGAGACGATGGTGGTGAGGACGATCTGCGCAGCCAATATTCCGTACACCTTGCGTATGAACCCCCAACGAAGCTGGTTCTCGCCATGGCTCAATCCAGGGTACAAAGTTCCCCCAGATTCGATGTCGATCTCCGCGTCGTGGCCTTTCCCCAAACCGGTGAATCCGTACATGTTTGCAGATTTTTTTGGTCGCCGACGATTACGGACGACGTTTTCCTTTGTATTTCGTTGCTTTCTCTCTCTCTCTAGATGTTGAGTAAAGCCAAAGTTATCCCCTTGCCGAAGCGCGTGATTTAGGTATATATAAATGAAATTAAAGAGGGATTAATTAATTTTAATAACCAATTAATATCCCTAATTACTTTTATTTGATTAATGGTTGGATATTAAAGTCAACTAATCCAAACTAGACATGACAATAAGGACTAGGTACTTCCTTTCCTAGCAAGCATATGCCCCTAATTGATCGAAAAT
Source organism: Linderniella brevidens (assembly GCA_004919715.1). Classification (NCBI taxonomy): domain Eukaryota; kingdom Viridiplantae; phylum Streptophyta; class Magnoliopsida; order Lamiales; family Linderniaceae; genus Linderniella; species Linderniella brevidens. Next base: position 8,192,155 of record SWDC01000158.1, read on the forward strand.
TTTCCATTTTTCTCCTCCTATGTTGGCAAGAACCTCCATAACCGTGGGGCACCCCATTTTTTTGTCGGAATGCGATATATAGAACTAAACTGTTATAATCTTAATCTGAACACTATGCATGAGTTTATGTTTTATTGTAATTTTTCAGATTTTTTATCGTATCATTAAAAAAATTAAACTTATTCCGAGACAGATCCGGTGGGAATGGAAACAGATAAATTTTCTTCCCAGATAGACCTCATTGCTGATAAGTTCACCTCTTTGAAAGTTTTCTTCAGATCTTCGACTTTTCTTTCATTAGATATACTGAAGATACCAATTTTCGTTTCTGAGTCTACTCCGCCAGAATTATAGCTTATAATGTGCTCAAAGCTAACCACATGAAAAAATTACATGGCGAGCATCAAATAAGGAACATTTTTGTTCTTTACCGATTCTAAAATCTTCAAATCAGCCTTAATTCCGCAACAAGGACAATTTAGATCTTAATTTCGGACCATATTGCCGTTGGGTTGTCCAATTTGAAGAACGAATACAACTGGAAAAGCCTTAAATATTGAATACCGACCGGAGTTAAAAATACTTGGGTGCCAACTGAAGAAATCTTCGGTATTGGGATGCCAATTGTAGTTAAAGATACTTTCAAGTTTCAGCAAAAACTGAAAAAATCTTAAATACAGCTGTACCAACCCAAATTTCCCTATGGACGAGTAATCAGCATCATCTTCACTTGAGCACATTCGAAGGTAGGATTTTATAAAGAGGAATATTAATATTGGGCTTCTGGAAAAAAAAATCCACTTGACACATCAACAGTACTTGTAAGGACTTCTCGGGTTGGATTGTTAAGAATTTGCACAAGAACAAAAAAATTTATTGAAATAAAAGAAAATATAACCCAGTTGAAATTAATACGGCCCATCACCAACAATTCTATAAAACTCAAGAATTAAACGTTTCACTTTCCCTTTTCCAAAAAAAAAAAAAAAATACGTTTCATTTTCCCATACACAGCTATCTATTTATGGAGAAGAATGCAAGAGGGCTGAAAATATCATCGAACGCTGCCACCCCAGATTTAGCGTCTCTTCGTTTTCTAAATAAATAATCTTGTTCTATTTCCCCTTTTTCTTTTTCTAGCAATTATTGTGTTGTACTTTTCTTAACCTTTTCTTGCAACATGATAATAAAAAACGAACACTTGTTTCAATATCATCTTCTTCAATTCAGGCCCCGTGTTAATAAATAATACACCTTTTGATAGATTATGACATATGTCGAAAAAGAAAACATGTATTAGTAGATGGATTATTATTGAAAAACTCTTATCACCAGGTCCACTTTGATTATAGTGTTCTTACAAATCTTATCTTAGATTCTTTTCCTCAACCTAAAGATGAGATATAACTATGTCATCTACCACTTGTTTTCCTGCATGGGATTATTAACATGCACATTAATGGTAGTATTTAAAGCATGTGTTTCAAACAATTACATCAAATAATGGTAATATATATAGGCAAAATTATAAAATTAATTAATTAAGTATACATATTTTCGTTTTTGGGTCACTATGTTTGATAATTGCAAAAGTAGGTCACTAACTTTGTATGAGAAAATAATTTTTGGTCATGTTTTTCAATTTTAGGTTACTAAGTATACATGTTTCAATTTTGGGCATTATGTTTACAAAGTTAGTTATCAAATGAGTGAACCAAAATTGAAAAAATGTATATTTAGTGACCCAAAATCGAAAAATATATATATTTAGTGATCTAGAATTGAAAACGTGACCCAAAATTATTTTCACATACAATTAATGATCTACTTTTACAATTATCAAACATAGTACCCAAAAACGAAAATATGTATACTTAGTGACATAATTTTATAATTTTCCATATATATATATATATTAAGTTGGCCGAAGTATCATCCATCACGGGCCACCAAATATCCCGTATATCTATTATTACAACCATGTCTATTTAGTACAAGACCTTTCTGTTTATATAAATAAAACCCTTCACATTGCGTTTCTTAATAGATAAAAATTGATGTTTCTTTTTTAGCCACCTCAAACAAGCGAAGGAAGCCCATTTCTTTGTTGTCGTCTTTCTTGGAGGAGTTTCACTAATCGTAACAATGTGCTTGGTTGATAAAAAAGATCGCAAGCTTCTTCATCAATGGAGGAAGAAGTGCTCCCGATATTTTCAAGAGCAAAGAACGCGTCTTTACATAATTTGGAGGTGCTCCATTATTTTGATAAGAATGGAGCTCAAGCTAGGAGAGATTCGGAGTTCATGATTATTTTCAATTTTGTTTTCTTTTTTCTTTTTTGGTGTGATGATTATATTCGTAATATGGGTAATTATATTGAATACATGGATATCAATGTATAGAGATATTCAGTAAGACCCTCTACTGCAATAATCAAGTGAAAAACCTTGAAAATGTAAGAAATCTGCTGCAACTGCAAGAACCTGAAGCTCCAAGCATCAGTTAATGTAATGGTAATAACATTATGTGTCTCTTTAAGCCATTAAAATAATTAGATGTAAAGGAAAACTCAGTCTGTTTTATTTAATTAGAGCAGTGTATATTTAGCTTTCTTGTTTCCTGAGGTTCTTCATGTCTTCTCCATGAATGGACACAGATACAAGAAACCCTTTTTTCAATCAATTCGAGGATGCTTGTGCTTGCTTGTTTTGCACAACCTGCGTGAATTCATGCATGCATGTTAGTTCTATGAGCTTTTGGCAAGAAAAAAGAAGAATTATTACAAACATATTATAAAGATAGGCAAAATCGAAAAATTAGGTCACTACCAAAATTGAAAAAATGTATACTTAGAGATCCAAAATCGAAAAATATATAATTAGTGACCTAAAATTGAAAACATGACCAAAAATTGTTTTCACATACAAAATTAGTGACTTACTTTTGCAATTATCAAAATAGTGACCAAAAAACGAAAATCTGTATACTTAGTGACTTAATTTTATAATTTTCCCTATAAACATATACAAAAAAAAAAAAAAACTCACAGCTGTTTTTAAGCTTCCTACCCTCCTAATCGAAGGGACACGGGACATCGATGAAGCCGCCTTCACTCGTATCCTCTTATGAACATCGATAAATTCATCCGTTTCATCAACAATCTCCTCCTACAATGCACCGAAATAAAATTCAGCAACATTTTACGTTATTAATCAAGATTTGAAAAAAAAAAAAACAATTTCTTACCTGCAGAAGTTCTTCGAACACGTCTTCTAATGTAATGATGCCAATTACTTGTTCGAATTCTCCCGAATTATCATTATCTTCCTCTAATGAGGGCAATGATTTGTTGCTGATAACAGCATCCTTATAAGACATGGAGGGCGATTTCTGCAGCCTGTTGACGTCGATCACGGTGTTTTCTTCCTTCTTCGACAGCAAAGGAGTGGTTAACCCCGATTTCCCGTCCCCCTCGGGTTTTTCGTAGTCAGTTTGCTGAGGTGGCTTTTCGTCTCTCGGTGGACGGGATTTTATTACAGCGGCCATGTGGCTGCCTCCCTTTTGAAACTCGTTGAGTATGTCGTATAAGGGCATGTCCGCAGGAACTCTGGCAAGAAATATTTCAAATTATATTCATAAATCATAAGACATATAAAACATTCATTTTTTTTTTTGAGTGAAATTTAAATTTGGTGATTATACTATACAAAAGTTTCACTATTGGTGCTCAAACTTTTAGACGCGTTGTTCTAGTTCCTTTTAAATCGGTTAATCGAGCAGGTCGAAAAAGAAGAAAAAAAGAACGGTTTTGCAAAGTTCATGAATCAAAACGACGCATTTAAAAGTTTGAGCATCAACAGTAAGATTTTTGTATAGTATAAGCACCAAATTTACTGTTCTAACTCTTTTTTTTTTTTTTTTTTTTTTTTTTTTTTTTTTTTTTTTTTTTTTTTTATCTCCCTACCGTGGAATTTTGCGAATTAAAACGGAGCTCAGAGGCGTTTCTGTTTCGGGCCTAACCGAGAGGAGGCTTTTTACCTGGAAAACACACTCCCGAGTTTTTATAGAAAGAATAATTTCGAAAAAAAAAGGATTGCTTTTATCAAACTTTTTTTAATTACCAGTAGAAGCCCGATGACGTTCTTCGTGTTCCCGGAGTACACGGGGACTCGGCTGTGGCCACGGGACAGAATCTTGCCCATTGCTTCCCTGGAAAAAACGAGCACATTATCAGCAAACAGCTTCATCAACGAACAAAGTTGGCTACCGAGCAAAATCATTTACCAGTCTAATTTGGAGTTCACATCCAAGGAAAATGTCGATTCGATAGGAGTCATCGCCTCCTTGGCCGTCTGTTTTTTTTGGAAATTACGCAACGTATCGTGTTAGAAAAAGACAACCTTTTTAGCCTCTCTCACAAACATACGATATATATATATATATACCTTCTCCGTTAAATCTAGAGCTCCACTGATAATCGTAGTCTCATCATGTGTAAGTTCGCCACCTTTCCCCGCCTATAAAAATCCCGATTAACCCAAAAATATATCTTACAACACGAAGAAATTCGATAGTAACAAAAAGAAAGAAAGATAACAACCTCTTTGCTGTGAATCGACACGAGGGCCTTGAGCTGAGCCCGCCTGAACATCGCCTCGTCTTGTCCTAACAGACAATCTAAAACCTGAAAAAAAAAATAAAAAAAAAAATCAAGAAAGCGTTGGGATACGGAGATGAAAAAAAATATATTTCGAATTATTATTATACCTTTCCTATGGGATAAGAGACGGGGTAGCAAACGATCATGAGGACACGAACGAGCCAGACGAAATTCGCCCCGACCGCTAGCCCGTATCTGGTGCATATGGATTGAGGAATGACCTATGGAGATCAATCATCGTCCCGAAAATCAACGCGTAAGGAAAAAAAAAAAAAAAAGAAATCGCGGTTTATTTAACGGCTGTGGATATTGAGTAGAAATTTATAAAGGTGATGAGCAATAAACACCTCGCCGAACAATAGAACGAAGCTGACGGAGAGGATGATGGCTACGTATTGATTGAATAGCCTATCGAGGTATAGCGGAAGCGCCTGCAAGAAAAAAACCGCGGTCGAGAGTGAGAAGTCGAAAGCTCATAAATGGTTTGTGGAATACCGTAGAGAGCTTATCGTTCCGAATGAATTCGAGTTTCGATATTCCAACGTACTGTAAAAAGTTGTTGAAGCGACTGACTTCAAAAAAAAAAAATAGTCGAGTGTGTTGTGTTGCTAGGGAGTCTAATTATTGGAGTTTTGTTAAGTGGGGTGTACAACGGTGTTGTAAGTCAAAGTCTTCTAGTGAAATAAGCCTAATATCTAATACAAACCGGTACATAGGCGCATGCACGCACATATGCAAGTCAGTTAACAGATGAAAGCTTGATATCTTCCGCTTATAATAAGATTCATTGTTTTTTACTGTCTCGAGGTATCCCCACTCGACCTGGCTATGGACTAGCCCCTAAATACCGGTGTGGGCTTGCGCCACACAGACCTGACAGAGGCTTAATTGCGCCACACACTCCAGATATGAGACTAAACCCCGAGGCCATATGGATACGTCCCAAACCCACTTTACAACGATAGTAATGGGCAGGGGGGATTCGATCTCACGACCTCATTAACCACAAGTCCTTAAGCCTCCTCCTTGACCACTAGACCAATGCCTCATTGGAAATCGAATAGATATCATCACAGACCGAAAAAGCATACAAAATACTTAAAAGTATTTATTCACTCCCTCTAAACACGTAAACTGATCCTAACATATTACCTCCATTGCAACCGCATTACACCGGAGCAGCGTCACAAGAAGCTGATGCTGCTTCTGAACGACGGGGAGTATTGCAGCTGACGAAGCAAAGAACAAAAAAGAAATCAATATCCGAAATTAAAAAATACATCGAAAATTTAAATTTCAGACATACGAGGAAAGGGACGATTATTACTGACCGGCCTGTTTCTTCTCGGATTCGGAGCCGCTTTGCTGGAGGACGTCGAGGTCGACGAGGCCCAACGACATGAGGCCCAACGTGAGGCCCGACATGAGGCCCGCAAACACCACAAGCCCGCAAGATACGCCGCAGTAGGCGTACCATTTGGCCGTTCCGAATTCTATCTCAGCCCCAAGGACGGCGGCGGCGTTGTGTATGTCATGAATTGGGCGGTGCATTTGATGAAATGAATCTATAATTTTTTTTTTGTCTCCGTTATAACAATCAGTGTGCTCTTGCCCTGATTTGATCCTGTTATGCAGTTTGAGCCTGAACGATCTTAGAAGTGTAGAGTTGTACGAGGAAAGTGATGATCGTGTGATCGATTCGGTGCCAAGTGTCGGTGTGAGAACGAATATGGTCCCATGCTGCCATGTAATATGTGATTTTATATTGGGAAGTATATTTATTTCCAATTAGGGCTTTGAATGGGCCCATTCACAAGGCTTGGCCCAACACCATTTTTTTTTATAAGAAAAATGGTGACATGGTTCCTACGATCTCACTGAGTTCACTCTGAAGAGAATTTGAAGAGACAAACCCGAATTTTTAACGGTTATAGTCTCACATTTTAATTCAGTTCAGTCTTAAGCGAATGTGAACGCTATTGTCGGTTATAGAAAAACACTGACTTCCAGCATGATTAATCTCATGTGTCTATGTGTCCCGTTTCAAGACCGCACAGATTACTATAGTTAAAGATTTCAAGTGAATTCGAGCTCATGAGCTCCGATTAGTGAGACACTAGCACCATATTAAGTGGAAGAAAAGCAAATCTTCCAAGTGTTTTCCTTTTTTATCGTTTATATAACAAAAGGAGCGTTGTGATTTTATTTTATGACTTCGATATTTTGCTTGCTTTGTTGACCATTTCTTCTCAAATCTCTTATAATGATGAAATATATATTTGCATATTGAGCACTACGGTGGCTACCTAATGGGTGGTGGGGTTTGAACTACCGACAAGCAGCATTCTGGTGCCTTTAAGCTTATGCTACAACGAGAGAGAGAGAGAGAGAGAGATGAGAGGGAGAGAGAGGAGAGAGAGAGAGGGGAGAGAGAGAGAGGGGGGAGAGAGGAGAGAGAGAGGGGGGAGAGAGAGAGAGGGGGGAGAGAGAGAGGGAGAGGGGGGGGAGAGAGAGAGAGGGAGGGAGAGAGGGGGGGAGAGAGAGGAGAGAGAGGGGGGGGAGGAGAGAGGAGAGAGGGGGGGAGAGAGGGGGGGAGGAGAGAGGGGGAGAGAGGAGAGAGGGGAGAGAGAGAGAGAGAGGAGGGGGGAGAGAGGGGAGAGAGAGAGAGAGGGGGGAGAGAGGGAGAGAGAGAGAGAGGGGGGGGAGAGAGAGAGAGAGAGGGGGGGGAGAGAGGGGGAGAGAGAGAGAGAGGGAGAGAGAGGGGGGAGAGGGAGAGAGGGGAGAGAGAGAGAAGAAAGAGAGGGGGGGAGGAGAGAGAGAGAGAGGGGGAGAGAGAGGTTTATGGAAGACAAAAAGTGCGCCATATTAACGGTAACAATGATGAAACCAGAAGCAAAATCATATGGGGCTCATCATATTACTCATTTCTTTGCCATTGTCGTTATAAACAAACGCGTTTGGTCAATAAAGAATAGTTCCCCTTTGAACTCATTGCCATTGGCCCATTGCCCGATGCCTAACTTTCCTTTCTTCATCATGAAATTTAATGGCTTGGTGTAGGTTAAGTTAAAGGGCCCTACCAAATATCCATTTATTGCCCCCAAGAAATTTCACCAATAAACCCCACAACACCATTACACCATCTATATAACATATACCCTCAAACACGATTTTACCATCTACATAATATACGGATATATATATATATGTGTGTGTGTGTGTGTGTGATCATCAACTTAGAAAGCAAACCCTCAAAGAGATGAAAAATATCAGCCTCGTCACGTTCCTCAAATGCTTCAACACATGCAGGGATCGCACGCAATTCTCGGGCCCGGGAACAAGAATCTGGAATTTCAGCAACAAGCCCATCGAACTTCAGGTTCGGGTCGGGTCGATGCTGAAGAAAGTCCACACGGTGAAGCCGGGCTCTTCGAAGAGATTGAAGGGCAAAGATATATACAAAGCATACATGCCCGGAGGAAGAGTTAATAAAGGCGGTGGTAATAATCTTGGAGGTGCGAGGAGCTTGTTGTACTACTACGATGAAACTTGTCAGCCTTATATATGGATACACGACACAGGGTGCGATTTTTCGAGGATGGTGAAGCAGCAGTATTTAAGCCTTGAGGATTTGAGGAATTTTTCTGAGATTAGGGTTTTGAGGGATCGTGAGAAGGGATGCTTGTTGGTTCGCAAGAGATCGAGGCCGGATTTTTGTTGACATATATGCTTGTTTGGTTTATCTATATGTATTTAAATCTGGATCTTTTGTGGTAGTTTCATGGCTTGGGAATTATTTTTTTCCCAATTTGATCGATTTTGTGCTTAAAAATTGTTGATCTATGAGATTATTGGGTTAGTTTATGCTTGATTTACCTTAGAAAATTTAGCATGAAAAATGAGCTGAATCGGCTCACGAGTTTTGATGAGCCAACTTAATTGAACCTCGGCTTAAGCTCATGACTATGGGGCTCGAGCTTGCGCTTCTCACAAACGGGCTCGTGGGTTTTATTATTTTTATTTTATTTTGAATTTTTTTTTACCTTAAATATAAAAAATTGAAAATTCAGTTTGGAGCTCAACATATAATACATTTCTAGCTCAAGCGGGATTATAGCCAGAACTGAAGTCATTTACACCCCTAATAAAATAATCTCTAAATGTTATATATTTAAATTAATTTATGTTTCCTTTTTTTACAAGCACATCCGTAAATGAAAATGAATGGCGATTCAATGTAGCTTTTTGGACAAAAGTTAACAATTATCATTGCATTGCTTGCGGAGTGGAAAAAGACAGTCTCGGACTTGTTAAAGAAATGGAAGTTTTTCACGGTTTCACGTTGTCTATGGCTTTAAGCAAAGAGTGTCAAAAAGGTAATTGACATTCTTTTTCTTTTTCCAAAAATAAATAAAAAAATGTAAAACAAATTAGTAAACCTGGATCACGAAGCATTTGATTTAACCAATCACAAATCGATAGCTTTGGAAAAAGATGATTGATGCTTTTTGGCCTACACAATGATAACGGACGAAATGATGTAGAAGCATTAATCGTTACCTAACTTTCAGATTATTGAATGGCAACAATATAAATTAAAATCACATTTATTTATACTTTAAATCATCTTTAAAATAAAATCCGTTTACTACGGCCATCCCGATCCCAACATAGAAACGTCATTCTCATTTTATTTGTTTACAACCATATCAAGGTTAAGCAATCGCAATCCAAAGAAAATATTAACAGACCAAAAACAATTTTTTCCTCTATAATATTTATTTTTTCAAGAATATAATGCTGGGAAAAACCCCTAACTAACGGTAACCCCAAAAACAGAGATTTATTAATTCATAGGATTAGGACAGCAAAACAAGTGAGTTCCTATTTTCTTCGAAAATAATGGGTAATGGAGTCGTGTTCTTCTTGGAGAAGAGACACCTGTAAGGATTGCAAGAACTTGACTCCTTTCACCAAATAAAAAGTAAAAAAAATCAAGAAAATAAGAATCAACTATTACAAAATAAAAAATAAATAAAAAGGGAAAAAAATTAATGGGCATCGGTTTCAGCAACAGCACCAACACCACCGCCACCGCACCAAGAAGAGCCACCATCACCCCTTAGATTACTGCTCTTATCACACCCCTTCGCCGCAGCCGCCTGCGCACTACCCTTCTTTCTACGGCTCCAGCGGTTACAGCGTTTGCAGCCATGACATCGGCGGCGGCGTTGTGGGTCAGCCGACGATGACGGCGGTGGACGAGCAGAAGATGGCGAAGGTTGTCAACAGCGAAGTGAATGTTCACAAGGATTCTTTGAGGCTCGAGGTCGATGAGCTTCACTCCGATCGTTACCTCGTCTCCTTCGTCTTCGATGCTTTGCTTAGATGGGAGGTGAGATTTCTTCTTCAAGTTTATCTTTTTCTCATTTGTCTTAAAGTTGCGTTCTTTGATTGATTCCACAATCTTTGTTATGCCCAATGGCTACTTTTTGTCTTTCTTTGATTTTTTGGCCAAAACCTACGTTGTTATGGTCCGTTTGGATATTCGAATTTCGATTTGAATTTCGGGTTTCCTCCAAATCACCTTTTGAAAACCGTTCGGATTTGAATTTCGATTTCGTCTAAATCCGAGTAGAATTTAAATACTTGTTGTTTGGATTTTGAAATTTAATCACGAGTAGTTCAATCTCAAAATCTACCGTTATAAATAATAATATTGATAATAATAATAGGTGAATCTACACATAATAATAATAGTAGTAATAATAATAATAATCGTAGTAATAATAATAGTAATAGTAATAATAATAATAGGTGAACGACGAGTCGAGCCGGCTCGCGAGCTCGATGAACCGGCTCAACTAAAGCCCAGCTGGAGTTCGACGAACGTTAACTCGAACTGGCTCGAGCACGTTATGTCGCGCTCGAGCTCCATTTTGAAATCAGAATTTCGAAATCCCAACGTTTGCCAAACAACGAATTCGGATTGAAAATCAAGTTTTTTTAAATTCATAATTTATAAACCACGAGATTCAATTCAAATACACGAATTCAAACGCTATCCTTATACTTTCTTTTTCTCTCGTCATAAAATCCATCTCATGTGATGTTCATGAACCTGCTGCATTTGCTTCCTAAGCCTAATTTACACCATTGATTTACTCTTCCTTTCTCCTCTTTTTCATCTGATAACAGCATCACAATTCAACAGAAGATTCGTCCCGTTATTTCCCGACACCTACGTGCCCATAAAACTCCCCTTTCGGAAGGGCCTTCACCAAGAATTCAAACAACCTTCGGGAACGGGAATAGACTTCACCTACTTCCCCTCGGAGGCTCTTTGTAGCCCGTTATCGAGGGAAGATGTGTGTTCCCCATTGTAATGTAATATCAGCAGACATTTTCTCTCCTTACGTGTACCACGAAAGAAGCTACCTCATGGCACATATTACACAGGTGGTAGTAACAAGCAATGAAGAGCAGTACTCTTGTAAGGCAATGAGGCAGCTTCTTTGGGTCCACGATGCTTGCTACGAGCTTCGGGAGATTTACGGGTTGGGGAAATTGGGCTCGGGAAAAGTTTGTGCGTGATTTGCATGTCGGAACCGAAGGATATTGCTGTGCTGCCGTGCAGGCACATGGTGAGCAAGCAAGAGCCTAAGCTTTATTTGTTAGCAGAATAATTTGTTTTTTAGACTAAATGGCAACTTTAGTGCTTATACTGTACCACAGTCTCGCTGTTGGTGCTCAAACTTTTAAATGTATCGTTTTGGTTCCCGAACTCTGCAAAAATGTTGTGTTTTGGTTCTTTTTACTGGTTCTTCAGTTGGCAGAGTTTAGGAATCGAAACAACACGTTTAAAAGTTTGAACACAAAATTTCTCGTTGACTCTTTTTTTTTTTATGGGTAGTATGCGCTTTAATCGGAGCAAATTTGCACGAATTTGCAGTGTTTGGAATAAATTTCCCTTTTAGCTTGAACCCAGTAGGTCAACCTACAACGCCCAACTGGGTTCACTCTAAAATTAACTGGCAGTAGATGGAGTAGCCCGCAACCTTATGAGCAGGTTTTAATTTTTTTTATCTAATGACATTGGTTTGATAAGACAACAAACTTTCCCTCCAAAAAGAAGACCACAATGCGAGCCCCCGCTTCAACGATAACCGATGTCAGGAAGCCTTTCGACGCAAGGCACCAAATTGTATCGAACGCAGTCCACACAGTGATTGCAAGGACTGGGGACAAATTACCAACATCGTATTTGGACAAGAAACTTGATCTGATATCATGTTAGATTCAGGGTTTCGTCCTAATTAGTTGTTCATATATATATATATATATATGTTAGCTCTACGATATTTATTCTTCAAGGGGCGTGACATTTCGGAGGCATGGAATACTATATGTTAGCTTTACTATATTTCCATAGTTCAAATATCAACAATCGGAGAGTATGTCTATTAGCATGGTTTTCATTGAAATGACATGGTAATTATTTTTTTTTATTAATATGTCAATAACATGATTTTCCTCATTGAGCAAACAATTAGCTTGAAATTACCCATTGTGTTTTTCTTATTACAATATTAGCTATTCAAAATTAATATAATGTTCTAATAAATATAGAAAACCGAATTCGAATAATAATATTGGTGAAACAATGTAAAAATAATACAAAAAATATATTTACGGCATAAAATATTTACGAAATCTGCCAAACCCGCGAGTCAACCTACTCGATTTTAATGATGGCGATTTTTATTTAATAATTCGCCCGATTATTAATTTTTTGACTCGACAATAATAAATCTACTTTTCAATTAATAACGTAATATATTGTCACACGCCCCGCTATATAAACGCGTATTGTCGCCTTCATTTTCGGTCACTCGAGAACGAAGCAATAAAAAAAATTAGATTTTCACTGTTCTTCGACATCATATCAGGGCAAACTCGAGATGGAAAGCATCGATTCAGATTGGAGTTGGGCGAATTCGAGCGATGACGATGCCGAGTAAGTGAACATTTGAAATTTATTTTCCTCATGGACATGAATATTTATTGGAAATTTTATTTACATGAATTTTATATGATTTTTGTGTTTTTCATGTGAAAAGAGATTATTTTTTTTTCACAATTTATGTTTATTTAAAACCAAAATGACTGATCTCTTGATGAATTTCATGACTATCCCATTTGGATTTTATTCTTGGTTAATTGTTGATGTGGTTGGAATATGGATGTGATCCTTTCTTCATAAATCAAGACCTAAACCCAATCGTTGTCTCCTGAAAATTCAGTATCAACAATACCAAAAAATCTGTATTAACATTGTAATAATTAATATTCCACATATCTTTTAAGCCTTGACATAATTACAAACATATGTTAAACAAGTAATTCATTTAATTATGAATTCCACTCCAATATTACTGCAATATAAAAGCATCATTATTGTTATTTCAATCCCCTAAAGTAAGTCTCATATTTCATTCAACCTTCCTTCTATTAAAAATGAGACTACATTTCCAATATACAGATAGTACCAAATTAATTTCAACATACATATTTCAAATGGTGGTAAACCTCATTCAATGGATAAACATCAGCCAGCAAATAAAATTACAAAAAATATCTAAAAAGTCGATCCAAAAATTGCTACAAATTCTTTTATTGTAATAATACTCATATAATCAGAGACTATTGTAATAAATGCCTAGAATTAGATTTTGAGTCACTACGATAATTACATTGACCAAGAAACAAAATTAAGCCAAAACCAATGCCTTTAAACCCTATATATAAAGCCATGGCTAATGGAGCCTAAATCACCAGCAACAATCTTTCAGAAATTAATAGTTTGAGAGGTGGGTTTTTTTGTTTATCGTTATAAATTAATGCTGTAAACTGTAACTATCAGTTCAGCTTCATGGAGTTTAAGAAAACACTATAGTAAATATTTTCTTTTTTTTTTTTATTTATTTATAAACTATAATACACCCCATAAGAAGAAAGCCTCAAAACCAAGGAAGCAAGAGCATTTTCTCTTCTTCCTCTCCTCTGTGCGACTCTGCATTATGTTTTTGTATAGTAAAAAAAACAGAGGCCTTCATTAATGATGTTAATAAACAACCAGCAATTTTTCTCGTACTTTGCATGCTGCGAGATTTTGGTTGATCGCTTGCAAAGGTCCCATTTTTCGATTGTAATAACATTTCGATTTCTTGATTCTTATGTGGCTCAGATCTGTGGCCCCCTGTTTGATCGTTGCTGCGAATACTCTGTTCTTGGGCTTCGAAAGTTATCCAATCATGAACAGCGAAGAGTACTTGAGGATCAAGGTTACTTTTTTATTTGCTTCTCTCTTTTCATTACCACATTTGAAGGGACAAATGTTTGTCTATGCTTTATATAAATTAATTGTGGCTCTGCAAATTGTGAAGTTTGCCCTGTTTTCTGTTATCTTTGGCTCTGCTTGTTCACGCAGACCGTTGTGCTTAGAGTTCCTATCCACTGCGAAGGGTGTAAGCGGAAGGTGAAGAAAATCTTGCAGAAAATCGATGGTATGTTTTTTTTCATATATATATATATATATCAATGCTGGCTCTGTTTCTTTGTTAGAAAAAAAGAAAAAAACATAGCACCATCTTATGTTTCATGTATATATAATGGAGAAATTACTAAATTAGGTCAATTGATATACTTTTTCGTTGTTGAATCACTATGTTTTGATAACTACAAACTTGAGTCATTAAATAACATATATGATTTCTTGTGTGTCACCGTTGAATTTTCTGTTGAAAATCGCTGAAAATTTGGCCGATGACATGTTAGCAGCCACGTCAACGACCACGTTGGATTTCCGAGGATTTTCGCAGAAAAATTAACCGATGACCTAAAAGAAATTAGATATGTTACAACTTAAGTTATAATTGTCAAACATAATGACAAAAAACGAAAAATATTATAGTCGGAGGCCTAATTTCGTAATTTGACATATATATATATATATGCTAAAAATTGAATTTTGACTTATTTAATTTTTTTTAGGAGTGTACACCTCAGCAATCGACGGAGAGCAGAACAAGGTCACCGTTTCAGTTTCCGGCGACGTTGACGCGGAGACTCTGATCAAGAAGCTCACCAAGAAAGGCAAGCGTGCGATTTTGTGGTGCGAACCGACGCCAACCGACGGTGGCAACAATCAACTCAGCGAGCAGATGAATAATCTGCAGATTGGTAACGGCAGCGCCGGTAATAGCAGCAGCCGGAGGAGAGGTCAGCAGCCCAGGGGCGGGGGAGGCGGTGGTGGCGGCAGCAGCAGCCAGCCCCAACCCACTGGTGGTTCTCAGGTTGTCAATGGCGGCGGCGGCGGCGGTGGTGGTGCTGGTGGTGGACAGAACTTGCAGCTCCAGCAGGTGAACGGACAACAAGGTCAGAGAGCGCCACCGAACCGCGGCAAGATGCCTGTGAACGGCGGCGGCGGCGTCAACGTGAACCAGAGGGCTGTGAAGGTCAATGTTCCGGGAGACGGTGGCTTGGGTGGTGAAGGTTATGACGGGGAAGACGATGAGGAGGAGGCTTCAGATGAGGAGCTCGCCGGTGCTGTGGCGCATCCGAACACGGCGGCGCCGGTGATGAATGGGAATGGCCACGGCGGCGGCTCCAACATGGTGGCGGCTGGTCCTAATCTCAATCTGGGTGGTGGTAATAGCAACGGTGGTGGTGGTGGCGGCCCCAACGGCCCTTTTCAGGTGAACGGCCCTCCCGGTGGTGGTAACGTCGGAGGACCCGTCTCCGGGAAGAAGAAAGGCGGTCGAGGTAATGGAACTGCGGCTAATCTCCAGATTCAAGGTGGCGGCGGCGGTGGAAGCGGCGGTGGCAGCAGGAGGAGCACCAGAGGTGGCGGTGGTGCTGTGGCGGCGCAAAACGGTGGGATTCAGATCAACAACGGAGGTGGCAATGTTATGCCCAACGGGAACAACGGTGGCGGTGCCGCCAAGAAAAGCGGCGGCGGCGGCATGCCTTCGAATCAAGGCGGTATGGCTTACATGGGCCCAATGGGCTACCCACCGACGACCCAAATGGGCAATTTCGGCCCGATGACTGGCAGCAGCAGCAACGGTGTTGGGCTCAGCCCAGAGTATTATCAGGCTATGATGATGCATCAGCAGCGTGCCGCCAATTTTGGTCCTACGCCGCCGACGCCGCCCTATCACCAGCCTTACCCATACTCTCCGCCGCCGAACGATCGTGACCGCTATGCCATGTTCAGCGACGAGAACGCTAATAGCTGCGCCGTTATGTGAGAAGAAACTAATACAAGCCCTGCCCACTATGATAAGAAGGGTAGGGTTTTGTATTGGTGGGTAATTCGAAGTTTCAATATTAATACAATATAATAATAAAAATAATGAATAATTATAATAATGGCTTTGGTAGTTTATCAAAGTATACATTGGTATGGTTTTGTATTGTTATTTATGTTTTCCCCTTAGCTCATTCCTCCTTTTGAAAAACCTAAGTTTAGATGATTTGGTGATTTCATTGTAGGGTGTTTGATCTGATGGATGATGAATAATGAAAACTTTTAAGAGGCTATTCTGAAAATTCACTTGTGTTGATATATAATATATTTAACATAAAATTTGAAATTACTCTATAAAGCATCGATTTTGAGATGTTAAACTTTTTAAATTCGAGGCAAGACGACAATTAAAGATGTATGATAGTATACGTTCCACGTGTTCCAAATACTAATACACTATTTATTATAGTATAGTAATAATCATAACGGCAAATTAATACATATGATTAGTGGAGTAATTATCACCCAAACGACATTACAAAATAAATATTCTACTCCCGATTGTCCACGTGGGATATAGTCTTGATACAAGCTCCTTCCTCACGGCTGAAACTTCTCTGAACTTCATGCACAAGTTCCTCCACACTCACACGGCACTCGAGCCCTATCTGTCGTATGTTAGTAATCAATAAAAAATAAGCCGATAGTTGATGCGATTGACATCGGAATTGTGTGTGTATATGTATAACTTTAATTTATTTAGTCATATTTGGCCAGAGAGAGTGTTATTTTAAGACAATGTGTTTCGAAATTAAAGTAATTTGAGGAAATCTAGATTAAATGTTGCAATTTTAGGAGAATAAGTCTCAATATTGAAGCAATTTAAGGACGTTAATTGTCCTCTAAATTCTTTAAATATGAAACTTTCCGTCTGCTTGAAATTGGAACCTTTAATTTAGGTATCCTCAAAATGATTCAATTTTAAACTTATTGTCCTATGCACTACAGGTGTCCTCACCACCCCTAATACAAAAAAATAAAGCCAAATATATATATGTATATATGTGACAAAATTATAAGATTCGGTGACTAAGTATACATGTTTTCGTTTTTGGGTCACTATGTTTTATAATTGCAAAAGTATGTCACTAATTTTGTATATCAAAACAATTTTGGGTCATGTTTTCAATTTTGGTCACTAAGTATACATGTTCCAATTTTGGGTCACTATGTTTACGAAGTCATTACCGAATGAGTGACCCAAAATTGAATAATTGTATACTTAATGACCCAAAATCGAAAATATATAATTAGTGACCTAAATTGAAAACATGACCCAAAATTGTTTTGGAATATAAAGATAGTGACCTACTTTTGCAATTATCAAACACAGTAATCCAAAAACGAAAACATGTATACTTAGTGACCTAATTTTATAATTTTCCCTATATATATTTATGTATGTATTTATGCACAAATAATAATTATTTACCTTGACGATGAAGGAATACAATACAGTATCTTCCATGCTGCTGATATTCAGGCGAAGAATCTCGAACGAAAGCCTCTCAAGAACGCCCACGACCCTCAAAATCTGACCGGGTATTCGCCTCGAGATAGTTCTCAAGAGAACGTTCGACCCCGAAATCTTGGCCTCTACGTCGGCCACCGGAGAATTGCACGAAGCCCCGAGTTCTTTGAAGTTATTATCCTTCACCCCAAAGGGGCTGAAATCCGTCAACTGTTGGGGACTCAGCTGATGAAACATTTGCTGCTGCTGCCTCGGGCTCGGAAGCACGGGGCTAGTAGGGCTCAGGCTCAGGCTCTTCCTCCTCTTCTTGGCCTCCAAGGATTGTAGAATCAGCTGTAACTCCTTTACGAACTCTATGACCCCACCTATGATCGATGCTTGATCGCTCTTGAGAGAGAGAGAGAGAGAGAGAAATGAAATAGAAGTAGGGTTTGTATGTATGTTCGAAAAGCTTATAATGATCTACGTACCCGTTTTATGTAGAAGCATGGAGTCATGGAACGCAAGACCTTGAGGTTTTCGTTCATCTGTCTCCTCCTGTTCCTCTCCACGGCTATGTGAGACATGTTTGTAATAATAATTAGTTGAAAACAGCTTCGAGAAGTACTTTGGTTTAATTGTTTATGTTGCTTGTCGGATTTTGATCTCATTGAGCACGTCTATTTATATTAAGAGACACGAAAATTGAGGAATAATATTTCTAGGGTTTTGTCAATATTAAATGCACTGCGTTGTTCTCTCGTGAGGTCAATTACACGCGGTTTTACTCTCTTTGCTCTTTTGTGTGTGCTATTATAGATCAGCGAGTGTGTGTGTGTGTGTGGTTGGGTGTTGTATTGCATGTAAAAAGGTTGTGTCATTCACGTATATGAAGGTGAAACAATTACAGTGTCCACACGCGTGAAATGAAGTTAATATTAAAGGGTGTAGTAACTCTTTTTCGTGCCCATATATGTACATAATATTTCTATTATAGTTTTCGTTTCTTCGCCATGCTTTATATATATAGGGTTATTCAATAAATCCTCATTTAAATATGTTTTATTATGACATATCTTTGTCTCCATCGCAGTTCCCACGCACTCCGATCAGATTTAATATGAAGTCAATCTAAATTTTATTGTCCGCTATAATACTATCCCAATTTTAATGACACTAATTATTCTATTTGTGCGTATTGGTGCCAAGTCCACACAAAAACATCGAAATATTAAGACTTGAGAGTCTTTTTGAAATACATATAATATAAAGTTGATAATGGTTTCTAGTTAAGTAGTGTTGTATATTAAATATGCACAAAGGATGGATAATGAGCTGAAAATATATAGGATATGATTTAAAATCTAGTTTAGAATCTACTAATCACTTATCTAATACACGTTACACAATGTGCTGTTTGTTCATTCGTATTGATCACGATTTCGAACCTACCGTTTTATATTTCCTAGCCCATCGATTTTGATGGTTTATAATTATATTTTATCGTTTCTTGAACTTACATTTAAATACCTATTAGAATAAAAAAGTCAATTCAGTCATTGATAAAAGTCGAAATCTTATACAGATTCAAGATACAGCAGCAAAAGAAAATAGATTTCTACAGATCTTCACAATTCGAAAGTAAAAAAACACGAGCAAAAGCAATATTGCTATCGCAAATCCTTATACAAGAAGTATAAAGCAAACACAAAAATCTGCTAAAACACTAGCTCGCTACAAGAAGAAATCTCAGAGAAAACTTAAGAAATTAGGGTTTCACAGTGAAGAAGATGAAAGCTTTTTGGCTGCGTTGTTGTATATGAACGAGAGGAGGGTTTCTGCCTTTATAAGCTACAATCATTCTTGAGCGTGGGCCTATTAACTCTCCGAGGCCCAGAAAATATTTGACATCCAAGAAGTGTAGAAAAAGACCTTTTTACCCTTTTTAACACGCCCCCTCACTTCTTGGTGCGAATACATCGATCATCCCGAGCATCCTGCAAAAACGAACATGTGCCTCTTTTCCAAGGGCCTTAGTTAACATGTCAGCTAATTGATTATTAGATGACACATAATGAGTTGATATAATTTTATCAACAATATATTGTCGTACTATATGACAGTCTATTTCGATATGTTTCGTCCTTTCGTGAAAGACGGGATTGTCTGCTATTTGCAAAGCTGCCTTATTGTCACAATAAAGATTTACAGGAGTAATATTAGTAATATGAAAATCATTCAGAATACCGATTACCCAAATAATTTCACAGCATGTTTGCGCCATAGCCCTGTATTCAGCTTCAGCTGAGGATTTTGACACTGTTTTCTGCTTTTTGCTTTTCCAGGACAACAATGAGTTACCAGCTAGGATGCAAAAACCTGTAACAGATCTTCTAGTAACTGGACAAGCTGCCCAGTCAGAATCGCAAAATACATTAATTTTGAAATTTTCTGTTTTGCAGATAGATATTCCACAACCAGGGCTGGATTTTAAATACTTCAGAATACGACAGACAGCTTTAAAATGATATTCTTTTGGTGAATGCATGTATTGACTAAGACATTGCACTGCAAAACAAATATCTATTCTAGTATTACACAGATATATTAATCTACCAAGTAACCTTTGAAACATAGTAGTATTATAAAAAATTGTGTCATTTTCAGCAGCCCTTAAATCCATATGCTGTTGCATGGGAGTGCATTTAGGCTTAGAACCTAGCATTCCAAATTCTTCAAGTAATTCTAAAACATATTTCCTTTGATGTAAAATAAAGGAATCTGCATTCCTAATAATTTCTATACCCAGAAAATATTTCAACAATCCTAAATCCTTAATACCAAAAGCAGCATTCAACATATTGTTGATATTCTTGATTTCAAGTTTATCATTACCACTAACAATAATATCATCAACATATACTAGTATATAAACACATTTGTTATTTGAAGTTTTATAAAACATAGAGTAATCATGCAAGCTTTGCTCATAATGATTTTGCTTTAGCAAATTAGTGAGCTTTTCATTCCATTTCCGTGGGGCTTGTTTCAGCCCATACAGAGATTTCTTCAAACGACAAACACGCGTATCAGTTTTATTAAAAAAACCTTCAGGTAATTTCATATATACTTCTTCACTTAAGTCACCATGCAAAAACGCATTGTTAACATCTAATTGAAAAACATCCCAATCATTATTAACAGCAATAGATAACAATATACGAACAGTAACCATTTTAACAACAGGGGCAAAAGTTTCATGAAAATCAATTCCCTCACGTTGATTATAACCTTTAGCAACTAAACGTGCCTTATATTTATCTAAGGTTCCATCAGAGTTGTACTTTATTCTAAACACCCACTTACAACCTATTGACTTCCTATCGCTAGGCAACTCTACAATATCCCATGTATCATTTTCACATAAAGCATGCATTTCTCTATCCATAGCTAATTTCCATTCACGGCTGTTCAAAGCTTCATTAACAGAACAAGGAATCATTCGACATGCTTTATCTATGTTGCACACAAATCTTTGATCATCTGATTTCAAAGACAAGTAGTTGACATATTGGCTAATCGGATACTTAGTGCAACACTTAGATATATCACAAACATAATCTTTTAGATAAGTAGGATATTTTACTTGTCTTTTTGATCTGCCAAGCAAGGTTTGTTCACTGCTGAAATCTTCATTTTCATTCTGATTATTAGCAGCCTGAAAATCATTAGTAGAGCCACCTGCAGCTGGACTAGAGGTAAGTAACTCATATGGGATTTCAGATCCACCGTTTGTACCCAATAAGTCTGATTGAGTACTAGGTAGATCAGAAATATTTGGGACAGAAGATATATCATCATTAACCCCAACATAAGGTATGTTAGTATCATCAGAAATACAATCAGAAATAAAATCAGATTGAATAGTTTGCAGATAATCTTCAGATAAAGTTTTATTTTTAGAAATAAATGGAAAAACTGTCTCATAAAATTTGACATCACGAGAGGAAAATATTTTCATGGTTTCCAAATTAAGCAGTTTATAAGCCTTTTTATTTTCAAAATATCCCAACATTATTGACCTTACAGCTCTTTGATCAAATTTGCTTTCTTTAGTCAAATTGGTTGCGTAACAAAGACACCCAAAAACCTTTAAATGGTCATAGGTTGGCTTACAATCAAACAATATTTCAAAAGGAGATTTTTCATTTAAAACTGATGATGGAATTCTATTAATCAAATAAACTGAAGTCATAATGCATTCTTTCCAAAACTGTAACGAGATTCCAGACTGAAAAAGTAAAGCTCTAGCCACATTTAAAATATGTCGATGCTTTCTTTCTACAACACCATTCTGTTGTGGAGTGTATGCACAACTAGTTTGATGTTTTAAGCCTTTCTTATTCACAAAATTCAGAAAATCAGAATTCAAAAATTCAGAACCGTTGTCAGTTCTGATTATTTTGATCCTTTTTGAAAACTGATTTTTAACTAATTTGAAAAAGTTCTGAAAATTATGAAAAGTTTCAGACTTTGAATTTTGAAAAAATACCCAGCAACCTCTTGAAAAATCATCTACAATAGTTAAGAAATATTTTTTTTCATCATTCTCTACACGAAAAGGTCCCCAAATATCTAAATGAACTAAATCAAAAACGGAATCAGATTTTGTATCACTTAAAGGAAATGCATTTCTAGTCTGCTTAGCCCTGTGACATGAATCACATGGTTCAGTGCTATTAAAACTTGTGCATTTTAAATCATGAGACATAAGTCGTAAAATTTTATCAGCAGGGTGCCCCAATCTTTTATGCCACAGACCACATGAAGCTGAGTTATTTGCAATATTAAAAATTGTACCTTTATTGTCTTGATTTGTTTTAATGCAGTACAGACCTTCAATCAGCTTACCAATCTCCAATTGTCTTGAAGTTTGAAGGTCCTGTACAAAACACATTGAGTTTTTAAAAGTGACTGTACAGTTATTATCATAAACAAGTCTAGAAACAGAAATTAAGTTGCAATTAAAATCAGGAACCACAAGAACTTTCTTAAGTTTTAAACCACTAGGCAACGTTAAGTCACCAATATATTTAACAGGAATTTGAACTCCATTTGGCAATCTAATTTTTAGATTTCTATCAGAAATTTGATTAACATTAATTAGATCATCAGATGAACACATAACATGATCCGTTGCACCGGAGTCAACTATCCAACTACCACAAAAAAATTTTGAAACTGAATTTACGCAAACACCTGTCATTACATCCTGGTTGTTTGTATGTGATTCTGAACAGTCCAGCAATTTTAACAGCTTGTTGTACTGTTCCACAGACAAATTAGGCATAATAGGGTTAGAAATAGAAGTTCCAGTTTCTACCAAATTTGTGGATTTGGTTGAATTTCTATTCCAGTTATTCTTTTTATTTTGCCTGTTGTACTTCCCTGCATTGTTATTATTTGAATTTACCCAATCAGGAAAACCAATCAGCTTAAAACATTTTTCGATTAGATGACCTTTACCTCCACAATGTTTGCATAAAAGATTTGAATTGCTCACTTTATTCACATATTTATTTGTAAAGATAGGCACAGAATGTTCAGCGGAGAGCATAATATTTCTATGTGATTCTTCCATGCAAACAGAATTAAATGCTTGCAAAACATCAGGAAGTGGATCTGCCATAAGTATGTTACTTCTAATGACATGGTATGAATCATTAAGACCCATTAAAAACTCAATAAGTCGAGACTCATTTTCAATCTTAGAATTATGCACCGACCCTTCACAAACACATGGTTTAAAACAGACAAGTGCATCATATTCATCCCAAAGATGTTGTAATTTAGAGTAATAAACAGATATAGTGTCATTTCCTTGCCTAGCACTAGAAATCTGTTGTTTTAGTGAATATTTTCGAGAACCATCTACTTTTTTAAAGGTCTTTTCAAGAGAGTCCCAAACCTTTGAAGCAAGTTTGGCATATATGAATCTATTTCTAAGTTCTGCAGATAAAGAGTTCAGCAACCAAGTAAGAACCAGCGCATTACATCGTTCCCATTCTAAACCAGACTCAACTTCTGTTGGCTTAGTAATCTCACCAAGCACAAAGTCCGTTTTATTCTTACTAGTGAGAACTAACAATATGGAATTTGACCACGCCGCATAATTTTCACTCCCAGTGAGACTAATATTTGTTATATTAGTCACAGACAAATCAGAAGCATTTAGAGACAGTGCATTTTTAATATTACTATTACCCGAACTAGGTTGTGGATCAATAGCAGCCATGCCTAGTTGCAGAGGCTTAAAATGTAAAAAAAAAAAAAATAGTTATCGCACAGCGGATGCACACAATACAGAACGCAAGAAAAGCAAATTCAAGTACCGCACAGCGGATGCACACGACAAAAAAAATAGTTCAAGAAGAAACGGATACCGCACAGCGGATTCACGCAACACAGATTTGCACACCAATGTAAAGAGGAAATTTGAATAATAGAAAGATATCACCAGATTTAGCAAATCTGCTCGCAATGAAGGTAGAGACAGAAGCGTTTTTGCAGAAGATGTAGATTTCAGCACACGTAGTTCTAATCTTTATGATTTACAGCGGCTGCAAGAAAAAACCTCAAAACAAAGGTTAGTTTTAGGCACAATATGAAATATAACGTCAAACACGGAGTATCTTTCCGATCTAGGGTTTCAGTTCCGTCGCAAGCGATATCTCGGCGTCGTCGGAACGGAGCGACCGATTTATCGGATTAACGACCGATATATTGTAAGCGACTTCTGTAAACTCAAGAAAACCTAAAGCTCTGATACCATGATAAAAGTCGAAATCTTATACAGATTCAAGATACAGCAGCAAAAGAAAATAGATTTCTACAGATCTTCACAATTCGAAAGTAAAAAAACACGAGCAAAAGCAATATTGCTATCGCAAATCCTTATACAAGAAGTATAAAGCAAACACGAAAATCTGCTAAAACACTAGCTCGCTACAAGAAGAAATCTCAGAGAAAACTTAAGAAATTAGGGTTTCACAGTGAAGAAGATGAAAGCTTTTTGGCTGCGTTGTTGTATATGAACGAGAGGAGGGTTTCTGCCTTTATAAGCTACAATCATTCTTGAGCGTGGGCCTATTAACTCTCCGAGGCCCAGAAAATATTTGACATCCAAGAAGTGTAGAAAAAGACATTTTTACCCTTTTTAACAGTCATTTGTCAGAATTTTTTATATATAGGTATATAGTAGAATAAAGTTTTTACATATATGTACCCATTTACCGAAGGTGCAACATATAAGACATTTAAGTAGCATAAAAAACGTAATGTGGTAGATAATAGAGTGAAAAAAGGTACATACTAAAGCAAACAAAAGATACAATATATAAGGACCTTAGATACCATAAGAAATGCATTTTGGTACCATACAAACGCGTGATATGGTACGTAATACATATATATATATATATATATATATATAAAGGTACGTAAATGAGTGAAAAGGTACTCTCAGTCAAATGTACGTGTAAAAACTTTTTCCTATTAGGTATCTGCATATAAAATTTACGGAGAATGAATTCATGTTTTTTTATACAAAGATGTATTTTTTTTTGTAATTTCACGGTCTTTGAAAATACAACGTGCCGCTAATAAATGAAAAATAGAGAAAGTATAATATGCGTCGTCATCGAGCTGTGTATGGTCAATGGTGGAAACGGATATGCTGAGAATATATAAGCATTATTATTTCTCAAAAAAGGCATTAGTAGTACACCTACACAATTAACTTATCGCAAAAGATAAAAATAAATCTAGTCAGCAAAGACTCGAACTTTTGGCCTAATCTTATCCAATTCTGAAAAAGACTCTGTTTACAAATCTTTACTGCGACATTTCGCCGCAGAAACAGCAAAATCTTCTCCATCAATGGCTTCCTCCGTTAAGATTTTCCTACTCTTCCCACTAATCTTCCTCATCATCGACGCCTCCGTTTCCCACAAACCCGCACTACCAAAAGCAGCAATCATCCCTATCGCGAAGGACCTCGCGACCCACCAATACGTCGCCGCCGTTTCCATGGGGAATCCGAATCCTGACCCGGTCGAGCTCGTGCTCGACCTCAACGGGCCTCACACGTGGCTCCACTGCGGCGCCACCGACGCTTCTCCCACATCCCATCTCCGAATCGAGAGCTCCTCCCTCGACTGCTCCATGGCGAAATCGACTTCCGACAACTGCTTCGGCCGTCGCGGCGAAGCAGAGCGCGGCGGTAAGTTTTGCTCTTTACAGGCGGAGAACGCCCTAACGAAGACGCTCGCCTCGGCCGAGCTCAGCGAGGCCGTGATGAAATTCGAGTTTCGCGGCGGCGACGACGACGCGGGTTCGGGTTCGGGTCCTTTCGCCGGGCACGAGCAGTTTCTGCTGCTCTGCGCCTCAGATCCGTTGCTCGAGGGATTAGCTCGCGGCGCCAAGGGAATTTTAGGGTTGGGAAATTCGAGGATTTCGCTCCCTTGGCAGTTTCCGACCAAATTCGGCTTCTTACAGAGGAGATTCTCCCTGTGCTTGCCGTCGTCGTCGTCTTCCTCGAACGGCGCCGTCACCTTCGGTGGAAAACCCCACGAAAGCATCTCAAATTCCATGACGTACACTCCTCTCCTTCCTCCGACGAGAAACGGCTTAAAACGACGTCACTACTACATCAACGTGAACTCCATCGCCATTTCCGGTAAGAAAGTGCCCTTACCGCAAAAGGGCTCTTCTCTTCGGACAAGATTAGACACCGTAACCCCTTACACCATTTTGGGGAGCAAGATTTACAGGCCATTCATCGACTCCTACTTAAAAGCTGCCGCCTTTATGAACATGACTCTGCTGCCACCGGTCGCACCATTTGAAGCCTGTTTCGGCTCCAAAAACGATGTCCCCATCATCGAGCTCGTGCTGCAGAGCGAGATGGTGAGGTGGAAGGTTCGTGGAAGGAACTCGATGGTTCGAGCCGGCGATGGAGTCATGTGCTTGGGATTCTTGAACGGAGGGTTGGGTTCCGTGGATTCGATTGTATTGGGTGGTTATCAGATGGAGGATTATGTTCTTGATTTTGATTTGGGGAATAGTGTGCTTGGTTTCTCGTTGCCGTTGTTATTGGAGGATCGGAGTTGCTCGGATCTTATGGGGTCTCATTTTTCTCGGGAGTTTTTGTGATTTATTTGGGTGCTCGTCTACGGACATTATCGATGAGGTTGTAGTGTGTAATTAGACAGGGATAGGGTCTACGCTTACTAGTTAGGCCGTGTTTGGTTGATAGATTTATATTTTGGAGGGTTTAAATTAGTAAGATTTATATAAAACTAATTAGTGGGTATAAAATAAAATGTGTTTTTGGTTAATGGGTTTAAATAAACACAACTGATAGGTGTGTTTATTTAAACTTGTACAATGGTTTAAAGTTGGTATATGTAAACTCATAATTTATATAAACCAATTGTTAGGATATTCTCGATTCCCGATAATTTAGTTGCCCGAGAAATGACGATAACGAATAAAATGAAGAAAATAAATGTGACAGTGAACACGAGAATTTACGTGGTTCGGTCAGAATGACCTACGTCCACGGGCCGGAGGGTAGAACTTTTTTATTATGTGGAGTGATTACAGACACGTACACCGGACGTGATACACAAAAGAAGCTACAACAATATTAGGAGTAAACTACAGAGAATTAATCGGAGAAGAAGATCGGTGTTGTGGTGGTGTGTTTCCCTTCGTCTGAGTGCCTCTATTTATAGGGAAGCATCTGCATTATTTCTCATGGGAACTCATGTAGCAAATGGATGATGTGAACGGACTAAAAAATTAAACCCGCATGCCATAGCCGAAAGAAATAAGTTACGTGCATCTTCTTTTGACTTTTCAAACACCCATGTGCTTCTTTTATATTTTTATTATTCGTCGACGTTCAGGTCACATTCAACACCAATGAACCAGATACTTCAATATGATATAAACTAAACTTTTAAACACTCTAAACCCATGAATCAAGGCCTTATTTCATACTTTAAAACTTGTATTAGCCATCAATTTGGTGAAATTCAATCATGAAACAAGAAATGAGCAAAATAAATTACATAGGAAATAGCAACAAGATGGGGATAAGGTATGAATAGAAACCCACTATTATTAGCAAATTTAGGAGTTGAGCGAATTCACGAATGAAATTGTTGGGACAGTTTCGATTTTATTTTCAGCAACCCACGATAAATTGAAAAGACCCGCTTTGTACTGACATGAACCGAGCAAACTTGTGCATGGTTGAATTAAATCATGAAAACCCACAATTTCGTCTTCATTTTTTTCCTTTCTCATTTTCAATTTCGTCTTCTTCCTCCATAAGAACCGGACAACAGACGGAGAAACTTACGTGTTGCTAATCGGACCAAGGAAAGCTGCGGTTATTCTTCTTCTTCTTTTTTTCTTTTTTTTTTCTTCTTTTCGCTTTCTTCGTAATATGTTTTTTATTTTTCAATTTTTTTCTACTTTCTCCTTTTGTTTTTAAGGTTTAATTGATTAGAGAAGAAGAATAAAATAAAAAACATAAACTAAGGGGTATAATCGGTTTCTTCAGAAGACCTGATCTTAAGTGAAAGGTAAGTTTCTTTTTAAGTGATAAATTTTCCTGACAATGGTATTATGTGATAGAATTTTTAGCTATAGGTAGTTAAACGAAATGCTCCCCAAAATTTCCTCTCTCCGTTTTTTTTTTTTCAGTTTTTCATGATTAAATACGAATTTTCAAAATGATAATTAAAGGCCAAGGAGATCGATGGTCAAAGCCACACAAACGGAAAAAAAATGAACAAAATCGAAAGAAATTAAAATTTACGAGAAGAAACTAAAAGTCCGCCTATTTTTCAGCACGCAAACAGAAACAGAAAATCCCATATTTTACATACACTTTGTCCTTTTCATGTTGATGCTCACCCACTCCCCAGATGATAAAATTACACTCCTTTTCTTGATTTATATTTCTATTTCCCGATCTTTAGGACTACGTAATTAAACCAGTCCTAATTTCATTTTGCTCTGTCACCATTATTCATGCAAGGCTATAGAAGTGAAGCAGCTGCAAACACCCCTTTACGAATTCTTCCCGATTCAAATAGAGATCCACTCACTCCTCCAAGGCACACTGAGATTCTTCTTATTCAAAATCATAGCTTGACTTAATTTTATTTTATTTTTTTCTAAATTGATGCTTGAAACAACTTATTCTTTGATTAATTTCTAGGCTCACTGAGAGACATGGGAAGAAGAACTTGCTGAAGAGCTTCGAAGAAAAAGAGGTGCTTTGAAAGTTGAAACATTATTCGAATTACCAAAAACAGCACACGACTTGGTCTTAAAATCTATATGTCCTAAAGTTGCCCGTTAATGAATTATTGTCTTACGGAATTTTATACTCTGTGGGATTTTTCCAGAGTTAATGCGTCTCAGGTGCAGTGAAAACATCGCCTTCCAAAGGAATGATTAAAGTTTGCTCTCCCGAAAAATAAATGTAAGGTATCAATCAATAGTTTTTGGTTCGTGAGATGTTTTAATTTTATTTATTTCTAAGCGTTGGGAAATTCCACGTGATATGTTTTAATTTTATGAGTATGCTGTTATTCAACCTTGTATAAACATCAATCACTTTTAAAGTTTTCAGACCAATCGTTACATCAAATAATAATTCTTCTCCAACCATTAAATTCATTCTTATACTAAAAAAAATATTCTCCAAATATTCTTTTAACACCAACTTTTACAATTTTTTAATTATACCCACATATTTTATAGTTTCACAAATTAGACCAAAAGACAAATTAAAACATTATATAGATTTATAAATAATTAATTTAAGAATTTAATTTATAATTATTAATATTATTTAGGTGTTATGTTATATAATTATAAAAATAGTATTAATATAATATAAAAGACAAATTGAAATATTTTATAATAAAAGCAAATTCCTAATTTAGATAGCATCTTTTTGTAAGAATTAAAAACTTTTTGGGTGATCAACATTGCAAACGCAAATTTGCGTTTAGTGGTGAGATAAATTATTCAAAAACTTAATTTGCGTATAGAAATGGGTGTCCGTAGGAGTATTATTTGCTGTATGCGTTCTAGTTTACGAATCGGCCGGAGACGCTTTAAGCATGAAAAGTTTAATCCAGGCAGAAGAAATAATAATAATAATAATAAATAATAATAATAATAATAATAATAATAATAATTCACAAACATGTCGTTAGTTTAATTTGGTTTGGATGGTGAGATGGTATTCTTTTTCCTCACGAAGTTTTGTATTACTTTTTATAAAAGTGAATGCGTAAAGTCAGATATTTTACGAATATTTATTTTGTTAAAAATAATTATGTACTTCATAGCATTATGCACCCTTTTATGCCCAACAATTTAGTCAAGAGAATTAGTTCTGTTGGAAATCGAAAAATCCCATAAGAGATAGATTCAAATTGGCTTTAGAGCGACTAAAATGGAGTATATGATTGATTATTAATACCTTGGTGCCGATCAATTTCAATTTAGCCTTTAATTTCTTACAAAACAAACCAAAAAGGGCAAGTGATACTTGTAAAGGGAAACAAAAGAAGAAAAAAATACGAATTAAAAGTTTATGTTTGTGTTGTATATTCGACCCAAATGGATAAGCTTTTACGATTGTAGTGGCCGTAAATGAAAACCTACGCATAAACCATAAATATACCATCAACTTTGACAGACTTTTTTTTTTAATTTCTTTTTTTTTTCTTGCATGTGAGTACTACTGCCGAATATCGTACTACTATAAAGAGACGGCTTATCTGCTGCTTCTAAGCTGTTTACAAGTTTTAAATGTGCTCCAAAATAATTATGCCTTGAAGTTGACAGAAAAATTTAATTGGTTCGTATATGAATATATGTCCGGATTTTTTTTTATTTTCTTGTCTGTGGGTCACTTCCATTGCTTGTCGAGTCGCGAGGCACATGTAAAGAAAAATGGGTCGATGATTTAATTTAAATATTTATGTAAGTCAAAATTGGCATGATCATCCCTTTTCTGAATTCATCGAACGTGCAACAGTAGTTATACCTTTTATCTCAAATAAAATGAAATTAGAATATAAAAAAAAAAAATACTACAAGACATCATCATGCCAGAACAAGCTTATGGTCCCGATATGAAACCAACAAGATCTTTTATGAGATGTTTTACAAGATCTTGCATGAGATGTCCAAATCATATAATATCCACGACTTTGTTTTCACTCACGTAAAACATACTAAAAAGATTTTAGAGGGGCTAATTAAAATAATTAAAATATAATATAGATTTCTTTTTTCTTAGTAACCCTTTCTTGAATTCAATATTGTTTTTCATTCTTGATTC
This sequence comes from Linderniella brevidens, assembly GCA_004919715.1. Taxonomy (NCBI): domain Eukaryota; kingdom Viridiplantae; phylum Streptophyta; class Magnoliopsida; order Lamiales; family Linderniaceae; genus Linderniella; species Linderniella brevidens. The sequence goes on from SWDC01000158.1 coordinate 8,223,077, forward strand.
GTAGTATTAAAGTTGAAGTTATCACATATAAATGAACGAGTTTAAAAAACGTGATGAGAATCATATATCTCTGTCTATCGAGTGGTCAATCGAAGTCCACGATCATATGTTGGCTTCCTCTTGCAGTAAATGAATACGTGAACGAGCTGATAATCTATGTGTGTGTGGTTTTCTTTATACGTTCACATTTACCGGATTATTTACCGGATTATTTAAGGAAATGGCATTTGACTGGGTCAATTTTAAAAAAATGGCCTCCATAATGTTTGAAGTCTATTCTACCCTTACTAACTCAGGGAAAAAGACGTCTTTACCCTTATTTAACCCATTCAACTACCCAAAGTAAAATTAATTAGGTTTAATCGATTCCACCCACTGTAGCGTCACGGGTCTTCTTCTTCTTCATAACCGAGTAGAATAATTGACAGTTAAAACTGAAGAAAGACACATAACGGAAACGAAGCAGTAAATTTCCAGATCTAAGAAACAACATTTACCCGAAGCAGAAAATTCTCCAAACCGACTACAATGTCAATGAACGCGCGTCCCGAAAGAGTGCCGGTAATTTCACTGTGATTTCGTCTTCCTCAGGAGCAGGTCTCGTGCGTCGAATTGGTTGGGTCCGGCGCATGGTTTCCCAATTGTGCAATTTGGACACTTGTTCGCAAGGGAACCGTGCGTCGAACCAATTGAGACCCAAACAGTCGCGCAAATCAGGGGACCCGTGATTGCAGGCTTGGGACCCGAGCACAGTCGCACGGTACCCATACGCACGGTACCCATACGGGCGGCCCCTTTCGATTGTGTGCGGTACCATGCGATTGCGTGCGGGTACCATGCGATTGCGCGCGGGTACCATGCGATAGTGAGCGTGGGTACCGTGCGATAGTGAGCGTGGGTACCGTGCCTGCGGGTATCCTGCGCGCATGCACGGGTACCATGCTCTTGTGTGCGGGTACCATGCGCGCATGCGCGGGTACCATGCGCGCAAGCGCGGGCACCATGCTCTTGTGCGCGGGTACCATGCTTTCCTGTGCGGGTACCATGCTTTACAAGCGCGGGTACCATGCTTTCCTGTGCGGGTACCATGCTCTTGTGCGCGGGTACCATGCTTTCCTGTGCGGGTACCATGCGCGCATGCGCGGGTACCATGCTTTCCTGTGCGGGTACCATGCGAGTACTAATTGGTTATTTACTCTTATGATTCTCAGGTTGTGCCGAAGAAGCAATTGTCATCCCGAGACGACGACTTCGAATTCCGATTGACAATGACCGGGATGTACACGGAGGCAAGCGCGAAGATCAGGAACAATCTAAATGAAAATGAGTGGGAGAGTTACAGGGCGGGGAGTCCGTTTGGTAGACTCGTCGAGTCTGCGGCCGATTTCAATTTATCCGCCCAGCTCATTACGTTTTTGACGAAGAGGCAGACTACTCTTCACGAGCGCGAGGAGTTGTGGATGGTCATAAACAACCGACCTCTCCGTTTTTCTAAAGCGGAGTATTGCTTGATTACCGGGCTAAGGTTCTCTGACGATATCCCGGAAGTATACCCCAATGGTGATTTCGCTCAGAGAAACTTCCCGGGAAGATCCACCATCCGTTTGTCGCACGTCGAGGATCGGCTGCGAGAGTTGGGAGCCAACGATGACGGAAACGTCAACTTCGATAAGTTGAAGTTGGCGGACATTCTCTTTGCCGCAGCTGTGGTGCTGCCTCGACCGTCGAAGAAGGACACGATTCTTCGATCGTGGCTGCTTTCGTTGGTCAAAGACGAAGTCGCCTTCGCCAACTATCCTTGGGGCAGCGTAGCGTTCAAAGAGGTGATACGCTCGCTGAAGATAAACCTCAGGGAGAAGAGGGATTTTGTGAGGGAACGAGCCCGCAGCGGGGGCAGCGAACACTGCGGGCTACTGATTAGTGGCTTCGTTCATCCGCTTCAGGTTGTTCATTATTTAAAATCCTTATAAATATATATTTAATTGTCATTATATATTTGCTAATTTGGTTTCTTTGCATTCTAGGTTTTGGCGTACGAGTGCATACCAGGCATTCGGTACGCGTTCGCAGATCGTATCAACGAGGCGGACGTGGTGAACCCGCGGATATGCCGGCACGTCACCAAAGATTGGTCGACGAAGGGAGCTCCGAAGATGGAGACGATCCTCCAAGCCGTAAAGGGGTCACCCGTCTCGGGGTTGAGCCCGACTGTATCGGAGATGAACGAGCCGTATTTCCGATATAGTCGGTTCGAAGTGGATGAGTGGCATGAAGTCCTCGACCGTATAACGAGTTTCCTCGAGGATGGTGTCGAGCTTAAGTGCGTACGGCATCTGCCGGCCGCGGTGGACGTCGCACCAATGCAGCCTTCGCCAATCATGCCCAACTATCGCAGCGGTCATTCTACGAGGAAGAGGCGGACCAATTTCGTCCCCCCTCACCTCCACGGTACCCGAGCCCTCCTCCACAGCATTACTCGGGCCCTTCACACCCACGGTACCCGTCCCCTCCTCCACAGCATTACTCGGGCCCCAGCTGGGAGCAATTCGATGAGTTCACAAGACGCGTGGACCAAAATTTCGAGACGGTGAATCATCGGTTCGACGATGTTTCTACGAGCATCTCGCAGTTACGGGACTCGTATGATGAACGATGGTCCACGGCTCAAGAGTGGGGCGCGAGTATATTCGGGTTGCAGCAGTCGATGACTGAATTGCAGCAGAACTTGCAACAGGGGTGGTACAGGCCTAACCGAGACTTTCCGACGCACGCGTCGCACGGTACGCCCCTATAAATAATTTGCTGCAATTTCGATAGTTTCTGACGTTGGAGTTTTATCTTGTTAGATTATGAGGCCGGTGGATCCAACCAGGCGTTCTATCCCTCGGAACCCGAGGCAGCCCGAGAAGCCGAGTTCCCGCTTGAACCCGAGGCCGCGGAGGAACCCGAGGCCGCGAAGGAACCCGAGCCCGAGGAGAAACCCGAGGCCACGGAGGAACCCGAGCTCGAGGAGGAACCCGAGGCCGCGGTGGAGTCGACGCCGCCTCGGGAAACCAGCCCTCCAAGTATCAGGTGACCCCATTCACCGACCCGAACCAGAACCGTGTCCGGAACAGCATAAACCCAATGCTGGAACGGCACATGAAGAGAAAGCTGAAGTTATGGCCTCGGCAAAAACAGAGGATCGATATGATGGAAGATACCGAGCGGCTCCTTTGCTTGTCCCAATCGTACCGAACCAAGACGTGGTTTCAGCAGCTGTACACGCCTTCGTTTTGGCTCGACGACGCGGTAAGAACAATTGATAACTTCAATACTTCTAAATGCATTAATACGTTTTATTAATTAACTTGTTTCCTTTTATTTTATAGCACATTGACGAAAGCATCAGAGGGTTCCTCGAGATGCAGAGGGTTCATACCTTCTGCTCTCGTGCCATCTCCTTCATGAGTGTTTCGATGAAGAAGAGCATCGATCGGGACTGCATAGAGGACGGCAAATTTGTCAAGGGCATGCTGGCCTTTTTGGTCCACTACGCAGAGGGACGGGATCAGGACTGGCCGTGCGTGTCATGGCAAACATCGGACTACATCGTGGTGGCGGTGCAGACCATCGCCCATTGGGTTCTTGCAGTCCTCGACTGGAAGAACAAGACGATGCGAGTATTCGACTCGGATCCGTCTTGCGATGTCGACATGCGCAACATGCACGCAGCCCTCGCCGGTCTCCAAGTAGCTGTCCCGATCGTGCTCAAAAAGCTCGGTCTGATTGCAGCAGCCTTTAGGAAGTGGAAGGTCGAGCGGATCCCCAACTTCAAGAAGCAAGAAAATTCGTAAGTGTATCATATTTCGATATTAAGTTGATTTTAGTACTTCATATCTCATTATTAAATATTTGGTTGTTTTCAGCGGCGATTGTGGGGTTCACGTGTTGCGGGCCGCATTTTCTATGTTATTCCGGGGCGATAACGTCGCTGAGCTTACGGGGCGGCAAGTGACCCAATTTCGTGAATTTTTATGTATTTCGATTCGCATGAAAGATTGGGGTGCTTGGTATCAATAATTTATATGTATTTCAATAATTTTGTATTTGGGAATTTTGTAAATCTGGATAAATTTTATGTCATAATGGAATTTCGAGTTGTATATTCGGGAAGTTGTATTATGTTATAAGTTGGATTTCGAGTTGTATAGGCACGGTACCCGCACACTCGCGCAGGGTACCCGCGCACTTGGCGTACGGTACCCACACACTAGCGCAGGGTACCCGCACACTTGGCGCACGGTACCCGCACACAAGCGCAGTGTCCCCGCACACATGGCGCCGTTATTTTGAAAACATAATTTGGTAATTTATGATTATCAGAATAATTGGTTAATGATTATCTCGATCATGATAAAATTATTTTATGATTTAACGTACAGACAAGACGTAAAGCACTGACTTGATTGATATATAACATATTTAATATAATAAAAAAATAAATTATTATTTTATGATTATCAGAATAATTGATTAATGATTACTTGGATCCTGATAAAATTATTATTATATGATTTAACGTACGGACAAGACCTACCTACTGCGCTGACTTGATTGATGTAACATATTTAATGTTGAAAGCATTCGATAACTGTACTGTACCCGCACACAAGCGCACGGTACCCGCACACAAAGGCACGGTACCCGCACACAAGCTCACGGTACCCGCGCACAAGCTCACGGTACCCGCGCACAAGCGCAGGGTACCCGCACACTCGCGCACGGTACCCGCACACAAGCGCAGGGTACCCGCACACATGGCGCACGGTACCCGCATACATTATACGATACCAAACATTACAACATACCTAATATCCATATCAATTATACATAACCACATGTACAAATCAAACTCATAGGATTTACCCCCTCCTACCAAATTCTTCGACGGATGGCATTCTATTTTTTTGTGCTCTTCCGCGTTTTGGGTCAACGAGTGGTGGTAACATATTGACAATTCCTTCAACGCGCTCGGTTACAGGCCATATGGTACCCTCGTACGCTGATTTCATGTCTCCAAGCTGTAATACGCATGGACTAGCGAATATACCCCTACATTAGCGTGTCCACAAGCCGCAATGGCGTGCGCACATGGAATACGATCGATATCAAACATCTTACAACTACATGACTTCGTCTCGATATCGACCACCTCGTTGACTCCATGCCCGTATACATTATACCGTTGAATGCCAATTTCCGAGACGTGTAGATTTTGAGAATTTATGTAGTGAGACCGTAGGATTGACTCGACCTTCGGCGTAAATGACGTGACATTGGCTGTCATCGAAGCTTCGCAAGTTCTTCGATGCTTACTAAACCAACTAGTCGTCAAACGTTGTATCGAATCCAACAATCCTATGAGTGGAAGCTCTCTATCCGCACGTAGAGCGGCATTTATCGATTCCGAGCCGTTTGTGGTCATGATGTTGTACCTCGTTCTCGGGCAATACGATCTCGTCCATTTTGCCTTCGTACCCTCCTCAAGATACGTATGCACGTTTTCGTACCGTTCCTTTAGCGTTTCCAACATTCGATCGCAATCGCTCGTCTTGTAGGCGTATGCAATATTAAGAAATAACGCACACACACATTTCTCCTTCATACGGGTCTTTATATTTTGTTGAATATGCCACGCACAGAACCCGTGAAACGCATTTGGAAAAATTGCCGGGACGGCTGTCTTTATCCCGCCATGTCTGTCAGAAATTATGACGAGGTCATTTGAATCGGCCACGATCCGTTTCAATCTCGTTAAGAACCATGACCAAGATTCGGTAGATTCGGTCCTCGCAATACCCCATGCGATGGGATATTGGTGGTAATCGCCGTCTTGCGCCGTAGCAACAAGCATCACCCCTTTATATTTTCCCTTTAAAAAGGTGGCGTCGATAGAAATTACCTTACGCATGAAAGCAAATCCCGCTATGCATGCACCGTATGCCAAAAACAGATATTTAAATCTGTTTTCCTCGTCCATCTCCCAATCAGTGACACTTCCGGCGTTCATTTGCTTCACGGCCTCCAAGTACGCCGGGATCAACGCGTAACAATCGTCCCCGTTACCGACCAACTCCTCCGTAGCGATATTCTTCCCCTTCCAAGCCTTGTAATAAGAAACATTCACCCCCTATTTTGCATCATAGACATGATAGCCTTTGGCGCGGGAATGTCTTTAGGCCCGCTAAAATTGTCAAGAAGCATCTTAGACACAACCGATGAAGTTCCTTGACGATGACTTCGACGTCGATGAGACACGCCGCATGTGTGTGTGCCGCAATATGTCCGTACCGAGAAAAAAGGGGAATCTCTATCTTTTGCAGCTCGAAAGCGCCACGAACATTGCTCCATCGCACATCTTACTATATACAAAGTCTTGTTCGACTTGACTAATTTGCACTCGAACGACGCAGCCAACGCGATTTTAGATATTTCCTCGATAACTTCCGCCTTATCACGAAACTGCTGCCCAACGTGTAGGCTTGAACCGTCCGGAAATGCAAAAGTACCATCGGCAGCCTCTTCTACCGGTTTCGATCTACATCGTCATCTTCATCGTCATTGTGATCACGGGCTACAAATTCCTCTTCCGACTCGCCAGTGTTTTCAATTGGCTCATCTTCATTTTCATTCGAATGCCAACCCGAGTAATCCCTACCCCCAGACGGTTCAGCGATATCTTCAAAACCCTCATCTTCATTTTGGTTAGAAGGGCTGCAACCGTACCCCTCAAACGGTTCGATGTGCGCATTTTCATCGCAATCGGCTATGAGCCCGATATTATTACTAGAAGAACCAGCAAATGCGTCCGACGGAGCCACAAGCGCACGTTCCACCACCTCGACATGAATTACGGGTCTCGATTGAGGGCCACCAAAACCCAAGTACGCACGTAGAGCATAGTCGTTATCGATGTATATGGGTCTCGGATAACTATAGGGTACATTTGGCATATAGCTTAGTGTTAGCCTCGCATTATCGTTGCGAAACGCTAACACGGATACAATTTGCTCATTTACGTCTTGTAACGTGCATGCGTCCTCATCCACCAAAATTGAATGCCAGCTACAATTTGACGCAGGAGACCAAGTCGAGGTATTGTCCTCGCCGATTAACCACCGACCATCGAATTGAAATACAATGTTGGTAATTGTCATTTTGAGCACCTGCAATATTATGCAATGTTATTGTTTAGAAAACGATTCTCGTCATATATCGTGCTTATATATGATCTTCAGCGCATGGATCCCGAACATGGGATCACGGTACCCGCACACAACGCAGGGTACCCGCGCATAAACGCAGGGGACCCGCGCGCATGGTACCCGCACCAATATCTCACGGTACCCGCACCTATATCGCATGGTACCCGCACGCAGGGGTCCCATGCACAAAAACTAGACCTCAGAATATGTATTTTCAGGTCCGATTTCTCGTAATAATCACTGAAATATCGCTACTCTGGCTAGTACACGTGATCTAATAAATAACCCATTCATTTTAGGGGGTAATGGACAGGAAATTCACCATTTTCGACGTTAAAATTGCAGTTTTTATGTAACGAATGCTTACTGGTAAATATGCTGAAATGCTTGCTGTTTTCTTGGTTTGAGAAGTTGTTTTCCGGCACTAAACGAAGAGAACAGCTCGCGTCGCTTTAGGTTTGTGAAAGAGGTGTGTGTGGTTACCCTTTGTTCTTTAAAATGGAGAAGATAATGCATTCATATCGATTGTAAGGTTATGGTTAAAGAGGGAGATGGACCCATGTTCTGTTCAGTCAGTTATTGCGCCATTTTTTCGTTTTTCTTTTTTTTTTTATTATCATGAGTTAAGTATCAGAATTAGTTAATATGCTTAACGTTTAAACAAAGTGAGGTCTATTGACCAAAAAAAATCGTCAACGATGCCATTTTTTTAAAATTGCTCAGTCAAGGACCATTTTTTGAAAAGGCCCCACATTTACCAGCTAAATATGGACTTAAAACGGCGGTTTAATACAAAAATATTCTCCCTTTAATAATATGTTTGGATAAGCTATGTATCTTAAAATTAAAAATGTTAACATATATGTTTTCAAGGATTTATAAATAACCAGAAGTATTGCATCCGTCCAAAAAAGGGGCTTGTATGTTCTTTGGAGTAAAGTCAAATAAAAAATAATATATATATATATATATATATATATATATGTGTGTGTAATTAGGTCATGTCTGATGTTATTACTAATTATTTTGTTTAATAATTTTCATTTGTGGAATTAAATCAAAAGTTCCGGCGGCTAACATTTTTCTAACTAGGGCAAGATTAGAAGCATTTATGACCGTTTATGTGGAATTCCAAAGACAATTAGACATACGAGTCCATCAAAGGTTGCATAGGTTGCAAGATTTTTCCTTAATTTAATGGGCCGACATAACTTTCATGCATCACATTCTTCCACGATTAATTAAAAAAATATCATTCACGCATGATTAGTAATTAATCAAGACATGAATCGACGCAACGCGTCTCAATCAATCACAGTACATACTATTATTATTAAAATGATGGAATTTTAATGAAACATTACGAGCTTCGTTTGGCTGATTTGCAATAATTGAGCAAAGAAGCAAAAACAAAGTTCCATAATCTAAGGATGATACACTACACGTTATTATTGTTTTGTTGCTACTCGTACGTGTCTAATGTTCCACGTATTCAAAACTAGTGGAATCAATTTATTAACATCATAATCATTAGAAAGTAACAAGTAAATCTACTCAGATAATAACTCGTTCAATAACAATATTATATACATGCATATATATTTTATTTTTCCTAGAAAAAATTTACACTTGGGGTACCAAGTTAAAATTTATCTTGGCATGTTCATCACAAACGTAAAAGAAAAATGAAAACACAAAAACAAATTGATGCTCAAATAGGATTCACGTTCTCCAACAAACGCTTACAAATATCCCAATAAACATGGACGAAAACTTGCAAAATCAAGTTCAAAAACCCAGAAATATTTCATATATATATATATATATAATATATATACATACATACACTATGTATGAATTAATCAAAATCAAGAAGTGACCACCCAAAGTGCAGGCTTATGCCAATTGCCACCGTTATCGGTCGTGTGAATATTACCGCCGCCGTGTCCTCCTTTGCACCTACTCATCCATCGATAATTGTTCTCACGGCCATGGACATCTTCTTCCACCTCACGACGTTCCTCCGTATTTCCCTCCTCCTCCTCCGCCGGCTCATCTCCGCCGTCCTCCGCCGGTTTAAAGAAGGAAAGCCTAAGCCTCCCTCCACTCCTCTCCGCCTGCAAAACACCGTTCCTCAAAGGCCTCTCCACGGCCTCAATAATCAGCCTCCCGTTGCTCACGTGCCTCGTCACTTGCAAGGGGCTCGCCCCACTCATCGTAGTCAAAGGCGGCGGAAAATTACTGCCCTTATTCCTTCTACTCACAGATGGGCTCATTCGTAATTTGGCTGCGGATCTAATCCCTTCTCGCTGGGCGGTTGAGTCCTGTGGGCCCAGCTGGCTCGAGGGTTCTTGAAGAACATCGGACCCAGATTCGCTGCCGAGGTTCTCGGTGCACAGCTCGAGGGATTCTTGGCTGAGTCTTGGGAAACAATTGTTGTACGGCTTCGCAGCGTAAGACGTCGCCGCCGTCATCTTTTCGTTGCAAGAATACCGACACGCGTCGCCGTCTTCTTGTTCTTGATCCTTCGAGCAATATTTGGGCGGATATTGCCGCCGGAGAAAAGCCCAGCTTCCAAGATCGCGGCTTTCTCGCCGATCAGCCTCGGCGGGGCTTGTGTCGAGCACTTTGAGTTTGAGGGTCGCCGTAGTTTCTTGGAGATCGGAGCATGACATGAAGTTTCTGCGCACTACGGTCGATGACATGGTTTTTTTTTCTCCCAAGGCGGAAGAGATTATTAGAAGAATATAAATGCTAGCTAAGCAAGAACAGCTCGAGAGAAGGAAAAAAGTGCTTGTGTGTCGGTTTTATTTAATTATTTTTTTATTTCTATATATATATTTTTTTTTTATTTTTTTTTGTAAAAAATGGGATTGAGAGAGTGTATGAGGAGAAGAGATTGGGATATTGAGATTGAACGAAGGATAAGCGAGGCGATGAGCGTCAATTTGTAGTGCACGAATAGGTCCCTTCCCTGTGGGTGCTTTGCCTTTTGCACCACTTGATTATTATTTATTAAAAAATATAGAGTATTTACATGTTTCACAATTAATCAAATAATGAATCGATTGGGCTACAAAGAATGTCAAAGAAGAACCACCGCTTTGGAATTTGAAGTATATAATGTTCCATGTACTATATATAGATATATACACGTATACATCCGTAGAGAAAGAATATTTTAATGATTTTTCTATTTAGATGCAAGATTTATATTGTTTTCGGAATTTCCGGATAAGTCTCAAATTTTGTTAGCGTTGTTGTAAAATTGGCGGTTCCCTATATATATTATATGTGATCTTAACATTTCAATCATACATGAAGTCTATATTGGTCTAATAATTTTTATCATTAGAATGGAATAAAGGATATGGACATCTAATTTATGACATCATATTACCTTAGTTGTGATTTAATTTTTCACTCTAACGTGGAAATTTCGTATTGTATATAGGGAAAGTCAAAATGCCTTGAAACTTCCGAGTTCCTAACTGAACTAGTTGACAAAGCCCATCTCGTGTCCAGCTTGCACTCGAGAATTATGAACAAGATTGAGGGCATTTATGTCATTTTCCACAAAAGCGTGTTACACTTGGGATAATGATCCATAGCAATTTTCGTGTATATTTTCTTGTTTATCTGCGTCGCACACAATATGTATTTATCCGCCAACCAACGTCGTAAAATTTATCCACCAACCAACATGTTAATTAAATGTTACGCGTTCGAATATATATATATATATATATATATATATATATATATTTAATCGACGCGTTCTTTTTGTAATTTAGAAATTTTAGGTTGTTCTCAACGAGATTTCATGCTTGTTTTATGATTTAATAAAAACAATTGTTCATACTATAAGATTTGTATATGTATACAATATTTAAATCAATATATGCTTTGGGGCTCCAAAATCTAACGTGCTTCCAATTACGTAGTTACTTTTGCTCGATAATTACTTTAATTAGTGATTTCGTCATCGTATGGCGCAATTAATTATTTCCCAAAAGAGATTAAGAAGAGCTCATGGAAGACAAGTGGTAATGACTAATGATGAGGTCATACACCACAATTAAAAGGTTTAAATTATCATATTCGTCAAATACTATGAGGGCCATAAGTTATGTTTAACATGCAACGGTTCTTGGGCATTTTTTTATCGTTTTTTCTTAACATTATAAATATATCATATATTTATAATAGTATATCTAACATAATATTGCTTGTATTTGTATCCATAATCTTTTATTAAGCATGAGTCCCTCTTAAAAACTGTCGTCTATGAATCAATCAACCAATCATATTTAATCTGTAATTAATAATTAAGAAAAAAATAAAATAATTAACCCATGTAGGAATTGGATTTGGTTATTCTTTTTTTTTTATTATTATATTTAAATAAATAATAGAAAATTATTACAAACATAACCACCCACTATTGTTGATAATTACTCCAAAAACGTTTAGTTTGTCAATCAACTATCTTCTTTTCCAATTATTTTATTTTAAAAAAAAAAATTTGCAAACACATTGAGTGTGCACGTATACTAGTATCAATTAGGCCTGCCCCGGTAAACAGTTATATGACAATATAGCTATCTGTCACGCTTAATTCGGTAGTTCTTCGAACGATTAGGCCCTTAATACACCATACACCGTAAAGTTTTATGTTTTAGTATTTTGTGAATGCTGGCGTAATTTCGCAAAGTTAATTAGGTCGACTATGAACAATTTGCATCTGAATCCATCTCGATTTTTCTTTTATTAGTTTTTTTTTTTAAAAAAAAAATGAAAGAATCTTTAGTTGGAATGCGTGGCTTTGCTCTTGCACTTGTCCTTTATTGGCCTCTAAAAGGTGGCAATTTTAGAATATTTAAATTCCAGAGACAGAAGGAATCAGTTCGTAATGGACCATGTAGATGTTGCCTTTTCTCGTTTCTACTATTAGTAAATTATTCTCATTATTGTACTAGTGGATGGACCTCGGCCCATTTGGTTTAATTAATAATAATAATAATAAAAACAACCACAATAATAAGAATTAAATTATGTGTCTAGGTCGAGGTAAGATATATAATATCTATCAATTATATTGAGGAGGAAATTAACATGTTATCTTTGATCATTTGTGCATTTCAGTTGTTAATTGGTACATCGTTGAGCTGAAATTAAAATGTCTCAACCTTATCAAACCAATCATAACTCCGTATGTACCGTTACCGCCTCATTGCAAGGTTATAATGCTGCATTTAAATCTTCAATACAATATTCGAGATAAAAATGTCTAAATGAATTAAAATTAGGGACCTTAAAATTAACAAACCTGTCATGCTGACTGCTGTAAGAAAATCACCTGCATTGTCACACAAATCCTACAAATAAAAATTAAATAATTGGCACAGAACAGTTCGCCGTTAAACCTCCGTTACTATTCTATAGGAGACTACAAGCAAAATCACCTCACTTGTCCTCCTCCACTTGCTCACGCCGTTACGACCATTTATTCAAAAACCTGATTCAGAAAAAAAATAAATTCAAAAACCTTACTTTCCCCAACTTCTTCTTCCATCTCCCTCTCGCCACTATATAATATAACAATCCATGTTCGAACATGAAACCCCATTAGCAGCAAAAGACAAAGCTTTGTAATAATCTTCACAGGAAAACAACTAATAATCTCCCGCCCATCGTATAGGGGAAGAGGAGTTTTCAGTAATAACATATTTGGCTTTCATTTTCTAAACGACATGGGAACGGAGATTCTGAGGCCCAATGATCCTCTCGCCGGCGACAGGCTCCACGCGACGACGCCGTTTCACAGGCGCAGAAACCTCAATAACCTTCCGAATCTGATCGTCGACAGGGGACCGTACAACTTCTACGGCAACAATTGTCACGGGAAAAACTCGTTCTTCGCCCCGAAACCCGACGGCAGAAGAAGGGAATCGTCGAGGAAAACGTCGCCCACGTCGTCGTCTCCGCCGCCCCACGCGACATTCCTGCGGCGGGGCGAGCCATCGGAATCGCTGGGTAAAGTCGCTGCTACCAACAACGGCGTCTTCAGCAGCAGAAATGTTTTCAACAACCAACCGTTGAAATCCCTAATTTCGCCCTCCGGGGAGCATAGAAATTCCAAGGACCGCCGCAGATCGAACCCACGCGGCCGCAATTCGGGCGGCGACGGACCGGAGTCGCCGGAATTTCTGCCCGGAGGGACTGAATCGCTTCCGTCTGACGACGTCTACGCTGGGTCGGCATTTTCGCTGTCTCCTTCGCCTAAATCGGTGCCTCTGCCTTCGTTTTTCGGCAGCAATAAGGCGAAAGGTTGCGACTTTGCCGGAGATTCGCCGCCGGAAACGCTCGAGGACTCTGCTACGATCGGATTACGACGTTTGCTCCGCCTTGAATGATCGACGATGGATAACATATATGGGGATTTTGTGGGGAAACAATTATCTTCACATTTTGTTCGAATTAGTGTAGAATATCAAATCAGGAAGTTGTAATGATTTTGTTGACCTTGTGGAGTTTTCTTTACAGATCCTGAAACTTTCTGAAGCTACCTGTGATTCTGAATTGTGATGACCAATTTATTTATATCGCATGAATTGGGCCTATTGGGTCATTAGGGCCTGAATTCAACGTTTGGAGTTAATTCGAGGCCCAATTAACTATAGTTTGATTCTCTCTGTCATACAGTATTTTATTTTATATGATAGTGTAATAGTTTGATTCTCTCTGTCGAAGATCATGGAAGGAAGGGACAGATGTGATCAACATTAAAAAGAAACACGACGCATAGTTAAGTGGAAAAAAAATGAGGTAAAAATATCATATAAATATAAAAATAAGAAAAAAATACCATACTTATTAGAACTTTTCATGAATTATTAAATCCCACTAAACCATGATTTAATCCAACCTCGAAATCTTGTCTAGGCGTGCCAAACATAAGTGGGGTGCAATATTATGTTACACCTCCACATCACCCCTCATCACTATGTTTTTTATCCTCATTTTTTATATATAATATTTTCCAAAATAAAGTCAACGCCGACACTTAGCCATATCATTATCCGAATGCAATTACATCAATTAGCATGCATATTCATATTTCCTAACAATAATAAAATAAAAAAAGAAAAAGATAAAATAAAAATAGAAGAATTCCACCTACACCCAAAAAGAGTTCAAAACTAATCCCCTCCACCGCCGTCAAGATCGAGTAAACGTCTGAAATATTACATCTCCGGCGGCCGGAAATTCATCCGCCACACAACTCCTCAGCCTCATCCCCAACGGCCCAACCGCCTCCGCCGCTCCCCTCACCCACTCATCTCCGCCGCCGCCATCTCCGGCGGAGGAGTTGCCACTGCGACTCAGAGACACAGACAAAACTCCCGGTCGGAAAATCTCAACCACCTTCCTCAAAACGCCGCACAACGCCTCCCTCCCCTCGAAAACCGGGCCCACGCACTCGTAGCTGGCGTAGCTGAACCCATCCTCCGGCGTCACGTGCACCGTCGAGTAACGTTCCCCGTCGACCCCATTCATGGAGTACCCACATGGGTCAAAAGCGTAATCGCAGATAAACGCGTTTTTATTAATATCTCGAATCCCACTAACCTCCGTCATCTCCTTACCGGCGGAGTCCCCATTCCCACCGTCGTTGATCCGCCGGTAGAACTTCTCCGCCGAAACCCTGTCCAGCTCAGTCATGCAGATCTCAATCGTGTACAAATCGTCGTCAGCCGCCACGTGTCCTCCTTCGCACGAAGCAGTGAAGACGTGCCATTTATAACAAGAATAATCGGAGCTGCTTTCCATCACCTTCGCCTTCTTCACCGTGAGATTCCCCGGAAGATTCTCCTCCAAGAAACCCACCTCGTCCGCGAAGCTCGTGTGAGGGTACGGCTGCGCCTGAGGGAATATAAAGCTGCCGCGGGTGTACCTGCACCCGCTCAGGGAGAGGCCCATGGCGGAGGCGGAGGCGGCCAATGGGCGGAGGGATTTGAGGAGCTGAGTGGTCCCACACGTCTTGATGACGATTTTATAGGGGTAAACGAACAAGCTCGACTCGGAGAGGACGTAGGCGTCGAAGTGCCGGTTTCCCACGGCGGAGACGACGGTGCACTGCACCTCGTGGAGCACTTTCTCCAGGGATGGGAAGTCGAGTCGCCGGAGACCGATCTTTGACGGGTCGTCGCCGGAGAAGCGCAGCTCGAGCCTCTTTTCGAACCCTTCGAAACCCGAAACCGCCATTTGTTGTTGATGTGTGTGTACTGTGGTGCTGAGCCGCAAGAGTGCGAGTGAATATATATATATATATATATATTATATATTTATTTTATATATATATATATAAATATATGTATTTATATATAGGGTAGGGTGGTTGAGGTGAGAGTGCATGCGGGGATTAGGCAAGCAAGAGATTGTAAGCATAATGAGTGGAAGATGATGGATTGTGTTGTGTTTGAAATCTTTATAATCGAGTAACAGCAGGAATCTAAATTCATGGCCACGCGCAATTATTTATTTATTTAATAATAGGATACATATTTTTTTTTTGGCATATTAAATTTAAGGCATCAAGAAGCTATGACCTGTAGTTGTTTTTGGGGAAATTTCACTAAATTAAAAATTATAAGAAAGTGCTAAATTATCACGTCGCACCAAACCGGTGCTAATGAGTAAAATAACATGCCAAAAACTAGTGAAACTAATTAAACAACTTTGATTTGTAAATTATCTTGATTCAATATATATATATATATATGTGTATATATATGTGTGTATATATATATATATATTGCCTCAAGTACGATGCAACTAATGAAACTCCATCGAGAATGATGATGCGATGCAATTTTCGGAGGTATGTGATCGTCTGTTCCCATTTAGTGTTCCATACACCAGATTGTGACAAGTGTTAATCTCAGTTGATTTTTTACACGTGTCACAATCTGGTGAGTGGAACACCAAATGGACACAGAGAATCCAAACAAATTTTCGGAATCGTAAGTGATAATTTTTCCTTTTGTCCATTCATTTCTTCCCTTAAAGGTTAGATATGCCACTAAAAGACCATATCTTGTGCGATCGCCCAATCAATTTTAGAAAGATTTATTGCAAGATTGGACCATATTATATAACATTTAGCTTCTTATGTACTATATAGTTGTGATTTCCTATTTCAAATGCTATCGTGTTTTCTTGATGAAGCTTAGTTGCTTACGTTAGTTATTTGATATAGCACTAGCTTGAGAAGTGGAGACACAATAATAAAGTTAGATATATAAATAAATGGTCGATTTGTGACAATAATAATTAGCGTTTCTAAGCAGAGGCAGGCCTATTTCCTTGTATAGAGTGCTCTCAAGTGCATGCCGAAGAACTCGAATTACTAAATTGGTGTAGTGTAATGTGTGTGGATAGTAACAATTTCAATAATATTCCATTGAAGTTCTTAAATTATAAATAGAAACAGCTGGTTGAAAGGGACAAGTAATGTATGTCTTTACAGGGGTGAGCAGTTGTATTAATAAAGAATGTTAGACGTGCCCACAAATCATCGATTAGTTTTCAATCATCGATTATATACATACATATATCAAAATGTATCTATATTAATAAACCGTGACATAATAAAATAAAGGAATCAGGCGTGACTGCTAAATAAATTATAATATATGCATGGATTTTGGTGTCCCTTCAGCAAATTTTAATTTTATTAATATTTTGATCAATACAAAAGAAATTTTGAAATAGAAATGTAATGAATAATGAAATTTAATTGCCAATACCAAATAATTACTGTTGTTTCTTGTTCAAGGAAAATCATGAACGCTTCTTTCGATCAGCAGCTTTTGGTTGATAACGTGACACCTCTACAAGGAACTTTCTTCTTGCCTTTTAAGTTACTATATGATAAAATGTTTTTTTACCTAAAAGATCAAATATATAAAGCGTATATATTCAATATATACGAGCATACGATTTCACACAAAAAAGTACCGTAAAAACTCTAAAATAGCGAATGATCAAGAATCGTATATACGTTTGTGTTTAAACATTATGATACCTCAATGAATCTTTGATATAGTAGAATGTAAAAACCGACAAAAACAAGTATTTATTTATGTATATGTAATGATTATAAAGGTCGAGTTTAAGAGAAAAATGGATAGAAGAGTACACATATGTGGCGATATGAAAGGAGATGGATATAAAAATGATTGAAGATGCTGAGTTCTGAATAAGAATAATCATGCACTACCTTTTCTTTTCGCCTTTGAATTACGATCATTATCAGTTATAAATATATACAATTAATAAATGTATTATTTATGCGATATGAGCAATATTCTTGGGGTGGCTTCCTCCACATTCACCATTATGACCACACATCGCTCTCCTCTTCTCTTGCACGCGCACCACCAAACAAAACCATATTAATTATATCGAATACACTATTGAATTGTTGTGTCTATACATGGATGATATAATGGCCTTTGTGAGGAATATTTTTACCAATATATGTAACGAATCGTTGCAACCAAGTAAATATATTCAAATTTAAGAAATTATGATTCTATTAAAAAAAAGTTCATAAAAATATTACTTAGTCTACTAACATTATAATATTCCAACTCAATCCAACGTAGTAGTTGAATCGAAACTATGAATTTTTTCAATCCTAGGAAGATATATTTTAATATCACAGTTGAAATTTTGGGATAATCTTGAGCATGGTGGCTTAGGGATAAATCTTACCACAAAAGTATAACAAAATCTAAACTTTTTGCATCAAAAGTTGAAAAGCAAAATCTTCTATCTTGAATTTGATATACTTTCATACTTTCATACTTAGGGAACCATATTTCATACTTTATTTGAACTGGGCTCGGTACTTTATTTTCTTTAAGGAGGTATGATCTCGACAAAACGACCTCACACTCCCAATAAGTTCATTTTAAAGTAACTCTGAACACTTATGTCAGTTACGAGACAACCAAGGATTTCAGTGAGACTAGTTCTGTTAGCCATGTAGTCCAAGAGATGTCATGACCCCAACTCGATGCCATCCAATTAATTACGATTATCGAAACCATTAAATATAATAATAATATTAAGAACTAGATGTAATAATTATATGTAATCAATTTGTTAGAGGTCAAACACCATATATTCTAATTCTACCTTGTAAAATATATATCGTATGTCTAATTATCTCACGCTTTCAACTTAATCCTAAGACCACCAAGTAAAACACAACGCTTGATGTGACCCGACAAAAGTCCCATGTAAAAACATATCATATCGTCGTCGACGTGCCATAACTTCACGACGACGAAGGCCCATATCTCTCATCCAAACACAAAAGCTATAAGTAGCAAACATTAAGTCCCCACCAAGAAATACATAGGTCGATTAATCCATAATTTGGGAGCATTAATAGATGCGATCGCTAGCCGCCACGACGCATATGCTTGCACGCGTACGTTTACATATATCACACACAAGTAAGAAACCCTCTTTTATTTAATTTTTTTCATTTCAAGCAATTTGAGCACTATCGAAGAGGTGCCATGCGCCAACAAAATATTGCATGAGGAAGTGCGTGGCCATCAATCCTTTTTACTTATTAAAGAGATTTATCACGCTAATATTAATAATTAATTCGCTTTGCATGAGTTTGATACATATCGTTGTCCGAAGCCACTAATGTCGCACTTGTGCATAGAAGCTTAGGGGATAGTGATAATGATTAATTAGTATGTCGTAGCTTGAAGTGACACCTTTATGTTAAGTCTTAAAGAATGGTCGAGAGATTAACAATCAATCATTAAAAATCTCCTTTTATTTTTTTGGAATTTGGATCAAACGCTAAAGTTCTTTGGGTACACATTTTTATTAATAGTTTTATTCGTAATATTAGGACGTACTTTTTTATATATTACCTTATTCGTTTAATCACTCAAATTTTTTACATTAAGATTCTATCGAGTAAAACACTTGCTGCTGCGCAAGAAATTAATAACGATATGCTAATCACTGCAGTTTGTTGCATAATCCATGATTTCCTGCAACGATAAGTAGTATTAAAAAAAACAAGACAATTGTGTTGTTTCGAGACTTTTAAGTGCTCTTAAGGATGCAATATTCCTCCATGATGTTGCCCACTCACACACACAGACACACACACCCATGCGACTGCGTGTTTTTATTATTGTTATTCATATTTTTATAAATATACCATGTTGTGTGTGTGTGTATTGGTCACTTTCTCGAGCCTTCAAAGCAAATATCTCTGATATGGATGAATGATAATCCTCAAGTGAAGCTACATCACTCTCTCGTGCCATTATTTTTATTTCCTTCTTTTAGACGGCTCATTAATTATCACGAAATTTTCAGACTTTTCTAGATGGAAAATTCAAAAGACAACATCTTGATGACACATGCATGATGACACATGCATGATGTCATATTTGACCTTTAATCAAAGTCTTTCTTCTACTAGAGAGAGAGAGAGAGAGAGAGAGAGAGAGAGAGAGAGAGTGAGAGAGAGAGCGTGGATTAAGAGGTTTCCACATATGTGAGAGTTCCAAGAGATTTAATTTACGACCTCGAAAAGAAAAGATAGAGCACTTACTATAATAATATTTTTTTAAAAGAAACGTGTACTTGATAATAATTCCAGGCATGCAAAGATATGTTTGCAAGAGCATGGAGGCCATAATGTCCCCTCTGATCCACACTATGCCGTATTCGAATCGAAGAAGTTCATAATTTGGAACAAATTTAAAATTAACCCTGTTCAGTCACAGTTATTGAAATACCAAATAACATCTTGTATATCAATATATATTCCAACGGGCAAAATCTATAGAATTCCAGCAAAGCAGCATAGCACTTAATGTTAAAATTTCACACGAAAATGTGCCTACCGTAACAAGCAAACACTTATTTAAAAACCGCATAAGGTTAACTGCAAATATGGTCCGATGCATTTAGGCCATAAAAACAACAGGGTTTCAGCAGGATTCATCCCTGAAGGCCGATGATACCTGCAGTGCAGTTAAGTTAAGAAGAGTCATATTTCCATGGTTTTATTGTTTTTCGTTTCTTTCTTTCTTTCTTTCGGGGTTAAATTTTCTTACCACAAGCAAGTCTTCCACCGGCATTTCCAGTGGATTTGCTCAGTTCATGTCCACCTGAAGAGATTACAAACAAAGAAGGATCACACTTCGGTGAGATTCCTCAATGTTCTTATTACATGGAGGAGAAATTTGGGACACGTATTACCCTTTCCGAGGTCATCTGTATCCGCGTGAACAACAACAGCTCTTCCGATGATGGAGTTGGGTCCCGTGAGGGGGATCTGAAAAATCCCGAAAACAAGGATAAAAAACAAATCAGATAAGTCGAAACTAGAAGAAACCCGAATTAAGACACGTTTGTGTGAGGAAAGGCAATGAAATAGAAAAGAACCTGCTTGTCCACAATGGTGAAAGAAGCGGTTCCTGAAACATTTGGCAAGCAAAACATAGGATATTAGTTCACAACGTTTTGTTAGGATCACAAAAAGCTCCACGTGTTTTCATAATAACGTTTTGTTAGGATCAACGAATCTGAGATTGCCTCAAAGTTTCAACTTTAACGAGGACATCGATCAATATCTGAATTCTATTAAAGCTTGAGTATATGATGCCTTTAGACATCATGTGATACTTACATAACCATAAAATCAAGTGATGACTACAAACGATATTAATTTTGCCTTGCTAGCAGAAGAAACATAGCGCATAAATTTCAATGAGATATGATGAGAGAGTCTTTACCGTCTTCTCCAACGGTGATATTACCAAGGTCACCAGCATGGCGATTCTCATCTTCAGGGGCACCGTGCTCTTTCCCAGCAGGATTGTAGTGGGGCCCTAAAGATGTATGAACATAAACATTTCAGAGATATATTATGAGATATACACGTTGACATAGCCATTTAACGTGATATATTATATTACCAGTTGACATGCAACCGTTTGTGGTGTCACCAAGGGCATGCACATGAAATCCATGGAGGCCTGGTTTCAGGCCAGAGATAGTTCCAGTAACAGCCGTTGAATCTGATCAATGAGAGACCGATAAAACAAGTTTCTATCAGTGATCTTACATGTTTGCAGGACTAATACGATGCTCGTTAAATAGAATAAGAGAAATACCATCTCCTGCGGGAGTAAAGAAGATGGTGCCATTAACTCCCTCACTGCTGCTAAGCACTGCCACAGCCTTCACCATTTTTGTCTGTGATCTACAGCATAATAAGGATAGATAGTACGTAATCTTGCAACACAAAGGACTCAGATACACTAAACCAGTATTAATGATCTTGCAACACAAGATTTGAGAAATTAATTGCTCAATTCGGGAAACAAAAAAAACCTCTGAAGAACTTAATCAACACCAAACGGCCCTAACATAAAAAGAATCGCCACAGCTACCGTCAGGTAATAGTTTCACAAATGTCTTAATCGAATACATATTCCAAACAGAGGGAAACGCACCCTTCAAGAAAGCAGAGTCAATGAAAACAGGTAGCTCGAATAATAATCAACCAGAAACCGATCAAGCAACAACTAAATCTAATCGAATAGGTCACGAGGTAGCTCGAAGAAGAAGCAAATTCACCTAGACTCACGACATATATCGGACAAAATCAGCAAAAAGAAATGGTATCACGCAGACACAAAATGAAACAAAAACATACAGATTCGTCTTCACAAATTAATCGTAGCTTACCTCAGAGCACCCCTGATGTGTTGTTTATAGATGAGAATGAGAACGGATCGAAGCTTCTAGTTGATCTTGACCGAGCGAATGTGAACTATATAGTGAAAGGGCGGATTATTTAAGTAAATGGCCTTTGACTGAGTCAATTTTAAAAAAATGACCCCCATAATGTTTAAAGTCTATTATACCCTTACTAACTCATGGAAAAAGACGTCTTTACCCTTATTTAACGCATTCAACTACCCAAAGTAAAATTAAGTAGGTTTAATCGATTCTACACTCACTGTAGCGTCACGGGTCGTCTTCTTCGTCGTAACAGAGTACATAACAGTTAAAATTGAAGAAAGAATTCTCCAAATCTACGAAACAACCTTTACCCGAAGCAGAAAATTCTCCAAACCAACTACAATGGCATTGAACGCGCGTCCCGAAAGAATTCCGGTAATTTCACTGTCATTTCGTCTTCCTCAGGGGTTACCCAATTGTTCAATTTGGACAATTGTTTGCAAGGGAACCGTGCGTCGCACCAATTGGGACCCAAACAGTCGCGCAAATCAGGGGACCCGTGATTGCATGCTTGGGACCCGAGCACAGTTGCACGGTACCCATAGGCGCGGCCCCTTGCGTTCCTGTGCGGGTACCATGAATTTGAGTGCGGGTACCATGCGATTGTGTGCGGGTATCCTGCGCGCATGCACGGGTACCATGCACTTGTGTGCGGGTACCATGTGCTAATGCGCGGGTACCATGCGCTCATGTGCGGGTACCATGCTTGCAAGCGCGGGTACCATGCGCTAATGCGCGGGTACCATGCGCTCATGTGCGGGTACCATGCTTGCAAGCGGGTACCATGCTTTCATGTGTGGGTTCCATGCTTGCAAGTGCGGGTACCATCCTTTCCTGTGTGGGTACCATGCTTGCAAGCGCGGGTACCATGCTTTCTGTGTGGGTTCCATGCTTGCAAGTGCGGGTACCATCCTTTCCTGTGTGGGTACCATGCTTGCAAGCGCGGGTACCATCCTTTCCTGTGTGGGTACCATGCTTGCAAGCGCGGGTACCATGCTTTCCTGTGTGGGTACCATGCGCGCATGCGCGGGTACCAAGCTTTCCTGTGCGGGTACCATGCGAGTACTAATTGATTATTTACTCTTATGATTCCTAGGTTGTGCTGAAGAAGCAACTGTCATCCCGAGATGACGACTTCGAGTTCCGGTTGACAATGACCGGGATGTACAAGGAGGCAAGTGCAAAGATCAGGAACAATCTGAATGAGGCGGAGTGGGAAAGTTATAGGGCTCTGGGATACTCGTCGAGGCTGCCGCCCATTTCAATTTATCCGCACAGCTGATTACCTTTATGACGAGGAGGCAGACTACCCTTCACGACCGCGAGGAGTTGTGGATGGTCATAAACAACCGACCACTCCGATTCTCTAAAGCGGAGTATTGCTTGATTACCGGGCTAAGGTTCTCCGACGATATCCCGGAAGTGTACCCCAACGGTGATTTCGCGGAGAGAAACTTTCCGGGAAGATCAACAATCCGATTGTCGTACGTCGAGGATCGGCTCCGAGAGTTGGGAGCCAACGATGACGGAAACGTGAACTTCGATAAGTTGAAGTTGGCGGACGTTCTCTTTGCCGCAGCCGTGTTGCTGCCTCGACCGACGAAGAAGGACACCGTTCTACGGTCGTGGCTGCTCGCATTGGTGGAAGACGAAGTCGCCTTCGCCAACTACCCTTGGGGCAGCATAGCGTTCAAAGAGGTGATACGCTCGCTGAAGATAAACCTAAGGGAGAAGAGGGATTTTGTGCGGGAACGAGCCCGCAACGGGGGCAGCGCACACTGCGGGCTACTGATTAGTGGCTTCGTACATCCGCTTCAGGTCGTTTATTATTTAAATTTCTTTTTTTTTATTTAATTGTGATTATATATTTGCTAATTTGTTTTCTTTGCATTCTAGGTTTTGGCGTACGAGTGCATTTCGGGCATTCGGTACGCGTTCGCCTATCGTCTAAACGAGGCGGACGTGATGACCCCGCGCATATGCCGGTACGTCACCAACGATTGGTCGACGAAGGGTGCTCCGAAGATGGAGACGATCCTCAACGCCGTAAAGGGGTCACCCGTATCGGGGATGCTGAGCCCAACAATATCGGAGATGAACCAGCCCTATTTCCGATATAGCCGGTTCGAAGTGGAGGAAAGGCATGAAGTCCTCGACCACATAACGAGGCTCCTCGAAGATGGTGTCGAGCTTAAGTGTGTACGGCATTTGCCGGCCGTGGAGGAACCCGAACCAACAGTACCTCAACTCTCGGATCGGTCCTTCTACGAGGAAGGGGCGGACCAATTTCCCCCCCTCACCTCCACGGTTCTCGAGCCCTCCTCCACATCAATACTCGGGCCCTTCACACACACGGTACCCGTCTCCTCCTCGACAGCATTACTCGGGCCCCACCTGGGAGCAATTTGATGAGTTCACAAGACGCGTGGACCAAAATTTCGAGACGGTGAATAATCGGTTCGATGACGTCTCTACGAGTATCTCGCAGTTACGCGAGTCGTATGACGACCGATGGTCCACGGCTCAAGAGTGGGGCGCGAGCATCTTCGGGTTGCAGCAGTCGATGACGGAACTGCAGCAGAATTTGCAGCAAGGGTGGTACGGGGCCACCCGAGACTTTCCGACGCATACCTCTCACGGTACGGCCCTATAAATAATAATATGTTGATTATTGATAGTTTTCTGACGTCGGAGTTTTATCGTGGTAGGTTATGAGGCCGGATGCTCAAACCAGGCGTTCTATCCTTCGGAACCCGAAGCAGCCCGAGAGGCCGAGGTGGAACCCGAGGCCGCAGCCGAACCCGAGGCTGCGGAGGAACCCAAGGGGTCGGCCGAACCCGAGGCTGCGGTGGTACCCCAACCCGAGGGCGGAAGAACCCCAACCCGAGGCCGCGGAGGAACCTCAACCCGAGGCAGCGGTGGAACCCCAACCCGAGGCCGCGGAGCAGTCGACACCGCCTCGCGAAAGCAGGCCTTCGAAGTATCAGGTGACCCCCTTCACCGACCCGGACCAGAACCGCGTGCGGAACAGCATCAATCCTCAAGTCGAGAGGCATATGAAGCGAAAACTGAAGCAGTGGCCTCGGCTAAAACAGAGGATTGATACAATGGAGGATACCGAGCGGTTGCTTTGTTTGTCGCACTCGTTCCGCACGAAGGCGTGGTTCCAACAGCTGTACACGCCTTCGTGTTGGCTCGACGACGCGGTAAGAAATATTGATAACTTCAATTCGTGTAAATGCAGTCATACGTTTTATTAATTAACTTGTTTTTTTTTAATTTATAGCACATCGACGAAAGCATTAGAGGCTTCGTCGAGATGCAGAGGCTTCACACCTTCTGCTCTCGAAACATCTCTTTCATGAGCTATGGGATGAAGGATAGCATAGACCGGGACTGCATACAGAACGGAAGTTTGTCAAGGGCATGCTGCCCTTGTTGGTCCACAACGCAGAGGGACGTGATCAGGACTGGCCATCGGTGTCATGGCAAGTTTCCAACTTCATCGTGGTGCCGGTCCAGACCATCGCTCACTGGGTTCTTGCAGTCCTCGACTGGAAGAACAAGACGATTCGAGTATTCGACTCGGATCCGTCATGCGATGTGGACATGCGCAATATGAATGCAGCCCTAGCCGGTCTACAAATTGCTGTCCCGAACGTGCTCAAAGGACTTGGTCTAATTGGAAGCGTGTTTCGGAAGTGGAAGGTCGAGAGGATCCCCAACTTCAAGAAGCAAGAAAATTCGTAAGTAAACCTTTATTTCGAAAGATGTTGATTTTTGTATATCATATCTTAATGTTAAACATTTGGTTGTTTTCAGAGGAGACTGTGGGGTTCATGTCTTGCGGGCCGCATTTGCAATGCTCTTTCGTGGCGATAATGTCGCGGAGCTTACCGGTAGGCAAATGACGCAATTTCGTGAATTTCTATGTATTTCTATTCGCCTAAATGATTGGGGTATGTGGTATCAATAATGTATATTAGTGAATTTTGTAAATTTCGAACTTTGCTTATGTAAATATTGGTACCCGCACACATATGCACGCTACCCGCACACAAAACCACGGTACCCGCGCACATAGGCATGGTACCCACACACGAAGGCATGGTACCCGCACACGAGGCACACGGTACCCGCACGGAAGGGCATGGTACCCGCACACTTAGGCACGGTACCCGCACACTTAGGCGCGGTGGTACCCGCACAGAAGGGCATGGTACCCGCACACAAATGCACGGTACCCGCACACAAAGGCATGGTTCCCGCACAATAATAATTATTTTAAAAAGATAAATAAATATATTAGTATCTCATATGTTCAATCTCAGAATAATTGGTTTATGATTATCCCGATCATTTGATGTGACTGATAAAATTATTTATCATAAAATGTTTTGATGTGACTGATATACTGACATACTGATAAAATTATTTTATGATATTATTTGATGTGACGTGACTGATTTAACTTATTAAGTTTCTCGCACATAAGTCATGGTTACCCGCCCACTATGCGCAGGGTACCCGCACATAATGCGCATGGTGCCCGCACATAATCGCAGGGTACTCGCACACTTAGGCACGGTACCCGCACACAACTCGCATGGTACCCGCACAGAATGCGCACGGTACCCGCGCACTGGCGCAGGGTACCCGCACGAAGCCCAGGGTACCCGCGCACAAGCCCAGGGTACCGCGTAAGCGCATGGTACCCGCGCACAAGCGCAGGGGACCCGCGCACTGGCGCATGGTACCCGCACACTGGCGCAGGGTACCCGCACAGAATGCGCACGGTACCCGCACACAAAGGCATGGTACCCGCACAGAATGCGCACGGTACCCGCACACAAAGGCATGGTACCGCACATAATGCGCACGGTACCCGCACACAAAGGCATGGTACCCGCACACTTAGCAGGGTACCCGCACAATAATGCGCCGTTATTTTAAAAGGATAAATAATAATTTTATTTCATTTTCATAATATTTCTATTTATATTCGAAAACACAAACATTCTTGATCATTAAAACTTTAGAGCTTACACAATGCGGCAAACAAAATCAATTCAATATAGATGGGGTAAATATTGTTACTATCATCATTTGAGTAAAAAGAAACTTGGCATTTCAACATAACAATCCTTGATTCTAAATGTCAACCCGCCTTTTTTTTATCCCAAATGATCAACTTAGTATGTCTAACTACCGTAACGCACTCACGGACCGAAATAGGCCAACTCTATTTTGTGATACCAAAATAAAGAAATTTGTGCTACCAACTCTAATAAGGCTCGGTACCCGCACATAACAGGCCTGGTACCCGCACACAATCGCAGGGTACCCGCACACTTAGGCACGGTACCCGCACAGTAGTATACAGTTATTTTATATAGATAAATAATTATTTTATTTCATTTTCAGAATAATTGGTTAATGATTATCCCGATCATTTGATGTGACTGATACAATTATTTTTACGAGTTAACGTACAGACAACTACTGACTTGATTGATGTAACGTAAAGTACTGACATGATTGAATTAATTAAAATCATTTGACAGTTTGCACAAGGCACACAAGGCGCGGTACCCGCACACTCAGGCACGGTACCCGCACAGAATGCGCATGGTACCCGCACACTTAGGCACGGTACCCGCACGCAATGCGTACCAAACATTACAACATATCGAATTTCCATATAAATTACACCTGTACAAATCAAACTCATAGGATTTAACCCCTCCTACCAAATTCTCCGACGGATGGCATTCTATTTTTTTGTGCTCTTCCACGTTTTGGGTCAATGAGTGGTGGTAACATATTAACAATTCCTTCAACGCGCTCGGTCACAGGCCATATGGTACCCTCGTACGCTGATTTCCATGTCTCCAAGCTGTAATACGCATGGACTAGCGAATATACCCCTACATTAGCGTGTCCACAAGCCGCAATGGCGTGCGCACACGGGATACGATCGATATCAAACATCTTACAACTACATGACTTCGTCTCGATATCGACCACCTCGTTGACTCCATGCCCGTATACATTATACCGTTGAATGCCAATTTCCGAGACGTGTAGATTTTGAGAATTTATGTAGTGAGACCGTAGGATTGACTCGACCTTCGGCGTAAATGACGTAACATTGGCTGTCATCGAAGCTTCGCAAGTTCGTCGATGCTTACTAAACCAACTAGTTGTCAAACGTTGTATCGAATCCAACAATCCTATGAGGGGAAGCTCTCTATCCGCACGTAGAGCGGCATTTATCGATTCCGAGCCGTTTGTGGTCATGATGTTGTACCTCGTTCTCGGGCAATACGATCTCGTCCATTTTGCCTTCGTACCATCCTGAAGATACTTATGCACGTTTTCGTACCGTTCCTTTAGCGTTTCCAACAATCGATCGCAATCGCTCGTCTTGTAGGCGTACGCAATATTAAGGAATAACGCACACGCACCTTTCTCCTTCATACGGGTCTTTATATTTTGTTGAATATGCCACGCACAGAACCCGTGAAACGCATTTGGGAAAACTGCCGGTACGGCTGTCTTTATCCCGCCATGTCTGTCAGAAATTATGACGAGGTCATTTGAATCGGCCACGATCCGTTTCAATCTCGTTAAGAACCATGACCAAGATTCGGTAGATTCGGTGCTCGCAATACCCCATGCGATAGGATATTGGTGGTAATCGCCGTCTTGCGCCGTAGCAACAAGCATCACCCCTTTATATTTTCCCTTTAAAAAGGTGGCGTCGATAGAAATTACCTTACGCATGAAAGCAAATCCCGCTATGCATGCACCGTATGCCAAAAACAGATATTTAAATCTGTTTTCCTCGTCCATCTCCCAATCCGTGACACTTCCGGCGTTCATTTGCTTCACGGCCTCCAAATACGCCGGGATCAACGCGTAACAATCGTCCCCGTTACCGACCAACTCCTCCGTAGCGATATTCTTCCCCTTCCAAGCCTTGTAATAAGAAACATTCACCCCTCTATTTTGCATCATAGACATGATAGCCTTTGGCGCGGGAATGTCTTTAGGCCCGCTAAAATTGTCAAGAAGCATCCTAGACACAACCGATGAAGTTCCTTGACGATGACTTCGACGTCGATGAGACACGCCGCATGTGTGTGTGCCGCAATATGTTCGTACCGAGAAAAAAGGGGAATCTCTATCTTTTGCAGCTCGAAAGCGCCACGAACATTGCTCCATCGCACATCTTACTACATACAAAGTCTTGTTCGACTTTACTAATTTGCACTCGAACGACGCAGCCAATGCGATTTTAGATATTTCCTCGATAACTTCCGCCTTATCACGAAACTGCTGCCCAACGTGTAGGCTTGAACCGTCCGGAAATGCAAAAGTACCATCGGCAGCCTCTTCTACCGGGTTTCGATCTATATCGTCATTGTGATCACGGGCTACGAATTCCTCTTCCGACTCGTCAGTGTTTTCAATTGCCTCATCTTCATTTTCATTCGAATGCCAACCCGAGTAATCCCTACCCCCAGACGGTCCAGCGATATCTTCAATACCCTCAAACGGTTCGATTTGCGCATTTTCATCGCAATCGGCTATGAGCCCGGTATTATTACTAGAAGAACCAGCAAATGCGTCCGACGGAGCCACAAGCGCACATTCCACCACCTCGACATGAATCACGGGTCTCGATTGAGGGCCACCAAAACCCAAGTACGCACGTAGAGCATAGTCGTTATCGATGTATATGGGCCTCGGATAACTATAGGGTACATTTGGCATATAGCTTAGTGTTAGCCTCGCATTGTCGTTGCGAAACGCTAACACGGATACAATTTGCTCCTTTACGTCTTCTAACGTGCATGCGTCCTCATCCACCAAAATTGAATGCCAGCTACAATTTGACGCAGGAGACCAAGTCGAGGTATTGTCCTCGCCGATTAACCACCGACCGTCGAATTGAAATACAATGTTGGTAATTGTCATTTTGAACACCTGCAATATTATGCAATGTTACTGTTTAGAAAACGATTCTCGTCATATATCGTGCTTATATATGATCTTCAGCGCATGGATCCCGAACATGGGATCACGGTACCCGCACACAACGCAGGGGACCCGCGCACTGGCGCATGCTACCCGCACACTGGCGCAGGGTACCCGCACACTGGCGCAGGGTACCCTCACACAAGCGCATGGTACCCGCACACTGGGCGCATGGTACCCGCACACTGGCGCAGGGTACCCTCACACAAGCGCATGGTACCCGCACACTGGGCGCATGGTACCCGCACACTGGCGCAGGGTACCCGCGCGCATGGTACCCGCACCTATATCTCACGGTACACGCACCTATATCGCATGGTACTCGCACGCAGGGGTCCCATGCACGAACAGTAGACCTCAGAATATGTATTTTCAGGTCCGGTTTCTCGTAATAACCACTGAAACATCGCTACTCTGGCTAGTACACGTGATCTAATAAATAACCCATACATTTTAGGGGGTAATGGACTGGAAATTCACCATTTTCGACGTTAAAATTGCAGTTTTCATGTAACGAATGCTTACTGGTAAATATGCTGAAATGCTTGCTGTTTTCTTGGTTTGAAAAGTTGTTTTCCGGCACTAAACGAAGAGAACAGCTCGCGTCGCTTTAGGTTTGTGAGAGAGGTATGTGTTGTTACCCTTTGTTCTTTAAAATGGAGAAGATAATGCATTCATATCGATTGTATGGTTATGGTTAAAGAGGGAGATGGACCCATGTTCTGTTCAGTCAGTTATTGCGGCCATTTTTTCGTTTTTCTTTTTATTTTTTTATTTTAATGAGTTAAGTATGAGAATTAGTTAATATGGTTAACGTTTAAACAAAGTGAGGGCTATTGACCAAAAAAAAATCGTCAACGAGGCCATTTTTTTAAAATTGACCCAGTCAAGGGCCATTTTTTTAAAAGGGCAGGTGAAGATTGATTGAATACATGTTCTTTAGTGTTTTTCTTTTTCTTTTATATTTATTTATTATTTCATCAGCGGGTCAATATAAGTGGTCGCTACAAATTCCACCAATCCGAGGGGCTCACTCGCGCTTAATTGATTCGTTGTAACGACAATAGACTATGTTGTTTAGAAAACGGTAAAATAACTCCATGTGGAGAGGAGCGTGAGAGATTGTGCGCGTTTGGGAAATGAATGCGATCCAAATTCTCAAGTCAATTGCCAACTTCACTACGGCGTAGCCTTTTGCTGAATTTTGACCAATGATTTTTAATTGGGATCGCGCGGCAAGTGCTCCTTTTGGGCTTCAAACGATCCTGTTCTTGAATGGGCTTCTGGCCCATCTGTGATCAGACTTGGCCCATTGCTCAGTAATAACTAATAATCAATCTCAAACAAGTATCCCGACAACACATTGTGTTCTCACTCCTCACATTAGAGGACTAAGTTCTGTATGAAGCAAATTTGAATCTCAATGTCGGTCATGGAACAACTATGACTTACATCGAAACCAATCCCTCTGACCTACATCACAAGTCCACGAAGACTGCAACAATAAAAAATTACCAATGAACTCGAACTCATGACCTTCACTTGACGGTATAATGATATCCCATCACTTGACCTATTCCATTGAAACCCTCTAAATGACTATCAAACTACCGATTTTATTTACTAACTAGGCCTTGTTGGTTAAGGTTGAGGCACCTAAGGTCTTTGAAGAGAAGGTCTGATCGAATCTTCATTCTTTTATTTGTTAGTTCGCGTAGTTTGTAAGCTAAGACAACAGCCCCAGATTTGCTTTGCTTGGTCCAAAGGCCATAATTTGTCGGATTATTAAAACAAAGTTAATTTTTTATTAGTTTTATTTTTTTAAAAGCTTGGAGAAGATCAACTTTGCCTCGTTTATTCGAATGACAAAGTTGTAAGATAGATGGAAACATAACACGACAGCTTTTATCTAATGTCCACAAAAACAAGAAATAGAGAAAAAGAAAAACCTTAAGGTTGCCAAAGACAAGGACAGCCTACGAGAAATGATTCCTTATCCGGTCTCATTTGGCCTCCAAGAGCTTCTCGATGAGATCAGCCGCATCTCGAACGGTGGCGATGCCCTGCACGCTTTCTTCCTCCACGGAGACCCTGAACTCCTCTCCGATGCCCGTTACAATCTCAACCTTGGGAAAAAAAAAAATCAAAGGATTAAACGTAATTTGCTACTAAATTTCACAATGCAGAGGTATAATTTAACATACAAAGCTTCTTCTTTGTTTTTTTCTTACCATGTCGACGGGATCAGCACCGAGGCTGGCAAACGTAGACTCCTCTATTGACTAGAAGGTCGCCCCCGCGGGCCAGCTGGCTCCTCAAGATTTCGCAAACCTTATCCACTGTCTTGGGCTTGGCCTGTTCGATCGAATCACCGCAGAAATGATAAGTACGAATGAATCCGTGAACATGAAGAATAATACACTAGATTATCACCTCGACGATGTATTTTAACGAATTTGGTGACTGCAAACCGAGATTTTCAAGAACGTATACGATGAACATTGGAACTAAGATGTGAAATTTGCAATCCCGGGATTTATTTTATCTTTTCACTATATGAAAAATGTTTTTGTAGCTCTCATAACAGAGATTCGCGATATGGTAACTAAAAGCATGTGTTGCAATGCACTGTGAATGGAACAAATCCGTGAAACATGAAGGATACACTAGATTTATCACTTCCACAATGTACTTTAATAAATATGGCACCAAGATTTCAAGAACGTATATGATGAATGTTGGAAACTGTGATGTGATTCCACGATTTAATTTTTCTTCAGGACATGAAAAAATGATTTTGAAGCTTTCATACAGAGTCATGCAATGCAAGAAGCAAAGAAAAATAAAGGAATTGGTGGATGTGGACAATGCATACCAAGCAGACAACTCGGAAACGAAGTGCTGTAAGCCTATGATGAGATTGGAGACAGATTCCAGGGCACTAAGCTGAAGCCTTCTTCAAGTTCGAGACCTGTGCCTAAATGCAGCAACACGCCATGATAAGTGAAGAAAACACACAGATTAGTGGAATTATAGCAAGAGGAATTGAAGAATTTGAATCGAATCAGGAGTTTGGAATTATTTTCCAAGCAATTCCCCAGATACACACGAGCAATTATCATAAGAATCGCCGATTTTCATCAGGTTCACGAGCCGTAAAAGATGAACACATTCTCAGACGAAAAACTGAATAGCGAGGAGCGAGAGAGAAACAAACAGATCACGGATCAGAGAGTAAAATCTAACGATGAGAAACGCATCAAATCCTTTCGCCACAAACCGAATCTTAAGCGTGATAAACAGATAAAAAGTCTATAAAGTAGCAGATCGCGATGCATCTCACCTTGTTTCGCGTCAATGCGCATGAAAAAGGCGCGGCGGAAAACGATGAAGCGGTGAAAGAAGCCATCCTTTCTAACGACAAAGAAAAGAAAATGGATCTTACACAATTAGGCGCAAGGAAAGTAAACAAGGAAGGGGGCGAAGCACACGCACGAGGAGTGTGGCACCATTGATTTCTCGAGTATTCAATTGTTGGATCTTTTTCTTTTTGGGCTACAGATAACTATTTGGGCCTTGTTAAATGGGCCTGGTAGATGAGCGTAGGCCCATTTATAAATATGTAATGTACATTGCTACTAGTCGAGTCTCTTTTTCTTTTTGGGCTACAGATAACTATTTGGGCCTTGTTAAATGGGCCTGGTAGATGAGCGTAGGCCCATTTATAAATATGTAATGTACATTGCTACTAGTCGAGTCTCTCGTTTAATGTTCTCTGCCACACTGGATTATTCCCTCTATACGTTTATTTTACTCGAAAGAAAATCGAAAAAGGAAAAAAGAGTATCACTTAGATTCTACTTCACTCTCTGGTTTTCTCAAAGTAAAAGCTTTTTATAATTTTTTTTTTTCTAGAATAGTCACCCTAAAGTGACTTTTCCTGCATCTTTCTCTCAATTTCTTCTTTAAACTAGCGGTATCTGATGATCCGAGTCGCGTTGATTTTGCTGCTGATTTAACGGTTAAGTGTCTTCCTTCACTCTCTGAGGCTTACAGTGTTTGCTTATTGAGTCCGATCGTCGCCCTTTGGTTTGCGTTCTTCATGGAATTTTGTTGTTTTATGCGTTTGGTGCTAATTCGTATTCATATTAGATGAATTTGAGGAGTTTTTTGTGGTGATTTATCGTAGTTCCTGTAGTGATCGTCAATACGGTGCCATTGGCGTTGCTATTCGTGAGATCTTGTGACTGGATCGTCGTGTTGAAGCAGGATGATGGGATATATTATTTTCTATGCCTGTGTACTGTTTACTAGCATTTTGTTGACATGAATGATGGATTGAGTGTGCCTGTTAAATTCCTTTTGCGTACTTAATTTGGAAAGAGAAAATTTCTTTCGTTTTGCTATTTTTAGTTTTTTTGCTCGAAATCAAGTCAATTTCTCTTTAATCACACTCGCAGATAAATCGGGATTTCTTTTATGGTATGATAGGTGAAGTTAAATGAAGCTTATTGTTATTTATAATGATATTTATGTGCAAATTCGTGAAAATAGTGGGGAAAAAATGCAGCCATCTTTTTCATGTTTTCCATGGTTAAGTGCTTTATGGTGAATGGCTTAGCATGAATTATAATTAAATTCCTAAGATGCATGGTCTTGATTGTTGTCTTTCAAACGTGGATAGAATAGGGAAGGTTGCGGTAATGGTGAGTTGTTTGACTTCTTGGTGCATGTTTTCAGGTTTGGAAGAGCTATGAATACTCAGATAGTTGAAATTCAGCCTCGTGAACTAAAGTTCCGATGTAAGTATTTAAGAAAATTATCTGGTAATAATCGACAATAATGTGTCAAGATCTAGGTTGTAATTTCTTATTTTGTTGGATCATTAACTATTAAATTAAACTATCTGTTTTATCTTCTCTATTCGTCACCCTGTTTCTCTAGTTGAGTTAAAGAAACAAAGTTCATGTGCCGTTCACCTTGCCAATGTTACGGACCAGTATGTTGCTTTCAAGGTTAGTGGTTCCCAATCCCAATCCGTTAACTATCGTTCTTTGACTTTGATACTTTCCAGAAAGGAATCTGCTTTGGATTTTTTTACTTTAATATTATTGAAAATATATGTATGTACCACTTAAAAATGCAAACATATTTATTTTCTTGAGAGTTGTTCATTTATAGATGCAAAATAATTTTTTCAGGTGAAAACTACATCACCAAAGAAGTACTGTGTGAGACCCAATGTAGGCATTATCAAGCCAAAATCAACTAGTGATTTCACAGGTATTCTATACATTTATAAGCATAGGTACTCCCGCATTGTGAAAATCACTACTTGTGTTCTCACGATCATTAACTTTGTATCCGATTTAGTTGAAATCGTTAATTTTCATTGAACGGTTACCTTCCATCGAAGAAGTAGGCAAGTAGCCCGTATTTGGTAGAAATACGAGAATTATTTAATGAACTTACTACTTCAAGCCATAATTTATCCACCTGTGGTGCAGTGACCATGCAAGCCCAGAAATCTGCTCCATCAGATATGATTTGCAAGGACAAATTTCTGATCCAGAGCACCGTCGTACCCTTCGGCACAAACGAAGAAGAAATTACACCCAGCATGGTGAATTTGCTGCTTATAATTGTCTATGTTACATGTGTTTCTTGTGGAAACAACAAATTTCCTTATCGGTTATTTCTTATCTTTCTTTCAACAGTTTACGAGAGATGGTCACAAGTATATTGAAGAGACAAAGCTTCGGGTTATCCTCATTAAGGAACCCGATTCTTCTTTAAAGGTTCCTGGTGCTGGTGATGTACCTGTAGAAGAAGACCCTTCTTACTCGAAGCTGTCACCTAAAGAGGCTGATTTGCCCGTTTACTCCGATAATGCAACTATCAAGCAAGAACATGCCCCTCATGAGGCCTCAATAGCCACGGATAAATTACATAATGAAGCTGAAACTGTCCCTCAAGCTAAAAAGGTGCCATTTTTGTTGGGTACCATTTGTGTGATGCTATAGTGATCGTCTTTGGAAGCTGCTTGTTTCTATTGCAGTTGATCAATTCTTGAACGGGTTAAATTGTTACGTATTCTTGCAGCTATATGCAATGCCGGAGATGATCGAAACTGTCAACAATACTACGGAAGAGTCTAGAGAACTTGGATTCAAGAACAATACAACCCCAGTTTCTGCAGGGGATGAGGACTTCAACTCCAAAAACGAAGAGTTGGTGACTAGGCAACTTAAGGAAGCAGAAGAAACAAAACTGAAGTTGACAAAGGCTCTTGAAGATATGAGGTCAACGGTTTCTACGTTGAACTACAAGCTAGTTGAGGTTAGCATTCAAATCAACATTACTTGCCGAAGAACTGAAATTTCATTTTTATTCGTCCTCGGGGGCCATGGATGCAAATTCCAAACACTATAATTTCTCTGTCTTTACTAACAGGCGGAGTCTACGATTGAGAAGTTGAAACAAGAGAGAAATAGCACCATTCAAGTGAAGGAAACGTTGAAGCGAGAAATGGTTAGTGTTAAGCATTATATTTCCTCATTTCACCTCTTTTTCCCTTCCACATCGAGGCATGTTTAGGCTGTGTTTGGTTTGTGAAAATTAACAGGGAAAGGAAAATGAAATGGATAAGGAAAACTAGTTTTTATGTTAGGTTGGTTGAAGAAATAGATAACGAAAAGAAAAGAGAAGAAAAGAAAATCTTGTTAAGTTTATACCCAAAATTAAGGAAAACTCATTTCTTCACCATATAATGAGTAAAATGAAAGAAAAAACTTTTGAAAATCATTTCTCTCTGATTTTCTTTTTTCACACTATTTTCTTCGTTCCAAACACAACCTTAAGGATTTATTTACACGACATTATCTCTTTACTACAATGGAAAGTGCGGTCATTTTCGTTTTTTCCCATGACAGGCAAGTACGAGGAGAGAGAGTAGCGGTGATGGCAGAATCGTACGAGCTGGTTTTCCGCCTCTGTTTGTTTGTATGGTGGCGTTGATCGCTCTTACCGTTGGGTCCTTGTTTCGAGCTTAAAACTTTCTGGAAGATTTATTATATTTCCTGTAAAAACGAAGAACTTCTTGTTACATTTCCAGCAACCAAATAAGGATATATATTGGGGTTTTTCTTTTTATTTCCGTTGAATCCGTTTTTCTCACTTTTTGTGTAACTAAAACCCGGTGTCTAGAAAGGAGGACGGGATTATTTCTACGAGTAAGAATAATTGCCTTCACTTGTTTTCATGCATTGGTATCGATATTTGTGTTGAGTTTAGGACACAAAGCACATATTTGTGTGGATTTAGTACATAACATACATACGTACATACTTACTAGGAAATTAATTCAGTTGGAACTCAGCAACGACAGTTCATGTACCACGATTATTTAAATACTTGAATATTGTATATATATATATAATATAATATAGGATGTTTAGAATTGGGACACATGTCCACAAATTATTTTGAGCTATTTTTAAAATATAATCACACATTCTCATGTCCATAATCACACATTCACATGTCCATACGATATTTTACCGTATGATCCTTTTTTTTTTCTCCAATCTTTGTATTATCTTCGTTTACAAATGAAGCATTTTGTTTAACTAAATTAATTATATATAATTAAGACTGGTGCAGTAATAAGAAAATTTATATATATATATATATAGATAGATAGATAGATAGATATATACATATTTAAAAATTGGACTACGTCAAACATCCGAGGGGTGTATATATATTATATATATAAACACATAGAAAAGACGAGAATGACCTATACTGTGATTAT
Organism: Linderniella brevidens; assembly: GCA_004919715.1. Taxonomy (NCBI): domain Eukaryota; kingdom Viridiplantae; phylum Streptophyta; class Magnoliopsida; order Lamiales; family Linderniaceae; genus Linderniella; species Linderniella brevidens. The sequence continues at coordinate 8,261,051 of SWDC01000158.1, forward strand.
AGATAGCTCCAACGGCCATAAACTAATAGTTATTTCATTATGTTCTGTCGTTGACAAAGCGAAGATGTACAAAATTACATTTAAGAAAAAGAAAATCATTCGTAATGCATATAGTTTGATGTGAACCTCCTCTCTGCATCCGTGTTGACATACGGGTGATCTCCTACTCCACGAAACGCAATAAGAAATGACCGCGCAAGCATATATTATTATAAATTATATGCTTTCTTTTCTCTTTTTTTTACATTATAAGGTTGTTGTTCCTTTCTTATAACTGCTGTAATTAGTCTTGAGTTTGTTTCTTGAGTAGTTCTCATCTGTAATAACTTGTTCGGTAGCCTTTCTTACGTATATGTATTAAAAAACCCTAATCTTTGTAGCGTTGGCACTTTTTTCTCATCAATTCGTCGGCCCTTTTCTTGATTGTCTTTGCATGTTTTCAGGTTTTCGAGGAAGCTATGAGCTCCGGGATAATTGATATCCAGCCAAGTGAACTAGAGTTCGTATGTAAGTAACCTATTAAATAAATAATTCGATTTATTAATAATTCTTTCAATATCCGATAATGATATTATCTATAATTAACACCTTCTCCACTCGAAGAAAACCGACAGATCTCATCTCGGCTTCGTCTTTCCAACTCCACGGATCACTATGTGGCTTTCAAGGTTGGGTTTCCTATCACTAGTTCGAGATTTAATTAATTTTTTAATTAGTTTTTTTTTTCTTTTTAATTCTTGTATGATGATTATCTCTTGGTATAGATACTTCTTCCCTATTCGTTAGATTTGTATCAGAGGCCCTGCTGGGCTATTTAGCTCACTATCGTTTCGATATATATTTATATATATATATATATAAATACGATATGTGTGTGCTGTCTTTTTTTTTTTCACGGTTGAGTAATTAATTTGGTATGTATTCGTATCAGGTGAAAACTACGGCACCAAAAATGTATGTTGTGATACCCAATCGAGGCATAATCGAGCCAAGATCAGTGCGTTATGTGGAAGGTGTTTAATTCAATTTAGTTATTCCAGTTTAGGCTGTGTTTGGTTTGTGGAAATTAGTTGGGAAAAGAAAATGAATGGAAAGGAAAAACTAGCTTTTCTGTCCGATTTGTTAAAAGAAATAGATAATGAAAAGAAAAAAATAGAAGATCTAGTTCAGTTTATACTTGAAACTAAGAAAAACTTATTTCTTCACCAAATGGTAAGAAAAATGAAAGAAAAAACAAATCTTGTGCTGCTAATTTTCGTTCCAATTAAATCTTGTGGTGCAGTCACCAGGCAGAAGCAGAAGGAAGCTCCTCGGAAATGCGACGATAAGTTTCTGATCCAGAGCCGAAAAGTACCCTTCGGCACAACCGAGAAAAAGATTACATCGAGCACGGTAAGATCGCTATTGATGATCGATAAAATCGTTTATTCTTATTGAGAAATATATATATATATATATATATATATATTGTGACAGTTTATGAAAGATGTGGACAAGTACATTGAAGAGACCAAGCTCCGCGTGATTCTTACATCAGCTCGGGATGTTTGTGGAAAACCAGAAGATCCCGAGAGGGACGGCGATGTAATAAAGAAACTCGAAGACGCCAGAAAAGAAATTTCGAAGCTGACAAAGGATCTTGAGGTTTTGAAGTGGAAGGTTAGTTCCAAGAGTATCATGCTATAAAATATGAGAATAATGTGTGTATTATTGTTGAAGCTTTCTCTCTTTTTTTTTTTTTTTTATGTTTAAACAGGTTCGCAATATTGGAAGTGATGGAAGATTAAAATCAAGAAAAGCTGAGAATTTCTCAGATTTTTTTTGTTGTTGGTGCATTGCAGAAAACAGTTTCTCTCATATAAAAGTGATACAATGCTTCACATATCATCATCGTATTTTGCCATGTATACTACTTGTGTCGAGGAACAAATAAGAGGAAAAAAGAAACATCAATTTAGAGGGTCTTTTTATATCCAGGAAAATAAAAAATAAAACAAAATCAAGAACTCTGATTCAGGACAGAATTTTCAATTTTACCAGCACAATAATTCAATTACAATCTAAAACAAATACACTCACAAAAACTCATGATGCAATAACTAGGCACACAAACAAAACAGGCACTTGTGCCACAAAAAATATACATACATCGAAAACCCTTCTCACTCAGTTTCCAGCAAAAAAAATATTACACAGATTGGCAAGTAGTTACTTACATCCAGAAAAAAAAATAAAAAAAAATCAGTAAATATCCAACAACAAAAAGGAAAAAAAAAAAAAAAACCAAACCTCTTTTTTTTTTTTTTTTTTACTGTTTGGGCTCATCTTCCCAATTAGGCAAGCTCCTTTCGGTGGGAGATCCGGGAACATAAGGGACGAAGCCGCGTCCCCCAAAGACCGGTCGCATAAATGCGTTGTCGAATTTTCTCCAGTAATAATGAACCGTGTGAGAGGGCTTCGTGAGCAGCATTCGGAGGCTGCTCGGTCGAGCCACGGGCTCGCCGGCTCGAGAAGTTTGACCTTTGGTGCTGAACAGCTCGGCCACCGAGTCCTGGCTCTCCACGAGGAGCGGGATCGTGATGGAGTTTGGTGTTCGGGGATCCGAGGAGAACGACCCGCTTAGCTTCGGTGACGGTATCAGTAGGCTGATGAGAGGCTTCGTCATCAAACCAAACAACTGCGATCAGTAGAAACTCTATAAATTAATATCCTTAATCTATATATTAATTATTATTTTGTTAATTTATAACAATTTACAAACAAACACCTTTTCATATAGTATCTCTCAAAATGAAAGGGCACAATGTGGGGAAACCCTTTGTGAACACTAAAAGATATTTCTATATAAATTTAAGATCAAAATAGGCTATAACACAAACAAATCACAACACATGAAATTCAAGGTGAAAACGATTTCGATTATAAAAAAAAAGAGACAATTGAGTCGTTTTAAGAAATCTTCAATCGATAATCGTCATCGATAATTCATGTGAATAGTATGAAGTATATAAAGAATTATTAATTTATATTTTATACGGGTCTATAGAAATTATCTAAAGTATCTAATCTTATAATCGAAACCCTACCCAAGTCGGGGACCGTCCAAAAGTATGATCTTAGAGAGTTTAATAAATAACCGAGTATTAATTTATCAAATTTCTACTGTACTTTATAGAAAGAATGGATATAGAAATGCCAACTACATACCACAGTGCTGAAGAGCACTATCGTAATTGTGCTTGTGATCAATATCGCATTTTCGTGTCCTGATGAGTGACCTTCCTTAGCAAACTGCAAGATCAAAAATAAGAAAATAATGAAAAACTGCATTTAAGGGGGAGAGAGAGAGAGAGAGAGGTTATAACCTGCTTGTAAGCGAGAGCCATGGAGACAGCTCCGCGCATGAGACCGGCCCACCATATTATAGTCTGCGGTAATAATATTCGCACGATAATCGTAACGAGGATGAATAAAAGATTTTATGTTATCCACATTATATGAAAATATGTTACTTGCTGCCGAATACTGATTTTTCCCACTGGGGACTTCTTGGCAAGATTTGAAAGGAAAGAAAGAGGGAAAACGAAAGCTGCTCTCGCGAGCAAAACCAATCCCAGCAGAGTTGCACTCACAGCTGCTGATGTCTTCAAGCTGAGATACCAAGATACAAACATTTATAAAAGAAGGGAGGTCGTTTTTGGTCCCCAATGTTTGGGGTATGGGCCTTTTTTGGTCCCCATGTCCCGTGATGCCACTTTCCAATGTTTGGCTCATTTTGAGTCACTGGTTAATTTAGACGGAATTACGGGTCGGGCCATCCTGACTTTTTGCGGGCCGAAAAAAAGGACCTGGTCCGGCCCGAAATTTCGTCCAAACTAACGGTTAAATTAAAAAAGGATGTTGCCGATTTTGGGTTGTTTTAATTGGGATAATACCCATTTTGGTCCCCAATGTTTGCTTTACGAACCAATTTAGCCCCGATGTTTCGGAAATGAACCAACTTGGTCCCAACTTGACGGAAACCGTCAATTTCAACAGAAAATCGACACGTGGCATCATCACAGCGTGCCACGCGTCTCACAGTTAATGATTTTCCGTCTAAATTGACGGTTTATGTCACGTTAAGACCAAATTGGTTCATTTCTAAACCATGGGGGACTAAATTGGTCCAACTGAAACATCGGAGACTCAATTGGTTCATAAAGCAACATCGGGGACCAAAATGGGTATTATCCCAATAAAAAACAACCCAAAATCGGCAACATCAGGGACTGAAAGTGGCATCGTGGAACATTTGGGTACCAAAAATGGCATTAGAACGAAGAGAAATTCAGAAAGTATATATTGTACATGGCTTCACTCAACTAAGACAGCCAAAATACCTGTCACTCACGACCCTCCATTTCTCGATGTCCAAAGCATCCATGCCCACGTAAAGAAATATAAATATTTCAGCAACAAAGGAAAGCGTTGCAAACGTATGCCTGCACGAGCATTTATGTTATTACACATATAATCTTGCATTCTATTAATTAATGTCCAAAAAAAATGGAGTTATAATACAGTACTTTGTGGTGACTCTCGAGTTTTCGGTTACGTTGTGCCACGTGTAGTGCGACATCACGATCCCGCAGAAGAACACGGTGAGTATACCGCTCAAGTCGAATAACTGCAAAAAGATATTCGATATCGAACATTATTTGGTAGTAAAGAGGTAAGTAAATGAAGCACAAAAACTTCTCTTACAGAGATTTCCCAGAAAACTTACTTCAGCTAACATGTAAGAGAGGTAAGCCATGAGTATCATAATGGCAACCTCGCGATCGGTGGAGTGCCTGAAGCCAAAGAGTGCTCGATAATACGTTTTCATCTCAAGAACTGAAAATTCTTACATTATCGTGATAATCAATCAAACGGTCATAAATGCCAAAAAAAAAAAAAATCACCAACCTTCCAAAATAGAGCTTCTTTATGATGTACGCGCTAAGCAATCCCGTCTGCGCAAGAAAATCAAATATTATACATACGGAGAGAGAGAGAGAGAGAGAGGAGAGAGAGCACCACAACGCCGAGCACGGTGCTTGTAAGAAACAAGTAGAGGAAGTTCCCGATGAGCTCGAACCCTTTAGCAGTAGTCATATGGGAAAGGTCGAAGTTTTGCACCGCGTTGAATAGAACCACCGAAGTCGCGTCGTTTACGACGCCCTCTCCGAACACGAGACTGTACAAAAGTGGCGTTTCGTCTTGGCTTAGCACTTGTAATGTGCAAACTGAATCCGTTGCAGCAAATATGGCTCCAATAGCTGAAAAAATATATATAAAAAAAATGGCTCAGTAATTCAAAAAATTATAACTTGAAATATGCGATATTGTAGTGTAGCGCTCTTTTGAGAGAGAGAGAGAGAGAGAGAGAGAGATTTACCGAGGTAATCTCCAACTCGAAGGCGCATGTTCATTTTCGGGAAGAAGGCGATAGTACCTGCGACATTTAGAATATACTTAAAACTAGGGAAAACTCATCTCTTCACCAGATGGTGAGGAAAATGAAAGAAAAATTAATGAAAATCATTTACTCTCCTATTTTCTTTTCTACACTAATTTCTTCGTTCCAAACACATCCTAAATAATAGTGAAGACACTAACCAGGCAAAAAAAATAGTGCCTTTTTTTTTTAGAAAGATAGGAGCTTGTGTAGCGAAAATAACTAGAATAAAAAAGGTCATAAATACCGAGCGAAATGATGACGAATGATATCACGGTGCCGAGGGCTCCGAACATCATTATAGTGGCGAAATTTCGAAAGAACGATTTCTTTTTCACTTGGAACCTGAGGAATATAACATTTACCCGTTATAAAAGACTTACATCTCTACACAAAAAAAAATCAAAATATATCCGATATTAAAATTTTACTTACCCCGCGTTGAAAATGATTGGTGGCAGCGCGTAGATGAAGAAGAGATCCTCGCTGAACACCAATAGATGGGATTTTTTTCCTCCACTTAACAGCAGGATTACAACTCCCGTGGCTAAGCCCTGTAAATTTTGAAAATTGAGATATTAATTCTAATAGGCCTAAAGAAAAAAAAAAAAAAAAAAACTGAAATTCTTGTGAAAACTGCTTACAATTATGAGTGCGGTGATGGATTCGTTCATCCAACGGTTTTCCTCCAAAAGATGACCGATCACTATGCACGTGCAGAGGAGAGTGACGAATAAGGTTATGGAGACCACCGAACTGTGATCGGATGTCGATAAAAAGTCCGTTGCCATTGACTCAAATCCCATCTTCCTTTTCTTGAGTAACCGAATTATTTCGAAATTTTTGGACTCGGGATCGGTTTTATAAATACAAACAGGCTTTAATTTTATCAGATTATCCCTGCAAGGAGAAATGGAGTTGAAAATGAGAGAATCTTACACAGGACAAAGAGAGAGAGAGAGAGAGAAAAAAAAACTCCACCAGCCCACAAAATAGGTTGCAATTCAATTGAAATTTTTTTCTTTTCAGTAGATTTACATCTTGATTTTGCTGATGTTTTTGTATGAGACAAAAAATCATACAGCTGCAAGGAAGCAAATCCCATCAAATATCTATAACTCAAACCAGACATGCACTGCTTTTTTAGTAATAAATCCGTGCATATCAATCATCATTACCAGAAGATCTAATTTAATCAAGATATTCCACTCTTCGCAAGAAAAAACACGCACAGAGTCTTAACATATAACAGGCACCGGATCTCAACTACTGATTCTCCAGCAGACTTTGATAACGAATCAGAAAACGAAAAAAAAAAAAAAAAAGACAACCTTTTTCGCAAAGCTCGGAGAGAGAATCCAAGGAGAATCCGCTTGCAACTCGCCTTCAATTCAAACAAGCTCAACGGATAAGAATCCAAGACCTAATAAACTTTCCAATTTCGATACTCAATTCAACGCTCTTCTGTAGAGGAGAGATTCCCCGAGCATCACCCTACGGAAAGTGATGCAGCGCCTTGGAATCTTGAAAACCCAAAAAACTCACGTCAATCACGCGTGCGAAGAGAGGAGAGGTATTTCTCGCAAAGCGACTGTTACGTGCGTGTGTGTTGAAATCGCGTGAAAGTCGACGGAAATCAACAGGGGAAATTGAAGGGTCCGCGAAAGGAAATTATATTACAGGCACAGTTGTCTCTGTCCGTTGGAGAGAGAATATGATCTGTATTAATTAATTTTTGACTGGTTTTATAAAAAGACAATTATGCACTAATGTGGACACGTGGATACGTTTAGAGCCGTCGATGGAGCCGACGAAGTTGCAAACCAACGGTTAGCTTTGTTTCGTGGCGCCGCGCGCCTGGTGTTTCATTTTCTTTAAAAAAATATAATATTATTACTAATACTATGAATCTGCTAATTAAGTTAATAATAGATAGTTTAATAATAAAAATTTGGCTGAATGCCAAAATAGGTGGAGGAGATCGTTGCCTGATTGATATATAGCCTCACAAAGTATATAATTTTAGGAATAAGGTCCACAAAATTTTACTCGATTTATATTTCATGTGACACTTGATACAATTATTCAATAAGCGTGCGTGCTTTTGTTTGCATAATGATAATGTTGATATATTTGTATACATGTGCGATGGCCACATGACCATGCTTATTGATGATAATTGATATGGATACCCACTTCATAATTTTTGTGGGGCATGATTTAATATATATTTCCAGATATTTCACATTATTGAAATAAATATATAGGAATAATGATAACAATATTTAATGTCCAATCGATGCATCATAATGAAGATTGGGTGCACGACTCATCGTTTATTGACAGCGATTTAATTAATCATAATTGTAATTATATTTTTATTTGGCTTGCTTGTATGCCGCATCCCTTATAGTTAAAGACATGGAACGGCGAAGCGAAGTTATGACAGGTAGATCGTATAAAAATCAAATATTTTAATAAAGATAATTGATTGCAAGATCCCGCCATCATATATAAAAAAAAACATGACCGTCTATTTTAATTTTCCCCCTTTGCATATCTATTTAGTGGTCATCATCATGGAGTTATTCAATCGTATTGTTTTGGATGATCTCCAACACATCATGCTAATCACTTTCTCGATCATAATCATGTGTTTGTTTAATCTAATAATGGATCATCACCGAAATAAATGGTTGAGATTCATGTTCTGTAATTGGTGTTGGATTTCATGTTCCACATTGTCTTATTTAAATATATATGATAATGATGAATAACGAAAATTATAAGATATGTATATTAATTTGATCAGTATGAAACAAGAATAAATATAATTTGTTATTTTTGCTTTTATCATATAAATCACGTGAAATAACGATTTTATGATTTGGTGGAATATGTAATTAAGAAATTTGAAAATAATTAAAAAAAAGGAAAATTTATGAGTAGTAGGATTTAGCACGTGTCACGATGCGGATAATGGAACATGAGATTGGAACACAAATTGTAACAGAGGATCTCAACCGCCGATATAACAGACCACCTAGGTGATGAAATTATAAGTCTAGATCACCCAAGAAAACACATTTAATGCTTAAAAAATATAAAAGACTTGAAATGAGGAATCATATAAAAGATTTATAATTAATGGTTAAAAAATTTTAAAACTTGATATTGAAATATTAATCATTATCACATAAAATGTCACATCAAAATAACAATCCACATTATGTAAATAATATGCATTGCGTTAGGCATGAAACTAACACAACATCACATACACATCATGATGATTACACAAGTAAAATATTTCAATATTACCTCGACATGTAAAATGAAATATCGTCCACCCATCAATAGTACCAAGTGTTCCATCGTCCAAACGTTATTAAATCCAATGTATATTAATAAAATTGACTCTCTTATTGGAGAAATTGATATATCACAATATTCTAGATGATACTTTATCCCATGTACTATTAATGCCTGATTTGGGAGGGTCTAGTACACTAGGTACCCATGTTATCATAACATGGGACAATATTAAAAATACACTACATATTCTTTATCATTAGAAGCAGAAAGCGATTACACGCCGCCGCACGCCGTCGCCGGCAAATAATCAAAAACTCGGTTCGGTTCAGGTTTCTCACAAACCGCGCGAAATAAGGGAAGTGCTCCCACTAAAGTACAAGGGAATCCAATTTTATTTCGACATACGAAGTTGGTGACTTACTTTTGCAACTATCAAACTTAGTAATCCAAATGAAAAACCGGTATACTTAGTAACTCAATCTTATAATTTCATATAGTGGTGAAAGTTTGGGCGGGTCGGCCCGTCCGGCCCTTGCCCATCGAGTCCGATTTTTTTTTTTTAATTTATAGATTAATTTTTTAGAAAATATTTTAATTATTATTAAAATTCTCATCTAATATTATATAAAATATTATAAATGTTAAAAAAATATTCTCATTATAAATTAAAATTCTCACCTAATATTATAAAAAATGAATTTTATAAAATATTCTACATGAAAATTAAAAGGATATAAAGACAAAAATCGGGCCTAATTGGCATGCGGCCCACTGGGTTTTTTGGTCCACTGACATTTCGGGCTGCAAAAAATACTGTACGAACCCGAATTTTTTTTCGGGGCCCAAACATTCGAACTCTAATTTCATATATAAATCATGGCAAAACAAAGATTTTTATTTGTAATAAACACGGAAAAGGAAAATGATGACAAACATTGAAAACGTGAAACCCAATGGGTCCTGTTGGTGAGTTGGGCCTGAATAACCCGACCCGTGAAAGTGTCCGGTCCGGACCCAGTAAAGATCCAACGGCCCATCGACCAACATGTTGAAGAGAAAGCGACTGGTTGTTCATCAACAGTACACTAACACCGCTGTTTGGTGTATCTGATTTTGCCAGCTGGGTTTCGTTGAAACGTTCAACCAATCTTCACCGTTCCTTTCATCAACATGTAATAAAAGCCAATTCAGATACTTAATAATCATGTAATAATCTCCTCATTTCTTCACCTAATCAGTGAATAAATATAAGCTGCTTAATATTGTGTCCTAAAAAGATCTTCCGAAAACCATGGGAAAGGGTTGCTGTGAATCCGACAATGGATTAGACATCAAAGGCCTTCTTCTCGTAGCCTTCGTAGCCGTTATGCTGATGTTTCTCTGCGCTCCGCAGCCGAGGCACCTTGTCGCTTTCATAGATCGCTACCCTTCTTGTTAAATAAAACTACCGATCTTGTAAGAAGCTCATCATCATCATCATCGGAGATAAGTTTGATTTGTATGGCCCGATATTTCTCTAGAATCGTGTTTGAAGTTCACTTTTCAAAGACAATATTCCGTCTCGGGATAAAGACTAGAGAATCTGTGTATTGAGGAATTTGTAAATTCAATGTAAGTGTTTTGAATGTTTCTGCGTTTATTTATAACCCAAGATTCGACCAGTTGTGTCCATTCATGAACGAACATAACACTTTTAAGAATGTTATCTGTTTACAAACATATACCACATTTTCAAACTCACACGCCCTTTCAAGTGTGCATGCACACCCAGTTGTGTCCCTTTGAGTGCTCCTTTGACCCCGTCTTGATTTTGAGTTCCGAAATAAAATAATTTCCAAGTGTACACTCCGCACCTCATAAGCCGTGTTCGATTTATTCCTAATTACAGTAAAATATATAACAATCATCATCATCATAATCGAGTACTAGTTGTGATTTATTACAAGTGCCATGTTATCCTAGGATTAATGCTCACCGGTGGGGTGACTTCACATCTGCAATTTTTTTATTATTTTAAGTAGTCTTGTTGTAAAAAAGCTTTAATCTTTAATTGTTTCGTGCTCATCATTTTTACCTGAGAATGATATCCAACAAAGCAACGACCCCGTGCATGAATCTATTATTACACGGTTCAATCAAAGCAATACACGCAAAAGAATACAGATTACAATGCAAAACCAATAACGAACAGCGAACATTAATTACAATATTACTATGGTATTCTCTTGGACAGAGAACGGGCGGCGACGATGACGAGGATCGCAAGAACGGCGGACGCAATCAAGGAGACGGCGATCGAAGCCCCTCCGCGTCTGCAGAAAGTATCGTAACTGTTGCAGATTTTGTTCCATTGGGTCTTTGAGTTTCCCCTCAACCCCACGTACGCAACACCTCCCGCTGCTCCGGCTGCTGATGCTACAATTCCCAGCAGTAACTGCATATATAGATAACGTTATATAAACGTAATCAAGGCAAAATTATAATTTCGGTCACTAAGTATATGCATTTTTGTTTTTTGGTCATTATGTTCGATAATTGCAAAAGTAGGTCACTAACTTTGTTTGTCAAAATAAATTTGAGTCGCCCTTTCAATTTTGGGTCACTAATTATATTATATGTATATATTGATCAACATTCCAAAAACTCGGCACCATAAAATGTTAGTAATTTAGAGAGATATTTATATATCGATAAATTAATATTTATTAAATAAAAGAGATATTTTTTAATTTCAGTAAATTTAGTAAATAAATTCATATATGTTGCGCCGTCGACGCAAGAACCCTTGGCTACAGTTATAAAAGTTAAAAAGGACGAAATCCAATTAAATTTATATTTTAAGAAAAATCAAGTAACAATATATTCGTATTTTAGTAAATTACTATAATATCTACTGAGTTATTAATTTAGAGTTGTAATGTGACCTAATAATTATAAAGGAATTTTCTGAAAAATTATTATCTTATTAACTTATCGAATTTAATAATTTTTTAAAAAGGCCCAGGTCGGAGCCGAAAGATTATATTATTTTAGAGAATTTATTAATTTATACCGTATTAATTTATAGACGTTTTTAATGTATTAATCAATATATATCATTAATATGTGTGATAGATAGGGTTTGCTTTATTTGGAGAGGTCATCAATTAATTAATTTACCACATCGAAAATGATGAGGTGGTAGACGATTTTTCCGCCATATCTCGACTTGGAGAAGCTAAAGAAGGAGATGATGGTGGTTATGAGCCCGTAGAAGCCTGCCACTGAGAGTGCTGCTACCAAGTATCTGCACCAATCGAACAACAAAATTTTGAAACTTTTTACTACCAGAGAGAGAGAGAGAGAGAGAGAGGGTTACATGAAAGCTGGTGAGTCGGAGAATTTCGCAGGCCTCGAGAGCTGAAAAGGGGGGAAGGGAAGCGGCAAAACGAGGGTTTGCTTGTTGGTCGCCATCACCAAAACAGCCACCAAACACGACGCAAACAGGGAAAGCCTCAGGAGGAGATCGGCCAAGGCATAGCCGCGGCCGCTGTAGTTTCTCGGCGGCGACAGCTGGTGCTCGGGCTCGTACAGTCGGGCCTCCGGCGTCTTTACGGTGGATGCCATGGACTTTATGATGGCGAGTATGTTTTATATTGTAATTTGTTTGTATGTATGGAGTTGTGAGGGTAATGATTATATATATAAGCGGCGTCTTGCATTTCATATTCAGTTTGACCAAAAATTAAATATTTATTTTGACCAAACGGAAGGCTTAGCCCGAAATTAGTTAATATTATTAAATAGACTAAAGTCGACGGTTGGCCATGGACGTTGATTGAGTTAAACTGCAAATCATGCTACTAAACTATGATTTGTAAAAGTCGCGATACCCCCTTATGATTTAGAAAATATATCACTATAATACTCCCAACTAAGGCGATTCATACTTATCCCCTAAGACCAACATTAAATGGAGCTTTTTTTGTGTGTCAATCTAAGCTTTTTTTTTTTTCCGGTCAGGTAGATATCCCCACAACGCCACCTAGTCCCACACTCTGGCTAGGTTCGGTCTGAACCGAATCCGAACCTCATCGCCAGCTATGGGACGACTACGACTTCCACCAGGACTAATCCTCACTGGTCCATGGGACCCACCAAAATCTCATAAACAACGATAGTCAAGGTCCCTAGCGGATTCGAACCACTGACCTCCCGCTTGAGAGGTCAAGAACCGAACCGCTAGGTCAAGCCCTTGGGGGTGCGTGTCAATCTATCTCAACCCTCCTTTTTTTATCCGGATGACCGACAACTATAACACTATATAGCATGTGGAGTTTAAAAATATTTAAAAAAATTCCTTTTATTGGAAATTTTCCAAAACCAAAAATAAAAACATTTTTCCACATGAAATTTATTCTTCTAGTTTTTTTTACGCAAATTCTTTTATAATTTTTGTAATTAAAATTTTCAGCCAATTCATTTTCTACTGATAAAATAGAAAATTTGTTTGATTTTTCTTGCGACGTTGTGGAGCTATAAGTAGTCTTTTATAATTTTTAATTTAAAAAAACTTCTTTCTGCCGAAGCAACAGTCACGAGAATCTCAACATAAACATCTAGTCTAGATACTAGTTTAGGTAAAATTTAGGATTTTATCTTCTAATTAAGTTTTATTTATGTAATAGCATTATTAAATTGAGAGCCTCAAAATATTAAGTCTTTAAACTAATTAAATTTTATCTATATAATAACATTATTAAATTGAGGACCTCAAGATATTAGGCATTTTAACTAAAAACTATATATATTTATATATATATAATAATATATATAATATTATTACTAAACTAAGGCCCTTGCTTCACCGCTTTACCCAAAAGTCGGCCATGCCCGCGACAAGCATAATATGTTCGTGAGTGCTTCGAACGCGCGGTTTATGCAGTTGAGAATTGAGAATAGTGTGGAAATTTAACTAAACAACGATGAAGTTTTATGTTATTTTAAAACTATATGATTTTTGGTGATCAGTTTCAAAACCACGAGGGAGTTTTATGTTATTTTAAAACCATGTGTTTGGTGATCAGTTTCAAAACCATGGGGATTTTATGATTTTTAACCTTTTTTTTATAATATTTTACATATAAAATATTAAAGCAACGTCACAACAACATGGAGAATCGTAAGCCGATGGGAATGAGATCATATATACCACACTCTATTCGACAATTATATAAAAGAATAATTACACCTTACACACCTAGTGTTTAAACACCCGTAAATATCATCATATTCAATAAACACACACATAAAATTAATATTACATTGATTTTTGCTGTTACAGAGAAAATATAACACCATGTAATCTTATATAGAAAAAATATATAATAATATTTTTTCTGTTTAAACACTAAGGCCTTGTTTGGTTCATGGGTTTAGACATTTTAAAAGTTAGTTTAGACCATATTGAGGTGTTTGGTTCATTGGTTTATATAATTATGAGTTTACGTATACCAACTTTAAACCATTGTACATGTGTGTTTATTTAAACCCATTAACCAAAGACACATTTTATTTCATATCCACTAATTAGTTTTATATAAACTTAGTAATTTAAACTCTTCAAAATATAAACCTATCAATCAAACAAGATATTTATGGGTTTAATGACATTTCTAGGTATTTAAACACTCGATGAGCAAGTGTAATCATTTTTTATAATTGTCGATTGTGGAATATAGAATGGAATAGAGTATCTTATCCGTGGGTGCAAGAGTTGACTGCTTCGCTATATGAGAAATGGATGGAGATAATATTCAAATATTGTGCATGCTGACCAGTAGTGTGAACTTATATATATTGAATCGAAATTAGGTTAATATGTAATGGACAAATAGTTTCTTTTTCACGAATATAGATCAACAGTCACCATCATACTCGTTTTGGTTGACTTTTGACAAAACTGTTTTCAGAATGCTTGATTTAGTAATAACTAACATATATCTTGGAAAGACAAATACGTAACAACTCGACGCGCATGTTCTAATTATTAAATCACAATTTCCTTTTTTTTTTCCCGTCAAAATGACGTATGTATATCAATATATTATCACCCGAGCTCCGGAACATCAATACGAAATGACGTAATTAGATGGGCCGTTTAATCGTATTTTCTCCCAAAAAAATAGTTCCTTACTTCCTATATTGCTATAAAGAAATAAAATACGTCACTATGAATATGAAGCAACGTCGTATCCACCGATCAAGTTAAACGTCCTAATCCCTTTAAATATCGGTAGCAAGCCAGTGATTAATAGTATAGTTGAATTCAAGTTATTATTATAAAGAGAAGTTTATGAGTCTTCAAACTGGGTCAATTTAATGAGATTCGTGAAGTCATCAATTATATATAGTAAGAGAAAGTATCAAATAAAGTTATTTAATGTGATTATTTTTTAGCCTGGGATGCTACCATACACTTAATCAATATATATATATATATATATATATTAAAATCAAATTTTGTAAATAATAAAAATGTGGCTAAATTATTAAATTAGGTCATTAACTATGCCCCTCGTGTTTTCATAATTGCAAACGTAGGTCACTAAGTAACGTATCTGCCACGTCGGATTTCCGGCGATTTTCGCCGGAAAAAATCACCGGTGACTCAAAAAAAATCAGATATGTTACTTAGTGACCTAAGTTTGCAATTATCAAACATACTGATCCAAAAATAAAAATTGACATAATTAGTGACCTAATTTAGTAATTTGACCTAAAAAATCTCGAAGTTACTCTAATATACGATCAAGACCTTGGAACTTTGATAAAGGCCAAAACCAATAATGAAACCCAAAAACGTGGCTAAAATGGGCCCATTAGACTTCTCTAGGCCCAATTCATGAGTTCTCCTTCCTTCGTTGCGCGTAACACAGTTGTTAACAGCCTCTGCTATTCATGTCAAGCAAAGCAACGCATCGTGTAACAGATATCTCTGCGTGCTCAAAACTCAAAACCATTTCTCTATCTCTCTCTCTCTCTCTCTCTCTCTCTATATATATATATATATAACACCAGAGCATATATGTACTACGAACACAATTGCTTGAGAATACGCTAGAAAAATCATATCCAAGTTCAATGCTACGAGGGCACCGTATGACTCGAGAAACGAAACGAAACGATTACAATGGATCGAAGAGATTAACGTTACGGGGCATAACGGAGGTTTACAACGACGGAGTAATCGCACCAGACTCCGATTCTTCGTCGGCTAAAAGGGCGACAAGAGCCGACGAGAATCGGCTAACGCCGACCTCAGGAAATAAAGGAAATGAAGACCATCGGGAGCGTAAGAGAAGAGCGATGATGAACGAGAGCTACTCTCAGCTGAAATCAATGGTGCCGATCTTCGCCGGAACTTACAATAAGGTTCGATAGAAACTTGACGACGAAGATGATCGTGTTTCTAATCGGTAGCTATATTTTTTCTGATTGAGTCGCGTTTGTGTTTTCGATTCAGCTGGATTTCGCGTTCATGGCTGATTTTGACTCTGGGCTGTGCTAATATTTGATTGATTGTGTTGGTTTCTGATGATCGTAATCGTTTTTTTCCTTTGATTCCATCGAATCCACGTTTGCCTGTTTCTCATTGTGAAACATCCATCACCAACAACGTAACGTTCTTAGCCATTCATCGACCTCACAGCCCCCATTTGCTGTCCAAGATTTTCAAGCTGTTTCAGACACATTGGGCCCACGTTTTAGAGGCACGAATCGAAGTTAGCGATCACCGGACTCTAACGTTTACTGCTACGTTGATGCTCGCAAGCGAAGGAGGTGATGCTATTCATAAGCTTAAGGAGGAGATATTGGCCTTATAGGTAACAGTTTTTTCTGGATTAAAACAGTGAAACTCCTGCAGTGATTCTCTGGGGTTTTTTGGCTGTAAGAAGTTTACCATTATTATTATTTCTCAGTATACTTTCTATGGATTATTATTGTTATGAAACCATATATCATTTTGATGTCTGATGATCGGTGGCACACAGCCGCATCAGCTTCTCTGCTACCTCATTCACCGCATCCTCTTGCTCGTTCTTCATCTTCGAGCCAAACTCAGCAGCTTTAAGCCTCATTTCCTCTCCTATTTCCCCGAAAATCACCTCATCAATTGCCTCCCTCACCCCGTCTCCTTTAAACCCACCATTTTCGTCTCTCTCGATCTCCACACCGACCCCTAACTCCACCAAGAACCGGGCATTCAAAGGCTGATCGTACTTCATGGGCAGAGCTATTACAGGCACACCGAAGTAAACACTCTCCATCACTGAACTCGCACCGCAGTGGCTCACGAAGGCACCGGTGCTCGAATGGGCCAAAATCCGAGCCTGTGGAGCCCATCTATCGAGAACCATGCCGCGGTCACCCACCTTGTCCAAGAACCCCTCGGGAAGAGCCTCTTCGATGCCCGTCTTCTCCCCGGTAGGAAACCTAACGACCCATATAAAGTTAGCCCCGGTGGCCTCGAGCCCTTCAGCCACCTCCCTCAGCTGGTCTCCGGTGAGGTAGTTTTCGCTGCCCATGGAGATGAAGACGGTGGAAGACTTTGTTTTCTTGCTCAGCCACTCGAAGATCTCCGAGTGATGGCTTCTTCTTCCTTCTTCTCCTCCTCCTTCTTCATCGTCGTATTCCGGTCCCGCCACCAGTGCACCGGTGGGGACCACCTCCTTGGTGCACATTTCGGACAGGTAATCAACGTACTTCCCCTCGAGCCCCCTGCAGCTCCTCATCAAGATGACGCCACGGGACAGGGCGAAGTGGGGAAAAGGAGGCTCCTTTACTTCTTCTTCTTCGCCGCCGCCGCCGCCGCCCTTGTTGTGGTAAGAGACCGTGTGGAGGGTTTTCATCGCGTGGTCGCGGAGGAGCATCGCCTCGTAGGGGAAAGGGGTTTCCCTCCTCGTCGTCAGGTGGTAGTAAAACGAGTAGGCGGCGGCTCCGCTGGTGGCGAAGTGGACGGCGGGGATTTGGAGGGACGAGGCTTGCTCGGCGGCCCACGGCTGGAAGACGTCGTATATTAGTAAGTCGGGCCTGAGGGAGCTCAAGACGTCGAAGAAATTGGAGTTGGATTTCTGTAGGGCTTCGAAGAGGTTGGGGATGAGGTGGGGCGGTAGGCCTCTGGTGGTGTGGCGGTGGGGAGGGAGCTCCGGGGTTGAAGGGAGGTGGAGCTCGACGAGGTGGATCGGAGGGTGAGCGGCGGCGGCGGCGGCGACGGAGGCGAGGTTGACGGGGGTGGTGCAGAGGTGGACTTTGAAGTTTTTCTTGGAGAGGTTCTTGGCGAGCTCAAGGAAGGGGAAGACGTGACCGTGGGCTAGCCATGGAAACATTAGGACGGTGAAAATGGTGGACTCCATTGGATTTTTTTGATTTGATATGTTTGTGATTTTTAATGTGGGCGATGATGGTTGCGGGATTTTAAATTATATTTAGAGCGAAAGTTTAAGAGTTGAGATTTCGGCAATTTTTTTGACTTGGGGATTGGCGAAATTATATGCATTAAAGATCTTTTTTTTTTATATATAGTTAAAATGCCTTAAGATTTTGTTTTTTTTTTTTAAGTATTCTAGGAATTAAATTAGGCGTTGACTAGGAAGTGCTTTATGAAATTATGACGAGATTTTGGCTATACAATTTTGAATTTGATTAGTTACGATTTTTTTAATTTTTTTTTTTTAGGATTTGGTGAATTATTTTTTTTTGACTTATGACCAATGGCTAGAAATATGTTTTGAGTGTATGGTTTTTGAGTTTGACTAGAAAACGCTTTATCGATATTATTTTATTATTGTTGTTTTTTTGTTGGTCGTAAATAACTATGTTAGGTAAAACAAAACTTTGAAGTCTATTTATTTAAGCTCATTTCAAGACATTGATGACCCATGGAATATAACAGAAATATATCGTAATGTAGTCAAGCTGCAAAAAATGCCGTAAAACGTCGCAACATATAGGACAATAAATAGAAAATATACTGTGTCGAAGGCACAAGGCACTATTCATTGCTTGCTAAAAGGAAAAGGAAAATTCATCCATAAAAAAAATAAGTACATTTTGGTCTTTTCATTTTATATAAGAGATAACGCTTCTTTCAACAAGCCAGTAATCTTTATAGAGGAAAGTGTATTTTTTGCATGAATGGGGAGTAACAATCGAAATTACAGAACAAATTAGGTCAAAATTTCTTAAAAGGTCAAAAGTATAAGGTTGTAATCGAAAACTGAACTATTGTGAATTATAAAAACACTTAATAACGATAAAACTAAGAGTATCTGAAATGCATGCATGCATGATGCATGGGTTTTACGGACAAATCATACGAGGAGACTCTGCTGATGTTTCTTTGATGCAAAAACAGTTAAACCCCACAAAGGGACAATCTCATACATCACAACAAAAGTAATATTCTTACACGAGAAAATTGTGATTTTGTCACGGTAAGTCTCCATAAATAGATATAATATATAATCCCCATACAAAAAAGGGGGAAACACCACCTTAATGATCATCCTCTTCACTACTTCAAGTTTGAGGATGTAAGAGGTGTATTAAAATACAGTTCTAATCTTCTCCTTTCTGAAGGAACATAATTAGACAACAACAAAAAAAAATGCTCCAAAAATTCGAGGCCTTCGATTCGATTTCTTCTTATTCACGGAACCACATAGCACTTATTTGATTAAAGTAAATGAAGCTTCCCCCAAAAATTGAAGAGAGCTTCCGCAATTTGATGATTTGCTCATCCCACTCGATATGGTCCCGGGCTGTTGACCACTAGACCGAGCCACGGAAGCACTCGGTGGAGCAGTAGTGTCTCCACCGGCTCCAGACACGAGCTCGCGCCTCAGATCCGAAGACGAAGAGGATGGAGCCAGGGTGTCCCATGAGTGGACCCCACCGGGCACGGAGCCACCGGCATGTCGGTCAAGGAAGATGCAGACGGGCTGTAACTGAAAACCCTCATCGGGTGATCGTATTTGCACGATGGCCCGAAATTGCACACCCCGTTTCGTGCGTAGTGAGAACAAAGAGGTGCACCCTATAAATACACAACGATTCATTAGCCCATCGATACGTGGCTTAAGGTTATAAGTTTATTAGTAAAAAGATGAAAAAGATTTCCCGCTGAGGTCATGGCCTAGCGGTCAAGGCTGATGCCTCAAGGCTTAGGGGGGAGAGGTCCACAGGTCCCAGGATCGGTTCCTCCCCGTAAACATTTCCTTCTTGAGTGAGCCTGTCACACTTGGACCTGGACTGGTGTGGTGGACCCCCGGGGTCTACGGGTCTCCAGACCAGGGTTCCCCGGGTCCCTCCAAAAAAAAACAAAGATAACGAAAATACTTACCGGGCGTAGCGGGAGGCCCATGGGACTAAGCACAACCCCCGATTTCGACCCGCTCCGCTCGCGGGGGTGATGATATCTACAAGAGGATCCGAATTTGCATTCCCCAGTCCTCAAATAGTATTGGCACTCGGGTTCACCGGGTCTCTCCGGGAACAGGTTTTCCCTTTGGAAGCTGCTGCCCGAGGGAGCTGGAGATGAAGAAGCCACCGACAAGTAAGGCCTCGAATAGGCTGCTACCGACGGAGAGAACTGTGTTGTGATTTCATAAGCTGGTGAAGAAGCAACCGGTGCATGTTGTACCATGTATTCCTGAAATCGAGCATTCGTGAATAATGAATTATAATGGAAATAATGTTTAGGGACGGAAAATATGATTCCATGCGAATAATTACAAACTACCAGCCCGTTTGCTGTCCTACATTAGACCACATAACTTAACTAATAACCCACTATATTACTGAAATAAGTGAGATAAATTATCTTTGGAATTATTATAAATAATTTATACTGGGCCTTTATCTGAGGCTTATAACCAAACGGGGCCTACACGTACCAGATTATAGGGAGTCCAACCGGGGACGGGAACGGCTCCAGGTGGGATAAGCATTGGACCGTAACTTCCTGGGACATACGAGCCATGAAGCACCGGTGGCCTAGCTACGGGCCAAGGTATAGCCATTGGAGAAGGCACCGGCGTGGGCCCCGGGTCCGGTGCACCGGCGGGCTGTGGATGGTGGAATTTACATGTGACACCGAATTTGCACTGACCGTTTTTTATGTAGTAGGAACATTCTTTTTCTCCCTGCAATGCAATGATGGCTCCGTTTGAGAGTTACGTTCACATAAATAATTGGAAAATGATGAGTAATTTTTAAAAGTAGCAAACCGGGCGAAGAGGGTAGCCGTAATAATTGAGGGCCACCGTTGATGAAGGACCCTCTCCTTGCTTAGGGTGGTGATACTTACACGAAACACCGAATTTACACATCCCTGTCCCCGTGTAGTGCTGCACCAAATTCATACGGTGATTATTGGAAAAATAAACTACATCAAGACTACAAATTATATCGTTTCACATCAGCTTGAAATATATCGGTTCATTTAAAACGGTTTTTCTTCTTAAATAAAGTCATATATGCACAGCTAACACACGCGTGCATTTTTCTTACCCGACATAAAGGTTGGCCAACACGCTCGGGGTACGCGCCTCCTAAAGATCTTAATGCTCCCATTGCCTATAACATGAAGATTGATTCAGTGCATTGCTCAATTTTAATGATCGTAAAAAAAAAAAAAATCTTCTAAATTTACAGATTACTCAATAGACATAACCATAATTTTCACTATCACAGGAAAGATTTTTGTTGCTAATGGACCGATCATCAAATGGCGAGTAAACCATCACCAACTCTACTCAATGAAAGGTAACAAATGTATGAGCCATTTACAAAAACAATGCCGTACACTAAATGCTATTATCCAAAATTAACCCGATTTTAAAATCCCGCACTCCTGCGTGCGATTCACGCGATTATCCAAAAAGTAAATGTTCCCTAATTCGAAGCAAATGTGATGTATCAAGCCGAAAAAGAAACCAGCTGAACAAGAAAGGCATGAATTTCCCCCCGATTTTATGGGCAAATACACGCCACCACAATTCACCAGCACGTAAAACGCAAGCCTCTTTTATAATCCGTTCACATTAAACCTCAGCACAATCACGAGAAAAACCCAATCGAAAAAGAAAGACCCCATTTTATCTTCCAGACGTTACACCACAAAATTAAAGCAAATCCACAACCAAAGCTCCACAATTCCTCAGTGACCACATCAATGATAAGCAAAAAACCATAAAAATAAACCCACAAAAAGCACATAAACACGCAAAAGAAATCCCTGTACCGTGCCCCGATCTGGAGGATGATTGAACCGGCACCGGTTCCTGTACCCGCAAAACCCGGTCCTGAGGTAATAGATGCAATCGGACTCATAGGGCCTCTCCGGGTACGATTCAGGACCAGTCCCTAATCCCAATTGCCACATAGGCTCTGCCACCGACACAATCAAAATTCAAATCGATCAACATTGCAAACAGCACAAAAATTCAGCTGATTAAAGACAAATTCAACGACAAAACGAGTAGAAATTCACCTTCGAGCCCAGTTTCGCCACCTGCTGCGACCCATTCAGCTACTTGACCAACAGGTGCAGGCTCCATCTGTATAATAATATAACTAAACTTATACTACACACACACAGGCGCAAAATTTGGCTACGGATACAAATATGTACGGTGTAGGAACACGTATGAGTTATTATACAGTGATACACTAGGAGCTATTTACAGATGCAGAGTAGAACACACAGTGATGGCGCGATGGTGTGTGAAAAAGAAAGGAGTAGTTTGGGATGTTAGAGAGAGAAGAGAGCAGAAGAGGAGAGAGGTTTTCTACTTTCTAATGATGCCTTTCTCTGTTGTGTGTGTTTTATATATATATATATATTACACGTCAAGTGTGTGCGTCTTTGCGTGTGTGTGTGATTTTTTGTGCACTTTTCGTGTGTCTCTTTTATTATTCTTTTATTAATTTCTTTATTTTTTGGGAGGTCTTTTTTTGGCCCTTTTTCCCAATTATTTGTAGCTTTCTTTTCTTTCTTCTTTCCCTACTTTTCATTTTCTTGAAATTATTTATTTATTTATTTTACAATTTATTTATTCTTTTTGACAGTTTAATTACGCGCCATATAATATGTACCTAATAATTAATGTCCTTTATGCGTTGGTGAAGCGAAAAGACCACTCTGCCCATGGTCGCTCTGTGCCCGACCCGAAGTAAATCCGGTGGACCCCAACTGGCAAATTTGGGCCTTCGACCATTAATATATCTGTCGACCTCCTTAAAAATCTTCTGCGTAATGATTTTGGTCTATATATCAATTAATGGATTTCTTTATATGTTGGCATCCACTTCTCGGCTTGCTTAAAACATACTGTATACGCGAGCACCCAATGTGGGTGCAATCAGAATTTGCATACAAAAATTATTAATGTGTAATTGAAAAAAAGTATTATCGACAATTAATCTGAAATAATTTATTTGAATCATTCGTTTATAGGTGAGTGGTCACGCTTGTAATAACTTTTTTAAAAATAAATGAGTGATCAAATCATCTGAGAGCCTAACGTGAGTTTAATTTTTTATTTTTATTTTTTTCTCTATTATTAATTACAACTAAAATCTTATTGGTTAATTAGGCTACACCAAATTAACGGTTTTTAAGTGAGGCTTACCATTAACAAAAGAGTCTAGATGATGGCATATCCTCTAATGTCTTAAATAGGAGCTGAGTAGTTTGTTTGAATGAAGAGAAAGCTGTGAAACTCTATATTATCTCCATTTCCCTTTCTCATTCAAACACTTCATATATATAGATAGTTACATCCTTGAAAGCTGGTTATGTTGATCTTTAGTCTCACTCCATTTCCCTTTCTCATTCAAACACTTCATATATATAGATAGTTACATCCTTGAAAGCTGGTTATGTTGATCTTTAGTCTCACTAAATTAATGCACAAAAAACCCTTTTATTACGTAGTTTTACTTCACTAGCAAAAAATTATGCCTGCATAGCTCTTGGCTTTAAATATTTTGGCTCCTATAAACTATATAGTTTTTAATGCAACTAGGAAACTATTAGCATTAGAGGGACGAAATGAATTGAATGACTATGACATACTCAACTTACAAGCATGCTTAATTATATGCTTCTTGTGACCCTGATTTTAAAAACCGGACTGAACCGGTCGGTTCGGGGGCTGGAAAACCCCGAATCGGGTCAAAATCCGGTCCGGTCCCGGTTTGGTTCAACCATTTTAATTAAAGTAATAAATCATTTAAAAATAAATATTTTTCAATCCTTGGGTTTTGCTGGGCTTATTTGAGTTGGGACTGAGTCTGATATTTCAGCCCAAATACATATCATTTTTTAATTTAATTACCCCAAATAAATCCTTAAATCACTAAATTTTTCGGTCCGGTTCGAAAAAGTTTTAACAACCTTGCTTGTGACATAGAAAGACGAAGCCTCTACGTACGTTAAAAGTTTGGGCCAAGAAGTCTTTGCTATGTGTCTTGTCACGCGTTGTAAGGGGCTTTTATCTACGTCTCCATCTTTTTGACTTGTAGCTTTGGCATACACTTCATTAGTTAGGTATATTTCCAATAGGCAAAGCATTATTTATACCACTCAAGCAAGCTAGCTTCATTGTGTGTCAGAGAATAATTCTCAGGAACTGATGCGCTTAAGTAAGAAATTAGATTAAAACCACTTTCTTACATCAGTTTAACGCAAATATTTAGTTCAAATGCTACTAAACTCTTCGGATTAAAAAATAAAATGGCAAAGCAAAAAAAAAAGTGCATTGCAAGCATGTCATGGTATCATTCATCTAGTTATGGTGCGATGGGGGCCTGAGCTTTGAGGCCTTCAACTTGGTGAAAAATGGGGAATATAATGGCGGAATCATCAGCACTTGGTGTTGTCTAATCAAGTGGAAACATTAGTGCATAGGCCCCTACTACATGTTTAATTGTACTTGTTAAAAAAATAAATATTTCTTGCAACCATTACATAAAAGAGTCTCGTTACCCGATATACCCCCTTTATTATTGTCTTTTTCTTTTGTCCGAGTTATTTCACACTTCCATTAAGGGTGTGTTTGGTTAGTAGAAATTAATAGGGAAAGAAAAATGAAATGGAAAAGGAAAACTAGTTTTTATGTTTGGTAGATTGAAGAAATACATATGGAAAAGAAAAGAAAATATAACATGTAAACACTTAAAACTAAGGAAAACTAATTTCTTCACCAAATGGTGAGGAAAACGAAATAAAAACTCATGAAAATATTTTCTCTCAAATTTTCATTTCCACCATAATTTCCTCAAACCAAATACAGCCTAAGAGGCACTATTGTTGGCTCCGGGGATAGTTCAGACTTTCAGTGGAACTGATCACTTTACATGTGTGAATCAGTTTAAGTTCATATATAGAATGAGATCTATTAAACCGAGAGGTTATAATTAAATGGTGATAGGTGGAAAGCTTTTTTAGTTCATATATTAAGTCAGTGAGGTTAGCTTATTGATGCGTGACAAATAATCTCAACAAGATCTTCACCGGACGATGTAAGTTCCACCAATCAACCTATGATGTTAGACACTCATTAATTTTGTGGCTATTGATTAAGTTTAGGCAAAGTGACAATATTTAATTGCATAAACCTAAACACTTACCTATATAAAAAAAAAAAAAAATACTAAAACATAAAGGATATCAACTTTGGACCTCTCTCAACTGCTGACATCACACATTACATCGATCGAAGCCTCAACAAAGCTTCTTTTCTACCTACTACAAATAAGGCTCTGCCATGTCCGAAATGAATCATAGCAACAAACTTGGAAATATTCTTCCAATCTTAGCTTCAAAGGTCTTTCACAAACACATACAGTAAAAGAATGGCTCCAATGCGGGTTTCCGACATCAAAGTAGGCCACATCGACGACGTGCAAGAGCTAAGAAACCACAAACCATCGCAAATCCCGGAGAGATTCATCCGCGACGCCAAGGAAAGGCCGAGGTTCGACAAGGCCGCCGTTCCTTTCACCAGCAGCGATATTCCCGTCATCGATCTCTCGAAGCTATGCAAAGGAAGCAGCGACGAATTCTCCAAGCTGGTGACTTCCTGCGAAGAATGGGGATTTTTCCAGGTAACGAACGAGCTATGTACTTAGTTGCACACCATCTGTTCGACGGAATGTTTCTATCATGTATTTTTTTTTTTTACATTGCTGAAGGTTGTAAACCACGGAATCGAACTGGGCCTGCTCGAGAAGATGGAGAAAGTGGCCATGGATTTCTTTACGTTGCCTCTGGAAGAGAAACAGAAGTACCCGATGAATCCGGGGACCGTTCAAGGATACGGGCAAGCTTTCGTCTTCTCGGAAGAGCAGAAACTCGACTGGTGCAACATGTTTGCTCTCGGCGTCGAGCCCAAATCCATCAGAAACCCTAAATTGTGGCCTAACAATCCCTCCGATTTCAGGTCAGTAGCCAACATATTTTCAGCGTTTTTCTGTACCAAATCTTTAAGACAACCTCGTAATCTCGGCAGCGAAACCCTGGAGACATACTCGAGAGAGGTGAGGAAACTGTGCAAGAACCTGCTGAAGCACATAGCCGCCGCACTTGCCCTAAACGACGACGCTTTCGAGGAGATTTTCGGCGGTGCAGTGCAAGCGATGAGGATGAACTACTACCCGCCGTGTCCGAGGCCCGACCTCGTTATGGGCCTGAGCCCACACTCTGACGGAAGCGCGCTCACGGTCCTGCAGCAGGGGAAGGGCAGCGGCGGCTCAGCCGTGGTGGGGCTTCAGATACTCAAAGACGGCGCGTGGGTCCCGGTGCAGCCGGTCCCTAGTGCTCTGGTCATCAATATAGGGGACACGATAGAGGTATTTTACGAGGGATTTTTCTTGATTATTATTCGTCGTTTTCTTGATAATTTTTTTTTTCTGGGCAGGTGCTTACGAATGGAAGGTACAAGAGCGTGGAGCACAGGGCAGTGGCTCATAGGGAGAAGGAGAGGCTTTCGATTGTGACGTTTTATGCTCCGAGCTATGACGTGGAGCTCGGGCCCATCCCTGAGCTTGTGGGCCACGAGGGTTCGTGCAGGTATAGGAGGTACAATCACGGTGAGTACAGTAGGCACTACACTACGAACAAGCTTCAGGGGAAGAAGGCACTTGACTTTGCTAAGATTCACTAAGTTAAGTTCTATTTCCCATGTCAATAAGTCACTTTTCTCGAGTACTTGTGAATAGGATGCATCATTAAGTGTTCTTATTTATGTATATACTTGGAATAGCTGCTGTAATGTTTAAGTGTATCTCTAATTGAAGCTTTTTATGGGGTTGACTGTAATCTCTCTCTCTCTCTCCCTCTCTCTCTAAGCTATGAGTGCTTTGATCAATATCTGCCTACGTAAAGATTCCACAAGGACATTCCTTTCTACTGTTAATGTCTTGTTAGATTCTTCTATCTTTGAAGATTTGCATCAAGTAATACAGAGGAAATCAAGAATCATTAATGTTTCTTGGCTTTTACTGAGACACAAAAGGGCAGAAAAGATCAACGGTGTGAATTGAGTGTGTATGTTATGGGGAGAGAGCTTTATTTAACCAGTGGGATGGTAGGAAAGTGAACCCACAAATATGTTTGTGCCTGTTCCAACTTGCTATGCAATAATGATGTCGATGTGGAAGGAAACAGAAGCAAAGAAAAAAAAGAGACAAATTGCCGTAAGAGAATTTGATGATCCTATGAATAGCGAGTGAAAGAAGCAACTTGCCACCATTCTTAGTGAATGAATATATATATAAATATCATGAATTGTCTAGTTATGTATTGCATGGTGGGAGACAATTGGATCTGTTTATTATTTGATTCCCAACGCTTTTTACTTTCACTGTGGATGGTGCAACCATGATTTTGCTTCTCGTTTTTTAGTAACTATATTTATTGTCGTTGGGATGATGAAATCATCTTCCAATTTCCTTGGAGTTTAAAGACCACACCACATTCGAAGGAAGGAAATAAAAGACAGCACCAGAATTATTACCAACCACAGAGAAATCAAGAACCGTTAATCAACATGGGCATTAACCTAATACAGTACCATTCCCTCTATTTTTAAGTTAATCGGTCACCACATTGCTTGCTGAACTTCACACTCTTCACTGGGACTATTAGATTATGTATTTAACGCATCGTTAATGTTCGGCAGATGCACATGTATATATAGTATTAGTTATATCTAAAATATTGTAATAGGACTCATTTCGGTGATCAATTATATTTAGAGGGGTTGTAATATTGCATTTTAATTATACGTGTTGGACTAATTAGTAATTGTGTTGAATTCATGGGGACATGAACGTAACTTGCCGAGACGAGGACTAAAGTTTCCCCCACCTAATCTTTAGTATTCTGATTCTCTTACACGATTTGATGATAATGATGTACTAATTCTCATTATCTTCTGGTTATGGGATGATTAGAAAAATATATAATCCGTCATTACAGAGGCCGGCTGTAGCTTTATTTCCTTAGAAAATCTATGTAATTATTATGGGATAACACTTATTTTCGTCCCCAATGTTTGCATTAAGAGCCAATTTAGTCATCGGTGTTTCAATTGGAACAATTTAGTCCCCGATGTTTCGGAAACGAACCAATTTGGTCCCAATTTGACAGAAACCGTAGACATGTGGCACGCTGTGATGATGCCACATGTCAATTTTCTGTTAAATTGACGGTTTTCGTCAAATTGGGACCAAATCGATTCATTTTCGAAACATGGGAGGACTAAATTGATCCAATTAAAACATCGGGAACTAAATTGGTTCATAAGGTAAACATTGGGGACCAAAATGGGTTTTATCCCTAATTATTATCAAAGTATAGCAGTAAATTCAATACAAAATTCTCCACGTATGAACAATCCAGCGAGAAGCATCGTCGGAGTTAACAATACGTGGCATTTTAATAAAACCTTTTCAAGTTATAATAATATCTTAGTGAAATCACATCAGTGAATGAAAAAAGTTTATATTCGAGCATCAAAATTGGCAAATTTGAGAGGATATTGCATATGAATATAAGTATTTTGATACCTCTAAATGCTCCCTTCCATTCAATTATTTTGAACATTCGGATAGAGAAAAACTATAATGGATTGGTAAATTATTTTTCGGTCCATTCCAAAATCTTTGTGCTGACAATGGCCGTGTCTGGCTATTTGCTGTCAGAGGACCATTGCTTCACGAAGTCATTACATGCAAGACAAATTTGGAGGATCGAATATACATACCCTACCATGAATAAAAAAGGGATGGCTATGAAATAAACGAATCTAAAAGTTGGAGATGATGTCGGATATATTAAATTTGACTTCAAAAATGTATTGTACATAAGATCAATATTCGGTACGTTTGTTCCATTTACGGGTTGTAGTAGCAGCTTCATCATTTAATTACCACAGGGTTTGCAGAAAGAATCAAGAATGTAAACCTTTGTTTTTCATCTTCCTTGTTCTTCAAACATTGTTACGTATTAAAAGTAATAATTATGTTTGCTTCACTCATTTTATTTTCTTTGGAAGAAATATCAAATTCTTGCAAAAATATATATGGTTGTCATTTTCAATCGACCCATCTTTATTTTAAGAAAAGTGTGATGGATATTTCAAGAATGGCATATAATAAGATTCCCACAAATATGGGGGTGGGGTTTAATAAGAAATATCGGACAACAGAAACTTAGATTCTCCTCAATCCCTAGATTATTATTTTCACCGTAATATATATATATATATAAATATAATCAGTATATATATATCTATATATATATAACGGCCGTCAACACAAACGTCATTTGCTTCTTCAAGGGTTTGTTTTATGTGCCTTAGCTAGTTGATATACTATCACTGAAAGTGAGAAACCATTGAAATAAACAATTATTCATTTCGCTAGAAACAGTTATTACAGTTAATCAATTCTCAGCCGTAAGAACAAATAATATATAATGATGAATGCATGTCTTCTTGGGAGTGCCTCAACTGAACATTAGAATATATACTATTTATAACATGCAGCACCCATAGTAATCAGCAAGATACCACCTATATCAAATATATTGGTAAATGTCATTTATAATTACAATTGTACCATTTATATTTTTATTTATTTGAGTTATATCCCCCATTTAATGAGTTTATCTTATGAAGATAAGGGTTATTGTCGACACGTGACACTCTTCAATTGAACTTTGTGTGGCAGCACAAAAAAAAATAGAAAAAATGGAAGTTTTATAGTATGAAAAGCTGTATTATATATGTTAATGATTCATGCATGATATGGTAGAGCACTTGTTTTCTTTTTCTTATCCTATCCGTTAAGTATGGAACGAGATAGTTCTACATTTGTCTCTATCGAGTTTGATCTTGACTGCTGCTAAGCTTTTGTCACAGTCATCCCCATGCATGAAAATATTCACTCATTTATATGTTTCTATATATTCTATATCAACGATGGAAATCTGTATCTATATATATATATATGTTATGTTCTTCTAGAACAGATATAATATATGTTATGTATATATATAATATGCACAAAAGCTTACAAGAATATATCAATTAGAGAAAAGGTTCTCAAGAACCCATTAAGACAAATAATGTAATATTAAATTATAAGCTTTATTCACTACGATAACGTACCATAAGGCCATGTAAGAATTCATGATGCCCCATAAAAAAGCAACCTTTCTTTTCGTGCCTTTTAAAAAAATGGCCCTTGACTGGGTCAATTTTAAAAAAATGGTCTCGTTGACGATTTTTTTTGGTCAATAGCCCTCACTTTGTTTAAACGTTAACCATATTAACTAATTCTGATACTTAACTCATTAAAATAAAAAAAAAAACGAAAAAATGGCCGCAATAACTGACTGAACAGAACATGGGTCCATCTCCCTCTTTAACCATAACCTTACAATCGATATGAATGCATTATCTTCTCCATTTTAAAGAACAAAGGGTAACCACACACACCTCTCTCACAAACCTAAAGCGACGCGAGCTGTTCTCTTCGTTTAGTGCCGGAAAACAACTTCTCAAACCAAGAAAACAGCAAGCATTTCAGCATATTTACCATTAAGCATTCGTTACATGAAAACTGCAATTTTAATGTCGAAAATGGTGAATTTCCTGTCCATTACCCCCTAAAATGTATGGGTTATTTATTAGATCACGTGTACTAGTCAGAGTAGCGATATTTCAGTGGTTATTACGAGAAATCGGACCTGAAAATACATATTCTGAGGTCTAGTTTTTGTGCATGGGACCCCTGCGTGCGGGTACCATGCGCGTGGGTCCCCTGCGTTTATGCGCGGGGCCCCTGCGCTAGTGTGCGGGTCCCCTGCGTTTATGCGCGGGTCCCCTGCGCTAGTGTGCGGGTCCCCTGCGTTTATGCGCGGGTACCTTGCGTTGTGTGCGGGTACCGTGATCCCATGTTCGGGATCCATGCGCTGAAGATCATATATAAGCACGATATATGACGAGAATCGTTTTCTAAACAATAACATTGCATAATATTGCAGGTGCTCAAAATGACAATTACCAACGTTTTATTTCAATTCGATGGCGGTGGTTAATCGGCGAGGACAATACCTCGACTTGGTCTCCTGCGTCAAATTGTAGCTGGCATTCAATTTTGGTGGATGAGGACGCATGCACGTTACAAGACGTAAAGGAGCAAATTGTATCCGTGTTAGCGTTTCGCAACGATAATGCGAGGCTAACACTAAGCTATATGCCAAATGTACCCTATAGTTATCCGAGGCCCATATACATCGATAACGACTATGCTCTACGTGCGTACTTGGGTTTTGGTGGCCCTCAATCGAGACCCGTGATTCATGTCGAGGTGGTGGAACGTGCGCTTGTGGCTCCGTCGGACGCATTTGCTGGTTCTTCTAGTAATAATACCGGGCTCATAGCCGATTGCGATGAAAATGCGCAAATCGAACCGTTTGAGGGGTACGGTTGCAGCCCTTCTAACCAAAATGAAGATGAGGGTCTTGAAGATATCGCTAGACCGTCTGGGGGTAGGGATTACTCGGGTTGGCATTCGAATGAAAATGAAGATGAGCCAATTGAAAACACTGGCGAGTCGGAAGAGAAATTTGTAGCCCGTGATCACAATGACGATGAAGATGACGATGTAGATCGAAACCCGGTAGAAGAGGCTGCCGATGGTACTTTTGCATTTTCGGACGGTTCAAGCCTACACGTTGGGCAGCAGTTTCGTGATAAGGCGGAAGTTATCGAGGAATATCTAAAATCGCGTTGGCTGCGTCGTTCGAGTGCAAATTAGTCAAGTCGAACAAGACTTGTATGTAGTAAGATGTGCGATGGAGCAATGTTCGTGGCGCTTTCGAGCTGCAAAAGATAGAGATTCCCCTTTTTTCTTGGTACGGACATATTGCGGCACACACACATGCGGCGTGTCTCATCGACGTCGAAGTCATCGTCAAGGAACTTCATCGGTTGTGTCTAGGATGCTTCTTGACAATTTAGCGGGCCTAAAGACATTCCCGCGCCAAAGGCTATCATGTCTATGATGCAAAATAGGGGGTGAATGTTTCTTATTACAAGGCTTGGAAGGGCAAGAATATCGCTACGGAGGAGTTGGTCGGTAACGGGGACGATTGTTACGCGTTGATCCCGGCGTACTTGGAGGCCGTGAAGCAAATGAACGCCGGAAGTGTCACGGATTGGGAGATGGACGAGGAAAACAGATTTAAATATCTGTTTTTTTGCATACGGTGCATGCATAGCGGGATTTGCTTTCATGCGTAAGGTAATTTCTATCGACGCCACCTTTTTAAAGGGAAAATATAAAAGGGTGATGCTTGTTGCTACGGCGCAAGACGGCGATTACCACCAATATCCTATCGCATGGGGTATTGCGAGCACCGAATCTACCGAATCTTGGTCATGGTTCTTAACGACATTGAAACGGATCGTGGCCGATTCAAATGACCTCGTCATAATTTCTGACAGACATGGCGGGATAAAGACAGCCGTCCCGGCAGTTTTTCCAAATGTGTTTCACGGGTTCTGTGCGTGGCATATTCAACAAAATATAAAGACTCGTATGAATGAGAAAGGTGCGTGTGCGTTATTCCTGAATATCGAGCATCTGTTTTTGCCGATGCCATAACTTCAGCTTTCTCTTCATGTGCCGTTCCAGCATTGGGTTTATGCTGTTCCGGACACGGTTCTGGTTCGGGTCGGTGAATGGGGTCACCTGATACTTGGAGGGCCTGGTTTCCCGAGGTGGCGTCGACTCCACCGCGGCCTCGGGTTCCTCCGCGGCCTCGGGTTCAAGCGGGAACTCGGCCTCTCGGGCTGCCTCGGGTTCCGAGGGACAGAACGCCTGGTTGGATCCACCGGCCTCATAATCTAACAAGATAAAACTCCAACGTCAGAAACTATCGAAATTGCAGCAAATTATTTATAGGGGCGTACCGTGCGACGCGTGCGTCGGAAAGTCTCGGTTGGGCCTGTACCACCCCTGTTGCAAGTTCTACTGCAATTCAGTCATCGACTACTGCAACCCGAATATACTCGCGCCCCACTCTTGAGCCGTGGACCATCGTTCATCATACGAGTCCCGTAACTGCGAGATGCTCGTAGAAACGTCGTCGAACCGATGACTCACCGTCTCGAAATTTTGGTCCACGCGTCTTGTGAACTCATCGAATTGCTTCAAGCTGGGGCCCGAGTAATGCTGTGGAGGAGGGGACGGGTACCGTGAGTGTGAAGGGCCCGAGTAATGCTGTGGAGGAGGGCTCGGGTACCGTGGAGGTGAGGGGGGACGAAATTGGTCCGCCTCTTCCTCGTAGAATGACCGCTGCGATAGTTGCGGCATGATTGGCGAAGGCTGCGTTGGTGCGACGTCCACCGCGGCCGGCAGATGCCGTACGCACTTAAGCTCGACACCATCCTCGAGGAGACTCGTTATACGGTCGAGGACTTCATGCCGCTCCTCCACTTCGAACCGACTATATCGGAAATACGGCTCGTTCATCTCCGATACAGTCGGGCTCAACATCCCCGAGACGGGTGACCCCTTTACGGCTTGGAGGATCGTCTCCATCTTCGGAGCTCCCTTCGTCGACCAATCTTTGGTGACGTGCCGGCATATCCGCGGGTTCACCACGTCCGCCTCGTTGATACGATCGGCGAACGCGTACCGAATGCCTGGTATGCACTCGTACGCCAAAACCTAGAATGCAAAGAAACCAAATTAGCAAATATAATGACAATTAAATATATTTATAAGGATTTTAAATAATGAACGACCTGAAGCGGATGAACGAAGCCACTAATCAGTAGCCCGCAGTGTTCGCTGCCCCCGTTGCGGGCTCGTTCCCGCACAAAATTCCTCTTCTCCCTGAGGATTATCTTCAGCGAGCGTATCACCTCTTTGAACGCTACGCTGCCCCAAGGATAGTTGGCGAAGGCGACTTCATCTTCGACCAACGAAAGCAGCCACGATCGAAGAACCGTGTCCTTCTTCGACGGTCGAGGCAGCACCACAGCTGCGGCAAAGAGAATGTCCGCCAACTTCAACTTATTGAAGTTGACGTTTCCGTCATCGTTGGCTCCCAACTCTCGCAGCCGATCCTCGACGTACGACAAACGGATGGTGGATCTTCCCGGGAAGTTTCTCTGAGCGAAATCACCATTGGGGTCTACTTCCGGGATATCGTCGGAGAACCTTAGCCCGGTAATCAAGCAATACTCCGCTTTAGAAAAACGGAGAGGTCGGTTGTTTATGACCATCCACAACTCCTCGCGCTCGTGAAGAGTAGTCTGCCTCCTCGTAAAAAACGTAATGAGTTGGGCGGATAAATTGAAATCGGCCGCAGCCTCGACGAGTCTACCAAACGGACTCCCCGCCCTGTAACTCTCCCACTCATTTTCATTTAGATTGTTCCTGATCTTCGCGCTTGCCTCCGTGTACATCCTGGTCATTGTCAATCGGAATTCGAAGTCGTCGTCTCGGGATGACAATTGCTTCTTCAGCACAACATGAGAATCATAAGAGTAAATAACCAATTAGTACTCGCATGGTACCCGCACAGGAAAGCATGGTACACTCGCACAAGAGCATGGTACCCGCAAAGGAAAGCATGGTACCCGCGCACAAGAGCATGGTACCCGCACTTGCGCGCATGGTACCCGCGCATGCGCGCATGGTACCCACACACAAGAGCATGGTACCCGCACACAAGAGCACGGTACCCACGCTCACTATCGCATGGTACCCGCGCGCAATCGCATGGTACCCGCACTCAATCGCATGGTACCCGCACACAATCGCAAGGGGCCGCCCGTATGGGTACCGTGCGACTGTGCTCGGGTCCCAAGCCTGCAATCACGGGTCCCCTGATTTGCGCGACTGTTTGGGTCCCAATTGGTTCGACGCACGGTTCCCTTGCGAACAAGTGTCCAAATTGCACAATTGGGAAACCATGCGCCGGACCCAACCAATTCGACGCATGAGACCTGCTCCCGAGGAAGATGAAATCACAGTGGAATTACCGGCACTCTTTCGGGACGCGCGTTCATTGCCATTGTAGTCGGTTTGGAGAATTTTCTGCTTCGGGTAAAGGTTGTTTCTTAGATCTGAAAATTTACTGCTTCGTTTCCGTTATGTGTCTTTCTTCAGTTTTAACTCGGTTATGAAGAAGAAGAAGAAGACCTGTGACGCTACAGTGGGTGGAATCGATTAAACCTAATTAATTTTACTTTGGGTAGTTGAATGGGTTAAATAAGGGTAAAGACGTCTTTTTCCCTGAGTTAGTAAGGGTAGAATAGACTTCAAACATTATGCAGGCCATTTTTTTAAAATTGACCCAATCAAAGGCCATTTACTTAAATAATCCATAATATTGCTTTTCCTTTGCCTTCACACACATCCATCATAAGAGCCCATCTCACAAGGCACTGACGCATATCCCTTCAAAATAATATATTATTATATCCCTTCAAAATAAACAAAAAAGAAAAAGAAAATCAAATTCTAAAAAGCACACATCCATCGACTATAAATATATCTCCCATTACACTTCACCACTTGCACCATTTCCTTACATAGCCCCCACACACAATGTCCGGTGTTTGGGTGTTCAAGAACGGCGTCGTAAGGCTCGTGGAGAACGCCGGTGACTGCCACGGTAAGAAAATGCTCGTACATCTTCCTTCTAACGAGGCCATCACATCGTACTCCGTGTTAGAGACTAAGCTAAGGTTGCTCGGATGGGAAAGGTACCACGATGATCCCACGTTGCTT
Source organism: Linderniella brevidens (assembly GCA_004919715.1). Lineage (NCBI taxonomy): Eukaryota > Viridiplantae > Streptophyta > Magnoliopsida > Lamiales > Linderniaceae > Linderniella > Linderniella brevidens. The sequence goes on from SWDC01000158.1 coordinate 8,297,214, forward strand.
CAGTTCCACAAGAGATCAACGGTGCACCTTATTTCTCTTCCCAAGGACTTCAACAAGCTCAAGCCCATGCACATGTATGATATTGTCGTCAAGAATAGGAATGAATTTGAAGTGAGGGATACTTAATTATATATATGGTGGATTTTCTAGTGTTTTGTGTTTGTTGTTGGTGATTTTTCTAGTGTTTGTGTTTGAGCTTGTGAGGATGTAATTAAATCTTGTGAGAGCTTTGTGATAGTTGTGAGTGCATGCAGTGTAAAAAGATGCTTTTTCTCGGGTTTTTTTGCGTGTGTTAATTTGTGTGTGTGTGTGTGTTTGATTCTTCATTACTTGTGTATAAGAAGTATATGGCTTGAGAAATGTTTACATGAACTTGAAATATTTCCATGTTGAGGCTTACACGAACGTTCGATGGATCGTTTCTTTATTCTATGAACGTAAACATGGACGAACTAATGGCAATATTTTATTATAATTATTTATGATTAATGGCAATCTTTTATTACGATATTCAATTTTCTAATATTTCCAAATAGTTTATTGAATCATTTGGGCATATTCTGAGTTGGTGACATGACATCCCTTTTTGAAATAGAGAGCTTCAAGAGGGCTCTTCGTTTCCGCTACTAAATTAATATATAAATTTAGAATTTTGGGATCCTTTAAGTTTATAGAATTTAAAAAGAAAATACATCTCTTGCAGGGATTCTTATGACCCGTTTTTTCGCACTAAAAAAATGTGAAAATGCTGCGCCCACTATACTTCTTGAACTGAACTAGGAGTCGTAGATTTGAAGCTGTGTAAGTTAGAGGCACACAGTTACATTCGTGCTTTCATTTATTTATTAATTTATTTATTTACTCAAATGACACTACAGAAAGAATACATGACAAATAATGGAAGGAGAAGCAGAACTGAATGAACATTAAACTGAATCATGTCTTAATTAAAGATAGGTTGCAATGAATGTGTGAATCTGGAAAAGAAAAGCCCAGAAACAAGCTACAAAATAACAGATGAAATTGGTAAAAATACATACCAATTCAAATACTTCTATAAAGCGTCTCCAACATTGTAATAGACTTTCGTAAGCCCTTTCTTTGTCCGAATTTGAGAAACCTAAACATGGGATCAGCAAATAAAGTGAATGATGCAGAAAAATAAGGTTGCTATAAGGTGTAAGCTGAAGATAATGAGATTACATATCAGGGTGTTTTTTTATTAGAGAATCAGCAAAAGACATTACTTAATATTTTACTAATGTGATTAGTAGAAGATGTGATTAGTAAGAATAATGCAAACCTTAAGGCTCAAAATGTCAGAGATGTCATTGACATGAGTACCACCACAAGGGCATCCAAGGTTGTCACCTAACATCACTATCCGAGGAGTGCTGCCCTATAAAAGTCACAGTGCCAAAAAGAGATGAAATCTCAACAACTAAATGTTCTTGTGGTCTCTTATAAACATTCATAAAATGAAAATTCACATTACAGAATTAAAGAAAAATCTGACCTTGGGTATATAATCTGGGAGGGATCCACACAGTTCAGAAGCTTTGTCGTAAGTTGTAATAGATACAGAAACCTAGCGTGACGCGTCGAATTATTATCTTTTCACGGTTAGCAATTTTATGTACGAGGAGGGAAAGACAAATATAGTTGAAAATGATACTAATTTGGAAATTTCATACCTTTCCTCCTCCGGAGATCAACTTATTAGCTTCTGATTCTAGCTCCGTTAGCTTACTCTCCAATGGCGGGACGAAACCTTTGTACTCCACGTATGGCCTTAAGATTTGTGTAAAATGATACACAAAAGTCATGTAAGGATTAACAATCAAATACATAACATCTGATAATTTGAATGCAACATTAGGGGAATAAATAAAAACAACGAGGTAGAAGATACACAATGCGATTTAATATGTGATAAAGTGCACATACCCATCTGGAAAGTGGTAACCTTTAGTGGGTTCCAAGTGATCCCATCCGACATTTTTCACACATATATCCAGCAAATGTCCAGCCGAGTGTAGCCTGTAAATATGCATAGAAACTACGTGCAAATCATTTGTTTGTCAATGAAAACAAACACATATTTAGCATGACAATGTACGTAATTATGTTCTATAAGACGATGCCAACTCAAATGGACAAAATCATATATATGAAGCTGGTACATTGATGGAAAATTCTCCCAAGGAAGAAAACATCAGAAAATTATTAAATACATTAAACGTATCTTACGTCCGTTGAACAAACTTCTAATGCCATGATACCATCATAATCATATCCGAATTCCATACAGGGCCAAAAATAGAGCTACAATACCTAGAATTGAGCTTGCGCCTAGCTTCATCTACATTTAACACAACTTGAACACCTCTTTCAATATTCTTTTCCCCATCTTCAGGGTTCTCAAAACAACCATAGTGATACACCTGCGGATCACATTATTTGGTATTTCCTTCTGGAAAATATTAACATTTGTAAAAAATTGTAGTTCAATGCTTGCCATGAATTTAGGGATCCTGTTGATAGATAACCACAATACTTGCCGATTGGGGCTTACGTTAGATTTCTTTGACAATCTGATGAACAGCAGTATAATCGATTTTGCAGTAAGCATAGCTTACAAAGCTGTATGCTTAAGATTATACTGAAGCGACATCGTATGTTATGTTGACAACCTACATTCCTAAAATCCAACGAAAAAGCTCTGAACCAACAAAGAAGACAAAAGAACAGTAATTACAATTTTGTCCCTCATTCGAACATCCTGCACAGTGAATCTGAACTGTCGATTAGATATGGAACCGGTATCCGACGGCTGACCGCCGCCTTGCGGATGAAAGACGGTGGAGTCCAGAACTACCACGTGGCGGCCGTCCTCGCCCTATCCAATGAAATCCATCGAGAGAATCACGTCACACGAGGAACACAAACGTATGCTAGCTAATACGATGCTTTCAGGGCTAGAAATTACAGTAGCTGACCTTAAATTGAGCTTGAAGCGTTGCAGTTGATTCGAGTTTGAACATGTCGTAGTAGTATTCCAGCTTCGTCGGGCTTAGATCGTGCTCCATTTTCGATCGCGTCGGAAAGTACTGCACGGTGTGCGGTTTTCATCAATCAATATAAGCACTTGTGATGGCTTGACTTCTCCATTTCTGTGGCTGCTTGATCAAAGTGTGACCAAGTCAAAGACGATTTCATCGGAGACCATGGTGAAGAATCTGATATGGGCCGCAAACACAAAAGAGCCTTAATCTGCACCGACCCGTGTATTAAATGGGCTGGTCGGGTCTACATTGAGACCCAATTTTCAACGGGTCGGGTTATACTATAGGATTCAACCACTTTCTACCCAGGCAAGAAGGACATAGTATAAAGGAATAAATTCCGTTATACTCACAACGTGGTTAAACTGAAACGTATAGCATTTGATTATTAGATGATTCGAAAACATACACACACCATACCCCCGTCAGCAGTTTCTGCTTGCGAATGCCCTCTTAATGCGAATGAGATACTATAACCACGTTTTTTTTACATTAAAAATGATGAAAATAGACCTGAGAATTTATCTTCCTATTAATAACATATCACACGACATACTAAATGCTAATAACTTTTCAGACAAGAGCAATGCAAAAATTAATTTGGTCCATTTAAGGTGAGGACTGAAAATCGAATCTTAAGTTCGAGACATTGAGTTCAAAACAATTTACCCAAACTTGTCTTATCTTCGGCCAGACGCATTATGGGCACTTTTAATTACATTCGCAGGCAGAAGCTGCTGATCGGAGTACAGTGGTACGTTTTAAAAACAATAATAGTAGTTCGTGTAATAACCGAACCACAACGTAGTAAAGCGTATTTCAGCATAAAAGCATGGGTGGGCTATAGCAGAATTTACCATATATAATAAAAGCGACCTAGACAGAAGTTACTAGAAACATAGTTCCAAATATAATAGAAATGAGCACACCAACAAAAAACAACACGAAATGAAATGTAGACAACCCATTTCATTAGATCCGAACAATCAACGGGCACAATAAGGAAAGCCCACTAACACCAAGAAAGCATCATTTCATCAACGGTCTTCAGGTGTCGTTGGTCCCTCTGCTGTCTTCGGTGGAGCAACCCGAGAAGGAGAACATTCTTGACCCATCTCGGTCCTGAGATCATTAATGCTCTGCTCGAGCTCGTCGATGCGGTTCCCCATCTCATCAAGTACAATGCAGTTAAGGAAAGAACATCCCAGGAAATCCCACAAGTAATAAAGAAAAGTAAGAAAGAAAGAAAAGAAACTACTTGCCATTTAGTATGTTAAATTCCCAATATAACGCACAAGCCTGCAAGAATCTATAGAAGCATATCCAGAAAATTTGAGTATGACAAGAAACAGAAATCGGGATTATGGATCCACAGATCTACTTAAAAGCCCTTGAGAATGAAGGCAATACCCAATTATATAGAGTAAAGTAAAGCAACAGCTGCTTAAAAAAGGATATTTTTCGAAACAATTGATTCCGACATGGTTTGGAACCTATTTTGCTGCACAATGTGAGAAAAAATTTACAAAATAAGCCAAGATTTAAACGCAGCAAATCGATACAAAGCTAAAAATAATTTTCCTTACCATTTGCTGAAGCAGATTTTGCACCTAAACAGTTCAAAAAGAGATGTTAGAATAACAAAATTGGCTTGGATATATTTTCAACATGCTAAGCTACAGAGAGTCGAAAGGTAACGTACAAATGCGGTCATATCAGAGGTATTCTGCTTGATATTATCCCCATCTTGCCCGTCCTGAATATACAATTACAACAATTAGTAAAAATTCGTTAAAAAATGAACAAATAGATCTACGTGGCGATGCTACAAGGAACAAATAGATCTACAAAAATGTGAGTTTTCAATCCTCATAACAATGCGATCTCAACAATGTTGTTACACCTTCTCACTCGTTTCCAGGTTTTAAGAAAAATAATTCTCCAAAAAACCAGCACGCGGAGGATAATAATAAATAAACAAATTCTCGATTTCGATGATCTGCACCAAAATGTCTTCAAAAAAAAAAACAGCAGAAAAATGGATAAAAAGGGAAAGGATGAGCCGAGATCAGATATAGGATGGTGAAACGAGCTGCTGAAGATGAGAAAAGAGACATAGCGTACCATTTTTGCTATCCTTTGCAACGAAACGCCCGATCGGAGAAGACCACAAACCTAGCTCGCGATAATTGAGAAACTTTGGGGGAAAAAAGAAGAAATGATTAGAAACCGAAAAAGTCTGATCCTATCTGAAATTTTGAAATTTAAGAGAGCTAAAGAAAGTAGTTATTGGGCCTACGATAAGGCCTGAACCACGCGTTGGGCCTGATATTGGATTTGAACTTACATTTCTTTTTTTATATCGCGACTTTATTAATTTATTAGTATTGTATATGTATATTTTGGTTAATTAAGGATTATCGAACAATAAATTTCTACTGAAAACTTAATTTCAATTTCAACCCGTACTTTATGACTTGCATTGAATTTGATCACAATTCTGGGCTGAAATTTTTTCATCCTCTGATTTTGAGGACAACTTTACTTTCAGGTTGTAATGTTAATTTGAACGAAATTGTTTAGCATTAGCTTTCAACGGAAGAAGAAAATGGCGGCTTTTCAACACGGCGTCGTCACCTCTTTCCTCCGCGACACCACGCCGCCGTTGAATCCTAGAACAAAATCCATCTTCTTAGTTTCCTGCGTTTCCACTTCGTTTCCCCGGAGGTCCACCGGAAGAAAAAACCACCTCAGGCCGAAAAACCTCAAAACCCTAATAACAGCCGCCCTTCCGAAACTTCCCCAACAAAATCCGGCGAACCCGTACGCTTCTTCCCCTTCGGAGGAATTTCAGGAAGCTGAAAAATCCGAGAATTCCGAAGCCGCAAGTGAAAGTGCTAAAAATGGCGAAGAATCGAATGAGGTCGAGGCTTCAGTGTCCGATGGGATTGGGCTTGAATATATCAGCCGTGGGTTTTGGACTAAAGAATCAACATTATTCAAGTTTTCGTTGGTTGCTTCTTTAGTTTTCCAGGCTGTGTGGGCTGTCGGGTTTTTTATTGATAATGATGATGTCTCGAATGGGAACGATGATGATGATGATGACGATGATAAGAGCTCAGTCACTGAATTTAGAGGCGACGAGGAAGGTGACTCTAGGGTTAAAGTTTCCTTGAACGGGACGGGGGAATTCGTGGATGAATTGGAGGTGGAGAGGAAAATCGAGGAGATTCGGGTTTTAGCAAGGGAGGCCAGAGAAAAGGAAAGGAAGAATCTCAACGGTGATGGGGAAGAGCATTCGAAGAGCGTCATCGAGGAGGAAGTTGATGGTAAATTGGTCAAATTGAGGAAGAAGCTGGAGAAATCCCGTGCTACTTCTCTTGAAAATTCAACAAAGGAGAGTAAAGCGACGAAAAAAGTTTCAGACGATGAATTTGAGGCTAATGGTGCATTGTTGTTCAAGAAGAAGCATAAATACAGAGGCTTCGATGGTAATAATCCAATCGAGAAACCGAAGGGTTTCTATAGTTCAGAATCAGACGAAGCAAAAGGGGATGAAGAGAAGCAGCTTGAATTTTCTTCTAAAGAACCAGAGACAAAAGAGACAACAACTCATGTAGTTGAAGATGACAAACAGAAAGTCATCGTTGAGCCCACAGAGTCCCCCACGAACTCTAAGAAGATGGCTATGGAGGAAAGAGGCGTAAGAGAGCAGAGAAAGAGAAAGGTGACCGATGGCAGCGAAGCTGATGCCTGGTGGTTGAATCTTCCATATGTTCTTGTATGTTGCTTTTCACTTTTCAGACACCAAATTATCATACTACATGCATAGGTATTTAACTTATACGGGTTTTTTCATTACAATTATTCAAGGCTGTTGTTATGCGAAGGGGCCGAAACGGGGAGGACGGTGAAGGCTTTTACACGCTTAAAAGCATGCCTAATGCTGAGGATCATCAATTGCCTCACATAGTTGCGTTCGAGGACCGTGCTGATGCTAACAACTTCTGTTATCTCCTGCAATCCTTTTTCGATGATCTTGAAGACTTCAGTGCTCAAGTTGTTCCTTTAAAAGCTGAAGTAAGCTAAGCTCTTTTGATAATTTGCATTGTATAAAAATCCTCCCTTTTTAAGGCAACTGAACATTGTTGAAATAATCTTAGGAACTACAATCAGCAGCAGAAGCGTATGCTACGCGGGCAGTCGTTGTGAGGAGAGGGCAGCTTCGTCTTTTTGCCGGGCAGCCCCTTTCCGATGTGGAGACGGCGGTTCGCGGGATTATCAATGAATGCTGAGAATCATTAAGACACATAAAGGTGCACATTTTTCTTGCTCAAGTCTCTAACTTATCAGGAACTGAAGGTAAAAACAAAAAATGCTCACTCATTCTCCTGAAAGTAATGAGGATTTGAGAAGATGCAAGTTCAACAATGCTACTTCTTGATTGTAATTTTGGGTGTTGAGTTCTTGAATGTTATCATTGTATCGTATTTGGAGAACTAATAAGCAATACGAATTATTGCTGTAGCTGTGGCCTTACTCAGCACATGCCACAATGTGAAGGGCCTTTAATTTTGTTGCAGGCTATGAATTATGTTTTGATCGTTTAAGGGTGCATTTAAAATGCTCTTTCCTTCGTACTAGTTGGCAATTGACTATCATATTTATGTAAGAGAAACGACATCATCATATTTTTCTTTCTTTCACTTCCTAATACTTTCAAGAAGAAAAAAATATCTCTGAAACTCTGAGGCCCCTCAGTCACAAAATATCTATAATGATCTGTTGAGAGCAACACTCTGTGTGTATATTATATATATATATATATATATATAATATATCATCATCATTCATCTGTATCATGGAGCTGCAGAAAATAATTTTTCTTGCGTGTCCCTTTGCGTTCTCAAGAGTCCCTATCAATGCTCTGTACTTTCAAGCTTTTATTATTGCATTCAATCATCTCATTATTAAAAAGAGTTTCTTGATCATCAAATACTAAACATGCTCAGATTCCAATCTGTGTCCTAACTAAGACCATTCAAAGGTGTCTCATCTGCAAAACATGTGCAATTAGTCTTTGACTAACTTTGTTCAACAATGATTAGACAAAAGCAATGGGTGTTACTGCACATGCCCTTCATTAACTTTTGACATGTGAACTCTTACAGCAGATTCTAACTCTTGTGGTGGGGAGCATATAATCAAGAAAAAAAGACTCCTTTATGGAGACACACCAATGTGGGCCCTTGTAAATAATCCCCATCTTAAATTTTTCTTCTTCCCTTTTTCTTCCATGAAAAAAGATAAAAGTTTTCAGCTTACAAAATCCAATGCGCCATAAAAGTGAGCAATCATGTCACAAAGGGCTTTCAAAGATATGTTCTTTGTTGTTTTGCATAATGAAAAAAAGGTTCATAGAGCATCTGTAGTAAGCATTATCCAAGAATTGCTGGTAATAACACTAAAAATAAAACCATTTCTTTCAATGTTAGAATCTTGCAAGAAAGTCAGATGATAGATGAAAACTTCATATATTCTCTCACATACACCTCACATTTACAGAAAACAAGAACCACACCCCAAACAACAACAGTAAAACAACCCATCAAAATCACAGATTTAAGCAACACTGATAAAATACAAATCAAGAAATATAAGCTTGTATATGATAAGATTATCAACTAACAGTACTCAAGACAAAATCTAAGCCCTTCTTCTTCTGGTGATCTTTACTTCCTCAGCCACTCACAGTCAACAGCGAAGGAATTGCAGCTAAATTTGGAGTCAAATTCTTATTAGAATTCACAGAATCCCTTTTCACTGCAGAAGAAGAAGCCTTAGCGAAAGCCCTCATAGGACTCGCAAGAGCCCAACCCCAGCTTCTACTTCTCTCATGAGATAAATGTGATCTCACTGGCTTAACACTCACTGCGTTGCTGACGTCATCGGCTAAAGTTGGAGCCCAATTCGAAGCCAACGAGGAGGAAGAAGTGATCATAAATCCCCGAAAAATCCCACCACACCTAACTCTTTCGTGCCCATTAAGCGATGCACGAGCCTTACTGTGCTTGCCTTCTCTCTGAGACTCGACCCTCCTCAGCGTGCAATCTCCCAAGCCTGTAGAAATCCTCTCGAAGAAGTCCCCCGAAAAGCTCCTGCTTCCGCAGCCAACGGATCTCGATCTCGAGACCTTTCTATCGAAGGATGATTTTTCAGGGCTGCTAGCGTTCTCATCTTCTCTGCAACGGCTAGTAGTGACAGTTCTTGGCCTAGTTGGCGTAAAGTTGAGATCTTTGGAGCTCTTATGGCTTCTTTTAGCAGTGGGGTAATGCTTAGACAGGTAAAGAAACGACCGGAAGAAACCTCTCCTTTGTGGGCTGTAATCTTCGCCGGCGCCGCCGTCGAAGTAGTGGGCACCCGTACGAGGGGTTGTGGTGGATTTGCTTCTCTTGAATATGACGCCGGTGGAATCCGAAGCGGAGGCGCCGTCTTTCTTCTTCTTCTTCTTCTTTCTCTTGTTGGTCGTCAGGATAAACGGCAACCTTGATCTCGTGCTCGTGCGGCAGTAGCCGCTGCTGCTATCGGCGCCTCCAACGGCGGCGGCAGAGGAAGAAGAAGAAGAGGAGCCGAAAACGAGGGAACTTCTCTGGGCGTTTCGAGATCTGAAAGAAGGAGACGAAGACGCCGAAGAAGAAGAATTAGCCGGGAAGACGTGGACGGGGAAGGAGGAGGAGGAGGAAACGAGCTTCCCGAGCTTTTCTTGGAGGCAGAGCGCGCAGATTCCTCCCGGCGGCGATGTGTTTCTGTACGGGTGGTTCGCGCATTGCACGTTGCCGTCGCCGCCCGTGTCTTCATGCACCACCTCCATCACCATTTGTTTCTTTTTCCAACTTCCCACGGATTAAAGCGAGCCCAGATGAAAAAGATTCAATTTTTGCCGTTGCAGTTCAGAGCAATGGCCTTGAAACGAGAGAGAGAGAGAGAGAGAGAGAGAGAGAGAGAGAGAGAGTACTTGGTATGGTGAAGGGCTCGAGGAGAAGAAATGAAATGGGGGGCATTGAAGTAAAAGCGAAAGAGTGGTGACAGAGGGGCAAATTCCCAGGTGCACGTGGAGATCAGAGCGGCTTATGAATGCAATTAATTAATTATTATTAGCCAAATTACTAAATTAGATCACTCGCTAACTCAGTTTTCGTTTTTGGATCACTATGTTTGATAATTGCAAATTTAGGTCACTAAGAAACGTATCTGATTTATTTTGGGTCACCGTTAAATCTTTCCGGCAAAAATCGTCGGAGATCCGACGTGGTCGATGACATGTCAGCAGCCACGTCGGATTTCCGACGGTTTTCACTGAAAAATTCATCAATGACCCAAAAAAAATCACCTAGCAACCTAAGTTTGCAATTATGAAACTTAATGATTAAAAAACATGCTCACATAATTTAGTAATTTGTCATTATTATTATTATAATTATTATTGCATGGAGAGGCGAACAAAGACAGGTCTTTGTCTGGTTAACTCATAGCTGTCTTTTTTTACTGGTAAAAGGCCTTCCTTCAATTTCCTGTTGACTAATTTTGTTGTGGCTAATGAAACGAAAGAAGCATGTTTAAAAACATACATACCCCTTTAATCATCATTGTAAAGCGTCGATACTAACCAGAAAAGAATCTCGGGCTTTGCATTATTATTCGCCCTCAAGAAAGTCAAAAGCATCGATTCCATTGGTGTTGAGAATTCGGAGGAGAAGAAAAGACTACACTACATAAATATGAATAGTTAAAAATCCCTTCTTTGCTTTGTCCTTTCGGTGCCTTCTCTGTTTTTATCCCAGCAAGTTCTCTGCTGCCCTTTTTCTGCAGATTCATTGAATCGTTTCCGTGCTCAAGTGGTGGACAACATAATAGATTCCATTCATGTCACGAGCCTCTTCATCAAATAATCTTTTCATAATTTCTTGATTTGGGTCAATAGAGTCAACGATTGATGACCAGTCCATTAGTCCCATGTAGGATTGGTTAAACGGGCCCGTATTATTGGGCCCTTAATGGGTTGAATGGGCCTGCTGATTGTTTTAGATTAGGCTAGTAATTCTCCAGCAAAAAAAAAAAGGTATTCAAATGATTGAGAGAGATTCTCATCACTCACTTTTGCTCTGCTTAGCCCTGTGAAAACGAAGAGATCAGCTTTACCTTTACAAATCAGCAACAGCGCACACTCAAGCTTGCATCTCTCTCTGTTTATCTCTATTTAACAGGCTATGTTTTGAAGCGAAATAGATCGAACTTTGGTATCTTTCAGTATCAGCTGTTTTTATTTTTATTTTTTGAGGAGATTCGGCTTGGAAGGGAAGTAAGATGAGTGACGATTTGAAGAGGAGCAGCGGCGGGGCACCGCTGGCACCGAAGACCTCCTCCGTCGACGATCAGAAATCTTCCTCCGGATCGAATTCCGCCAAGAAAGCCACCATTAAAAGTGCTGACATGAAGGATGATATGCAGAAAGAAGCCATAGACATTGCCATTGATGTAATCTCTCTCTCTCTCTCTCTCTTTGGGATTTTGAAAGCTGCCCCGGTGTTGATACTTGTGGAATTTTCCACACGTAATTAAGAACATGAAATTGGAGCTTGTGCTTGTCTTTAGGGATCTTTAAGCTGCGTTTACTATGAAATTTCAATGATGATATGTATGATATTTATCTTTTAGACGTTTAAGGACTGTCTGAGAAGTAAATTAGAGGCTTCCACTGTTGTTATGGAGTCTTTAAGTTGCCCCTACGTTTAAAGATTTGGGATCTTATTGTTGTGATGATTATACAGGCATTTGAGAAGTGTAATGTGGAGAAGGATGTAGCTGAGCACATAAAGAAGGTGTTTGACAAGAAATACGGCCCCACTTGGCATTGTATCGTGGGCAAGAATTTCGGTAACCCGGCCTCGTTAGATGTTTCTATAGCTTTAAGCTTCTATCTAACACTCATGTGTTTTCAATGCCCTTTCGTAAAGATTTAAATGTTTAAGATGTAGTTGGCAGCTTTTTCTAGTCATTCATTGGCATTTTTCTGGGAAATAGCAAGGCATCAAAGTTATCAGTTTCTGTTTGATTTTTTTCATGTGCCTTCTTAGAAGTTTTCCATGTAAAGCTAATGAATAGATCTTCGTACGTATGAACATCAAAGTTTTTGGATTCCGCTTCTCACTTTGAACCGTTACTGCTTGTTATTATATCATTGGCGTGGAGGATAAATTCTTATCTTTTATCTAATATTCTGTGTGTAGTTGAGCTTAGACATTGAGCATTTTATAGTGGACATTTTTCTTGCTAGATTCATAAGCTCAAGAATCTTCTTTTGCTTCTGCTAAGAAGAGGACAATGAATTGCTGATCTATTGTTGTTCATGGAGACAGATATTTTTCATCACTTCTATGATCAAAACCTTTCCTTTTTTTCTTTTTTTGTCACATTCAAGAAAATAGATGTTCTTGATCTTACAATCATCAATTTTTTCTTCAAAATGCAGGCTCCTACGTGACTCACGAGACGAACCACTTTGTCTACTTCTATCTGGACTCCAAAGCAATTCTCCTCTTCAAATCGGGCTGAGCCTCGTTCGCAGATGGGGAGCCATTGATGACGAAGAAGATAAGGCCCTTTTGTACGTAAATCTTTTATCTGCAAAGGAAAAAAAAGAGACTAATTTTGTACTATCGTATCTGTATGTACATTTTGTGTTTGGTACCTTCCTTTCATGGCTTGATTATTGTTTGTTGTCCACTTCCTAATCACTTAGAAATCATCATCCACTCAAGCTCAAGCTTATTGCAAAGAGCCATTGTAATGGAGTTCTCTTACCAACATTATTTCTGATAAATAGCATCCTTCATCGGTCTTTTTAGTCAAATGACATTAATTTAAGGGTATTTTTGTTGCTAAAATTGCTTAAATGACTGATTACACAATCGTTATTCTACACGCCATCATACAACATTCCATTACGTAGTCCCGTTAATAAGGGAATAATAGTCTTTACACATTTGCAGTCAATTTCTTAAACCCCATTTGGGCAGCATTTCCCCTAAAATACCCACTGTAATGCTACAATTAGGAGAAAGTAGCACCAGATCTTCAAAGCAAGCAACAAGCACAGCTAATTAATAACATGAGCAGCTTCTGTTATTACAGCACACTCATACATTCTGTTTTATTACAAAGCCACAAAGGGACACAGAAACATGCCTTCACTGCACTCATTACCACATAAAAATCACATCTTTAAAACTTCTTCAGAAAATCAAATATGTGCTCGTTAATCTCCTCAGGCCTCTCTTGATTGATAAAGTGAGCAGCACCCTCCACAACCACAACCTCCTCGAGCAAAGGCACAAACTTCTTGAACCCTCCTTTGTGTATGAAATCCTTCGTTCCCGGTACGTGATAGGTCAAATCGAATTCACCCACCACGAACTTTGCAGGCACCTTCACTTGAGCACCGGCCCACGGAGCAGTAAGTTCCCAGTCCCTGTGATAATTACAGGGGAGCCCCTAAAGTTCGAATTTTTTCGTTCATTGCAGTGTGTGTGAGCAATAGAAGAGAATTATTATTACAATTTGAAAGCCCGGTAGTAATTGATTCCTCCGGTGAATCCGGTCCGTTGGAAGCTGCTGATGTAATAATCGAGGTCCTCTTGTGTGAGCCACGAGGGCTTATCAGCTGAGTAGCCGAATCCTTTGCCCTTGGGGAAGTAGAATGGGCCCGGGGTACGAAAGGCGAGGATGTTCTTCATTACTTCGTGGACACCGATTTTTGAAAATTCCTCTTCTATGTCCCCTTTTTCCTGCAATGATATCGAATGAAATCTTGATAAAAATTTTCACTAGGAAACGAAAATTGTTTGGTCTGAAGATTCTTGATGTGCCATTTATGAGAGGATTAGAATCTTTTTTGCATTTATTTTTTCTGTCACTCCAAGAATTCATGGATTGGTAGCAAAAGTCTCTAACTTTTACACAGCTCACCACAAAAAACAAGAATCTTGAAAACAATAGCAATGACTTCAATTCTGTTTTCACGCACCAAAAGCAAAAAGAGTAGCCTTTTCCCCGAAGATCGTGGACTAGGAATCAAAGCATTGAAGTTCTTTTAACATAATTTGTCCACGAAGTTATATCTGGTGTCATTACATAAAACCCACAAATTGCAAAATCAAAAGATCACAACTTCATGAAACCCATAAATTTTGCACAATCAAAAGATCACAATTTCATGAACCCCATAAATTTTGCACATGACAACTTCGTGAAACCCAAAAATTTGCACAATCAAAAGATCACAATTTCGTGAAACCCATAAAATTTTGCAAAATAAAAACATCACAATTTCATGAAACATATAAATTTTGCAAAATCAAAAGATCACAATTTCATGAAACCCATTAACTTTGCACAGTCAAAAGATCACCATTTCATGAAACCCATTAACTTTGCACAGTCAAAAGATCACAATTTCATGAAACCCATTAACTTTGCACGATCAAAAGATCACAATTTCATGAAACCCATAAATTTTGCACAGTCAAAAGATCACAACTGCATAAAAACCCAGAATTTTTTCACATACCTGGAACCTGCATATGTAGTGATCGTCTCCGTACACTCCCCTAAACATCTCCACGGGATTCACCTTCGGATTCCTCGGAGTAAAGGGGACGCTCAGAGCTACGTAAGCCTTGACCTTGTCGGGGCGGAACAAGCACAATTGCCACGACACGTAGGAACCCCAGTCGTGGCCCACGACGAACACCTTCTCCTCGTCGGTAATCGCGTCGATCAGCATCACGAGGTCGCCGACCAAGTGGTGTAGGGTGAACTTCGAGGGGTCGTCGAGGGGAGCTCCGGTGGTTTCTCCGTATCCTCGCATGTCCGGAGCCACCGCGCGGAATCCGCGCTCGGCGGCGGCCACCATCTGGTGGCGCCACATGTACCAGAGCTCCGGGAATCCGTGGACGAAGAGGATGGTTGGGCCTTGGCCGATGGAGGCCACGTGCATTTTCAGGCCGTTGATGGGTATCGTCTTGTGCTCGATTTTGTCCATTGTTTTGTTCGTACGAGAGAAGAGAGTTCCTTGGTATCTTCACACCGAGTAGGCAGAGGACGGCTTAGTATAGAGTATGTGGGTAAAGATAAAAGGAAAATAGGGATGGAAATAGATAATTTAATAATTTGGAAATAATATTATTAAAATCTTTGGCCGGCAAACTTTACTCGTATTAGTTTGATAGAAAGTTTTTCAATAAATCCGAAGTATTGAGCTACAAATCTTGGACGAATAGAATAGCTACCTTTGTTTACGACACTCTTATCTTATTTTTTTATTTTTATTTTTTATAAACTGTTCTATACATTCATGTGGTTAAACTGAGAAGGCTACAATTCATAAAATACCACCGTGATTTTAAATCTTATTACAAAAAACATATGGTTTTAAAATAACATAAAACTCCATTGTGGTTTAATTAACTTTTCACAGTCTATTGAAGCAAGTACAAGAAATTGGCGTGAAGAAGCTTGGTAAGCTTGCTGATGGTTCTGATTATTCTACTTAATGCTGAAGATGGCTTATATGAAAAGCGCTGGAGCAAAAAGCGGATTTATTCTTTTAAGTAACTCAACTTATTAAAATGCTGGTGTCAACGACGTTTTCTTTAATGTCTCAGCCGTTATAACTACTTTTAGTATAAAAGATGCGTGATGTGTTTAACAGCTGTAATTTTCTCCTTTCATTAATGAAATTTCTCTTGAGCTTGTGGATGTAGGATTCAAGTTGAATCTGAACCACGTTAAAATCCGTGTTCGTTTCTGCAAATTTTATATGGTATCAGAACTTTTGCTATCAAATTGAAGAACCGTGTTCGATTTCGATCATTTCATCGAACACCATGGCTGCGACGAATTCATCTGCATCTTCCACCACGACGGGGTTGAGCAACGATCCCTACTTCTTGAATACTAATGATACCTCCGGGCAGCTCCTTGTTCATGAGCAATTGAATGGAGACAACTATTCCACGTGGAGTAGGGCGATGATGATTGCGCTTATTGGGCGGAACAAAGAGGGCTTTGTCAATGGCGCCTTGAACCCCCAATCGAAGAAGTGCAAGACATAACCAATCCTCAATCATCAACGACAGCGGCACAGAGTTTGATGAATTATTAGACCAAGCTTGCTGCATGGAAGAGGAATAATAATGTGGTAATTTCTTTGATTATTAATTCCGTTTCAAGGGATATTTCTGCTAGTATTCTCTACAGTTCACCGGCAAGAGAGGTGTGGGTTGATCTTCAAGAAAGATTTGGTCAAACTAACAAGCCAGGGTCTTTCAACATAGCTGTTTATTTCACAAAGTTAAAAACTCTCTTGGATGAATTAAGCAATTATAGGCCACCTGCACAATGTACCTGTGGAGGAATTAAGGCCTTGAAAAGCTATCTTGATGAGGAGTATGTCTTAACGTTCTTGATGGGATTAAACGAATCATATTCTCAAATAAGGGGGCAGATTCTTCTTATGGATCCGATGCCTCCTATCAACAAAGTCTTTTCTCTGTTAGCTCAGGAAGAAAAACAGAGATCAATGACTTCGGGTCTTGTTCGTTCATTTGAGGATCAAACAAGTAGTATGGCGATGTTGGCTGCCAAGAATGATTTAGAGTAAGCTAAAAGGGGGTCCTTTACACAAAGAAGGGATGCTGGGAAACCAACATGTATGCATTGTAATAAGAAAGGGCATACAATTGACACATGTTACCAAATACATGGGTTTCCTCCTGGATTCAAGCAAGCTCAGAGGTTTAAAGGAGTGAGGGCTAATAGTTGATTCTATGGTTAAGGCTGGGCAACAAAATCAGCAAATAACTTCGAGTGCTTCTTCGACTGTTGATGCCATGGTTCAACTACAAGTAACTCCCTTGCAGCTTCAGAGCTTGCAGGCCTTGCTGAATCAATCGATGACCAATCTGTCACAAAGCAGTGGGGACCAGGGGCAACACATGGAGAAGGGTGGAGGTACTTGTCTTTCTTATAATATACCTGGACTCATAAATCCAAAAATTTGGTTAATTGATTCAGGTGCTACCAAGCATGTATGTGGTAACCGAAATTTGTTGTTTGATCTACATGACATTGAAGAATAAAATGTTATCCTACCTGATAACTCTATCATTAAAGTGAAAGAGGCCGGTTCTTCCATAATTAACAATTTTATTACTTTGACAAATGTTTTATTTGTGCCCCAGTTTCACTTTAATCTAATATCTGTAAGTTACTTGGCAAATAAAATCAACTGCAAATTTTCCTTTGATGCTAACAGTGTCGTGTTACAGGATCATTCCCTGCAAGTGATTGGCAAGGGTAGGCGAATTGATGGACTTTATACGCTTCAAGTCAATTCTGATTCTCATTTACCAGCAGAAAATAGAACTACTTTTCTTAATAATTTGTCAGTTGATCTGTTGCACAGTAGATTAGGACACCCATCAAGGAAAGTATTAGATATACTTAGATCTTCTTTAAATCATGTTGGTAGTCCAGTACCTTCCTACTGTAAGATTTTCCCTGTGGCAAAACATAAAAGAAGTGTTTTTCCTGATAATAATAAAGTGACATGTTCTTTGTTTGATTGAGTGCATTGTGATGTTTGGGGCCCTTTCCATGTACCTTCCCACTTGGGACATCAATATTTTGTCACCATCGTCGATGATCATTCTAGATTTACTTGGCTTTTCATGATTAAACAAATATGAGGTTAGGACATTTATGTCTTATTTTTTAGCATTGATTGAAACTCATTTTAAATGCAAGGTTAAAACGATAAGATCTGATAATGCAAAAGAATTTAAACTAACAGATTTGGTCAGAGAAAAGGGAATCATTCATCACCTTTCATGTGTACAAACTCCTCAACAAAACTCAATTGTAGAGAGGAAGCATCAACACTTGTTGAATGTGGCACGTTCATTGTATTTTGAATCTGGAGTACCTGTTGAGTTGTGGTCGGAATGTGTATTGACTGCTACTTACCTTATCAACAGAACTCCCTCGGTAATATTAGACAACAAAAGTCCTTATGAGATTTTGTTTCAAAGGCCAGTGGATTATGCTTTTCTACGTGTTTTTGGTTCCTTGTGTTTTTGTTCAACTTTAGCTGCAGGTAGAAAAAAGTTTGATCCAAGGGCTAGAGAGTGTATTTTCATTGGCTATCCAAATGGAGTCAAGGGATGCAAAGTGATGGATTTGAGAACAAGAGATGTGTTTGTCTCGAGGGATGTGAGGTTCAAGGAAGATGAATTTCCATTCAAAAACCGGTCTCCTATTTCTGACCCAAATGATCCTTTTTCTACTCTGGTATCTCCGAGGCCTTGTGTCATTGATCCATTGACAGAACATGAAGAACTGCCACTAACCGAGAGCATGGATCATTCATCAGAACATGAGCTTCTTGAATCAGGAAATTCTAATCTTCAACATAATGCACAACAGGAAACTAGGAGGTCTGCAAGGGAATCAAGGAGGCCTACTTATTTGAGAGATTATCAATGCAACACGTTGATTGATGTACGATCATTATATCATATCTCAAGGGTTCTTTCTTATCAGCACTTCTCAAACCAATACCAAACATTTATATGCAGCATAGCTACAGCAGTGAAGCCCAAAAATTATGCTCATGCTTCAGGTTCTAAAAGGTGGATGGAGGCCATGAATGAAGAATTCAAAGCATTGGAGGAAAACATGACTTGGTCTGTGGTACCAATGCCGGAAGGAAAGAGATCAATTGGTAGTCGTTGGGTATATAAACTCAAGTTCAACTCAGATGGTGGAATAGAAAAACATAAGGCATGTTTGGTGGCGAAAGGATATTATCAAAGAGAGGGGGTGGACTACATAGATACGTTTGCACCCGTCGCCAAACCGAATACCATCAAGATTGTTCTCACCTTAGCAGCAAAGCTTAATTGGACTCTTGAACAATTGGATGTCAATAATGCTTTCTTGAACGGTGACTTGTCGGAAGAAGTCTACATGGACTTACCTCAAGGTTTCTACAAGGATTATGAAAGGACATGCCCGGGCAAAATGGTTTGCAGATTGCATAAATCTATTTACGGTTTGAAACAATCTTCAAGGCAATGGAATAGGAAGTTCACGGATGCTGTTAGAAAATTTGGCTTTGAGCAAACGCAGTCGGATCATACGCTCTTTGTGAGAGGAAAGGGAGAAAATTTAGTGATATTATTGGTCTACGTAGATGATATCATATTGGCTAGACCATCTGTGAAAGCATTACATGAAGTTAAGGATTTTCTCAAGGCATGTTTCAGGATTAAAGACCTGGGAGATCTCAAGTACTTCCTCGGCATTGAAGTGGCACGTAGTGAAGCTGGAATATACATTTCTCAAAGACAATACACGCTCCAGCTACTAGAAGATACGGGCTATCTAGGGGCCAAGCCTTCATCTACACCAATGAATCCAGGAGAGAAAGTTTCAGAGGAAGATGGTGATTTAATGGCAGACCCGTTCAAGTATAGAAGACTAATAGGTCGGTTACTCTATCTAACTTTCACGAGACCAGACATAACATTTACCGTGCACAAGCTTAGTCAGTTTATATCGGCTCCAAGAACATCACATTTGATGGCAGCTCATCATCTTCTTAGATATCTTAAAGCATCGCCAGGGCAGGGTATTCTTTTCAGCTCTACACCTGGTATGAATTTGAAGGGGTTCTCTGATGCCGATTGGGGAGCGTGCAAAGATACAAGAAAGTCAATCACGGGCTATTGTACTTTTCTCGGGGACTCCTTGATAACTTGGAAGGCTAAGAAGCAGGCTACGGTTTCAAGATCTTCCACGGAGGCCGAGTATAGAGCACTCAGATCAACCGTGGCAGAAATTTTGTGGATTAGACACTTGTTGGAAGAGTTGGGCATTCATATAAATCATGCGCCTGTTATCTATTGTGACAATCAGTCAGCTCTAAAACTCGCATCAAATCCTAAGTTTCATGAAAGATCGAAACACATAGAGATCGATTGTCATTTTATTCGGGATCATGTCTCAAAAGGGAACAATCAAGCTGCTACCAGTTAGGTCTGAAAATCAGTTGGCAGATTTATTTACGAAGCCTCTCACGGGACCGGTGTCGCATCAATTCTTAGTCAAGATGTCTGTAATAAATTTATATCATCCACCTTGCGGGGAGGTATTGAAGCAAGTACAAGAAATTGGCGTGAAGAAGCTTGGTAAGCTTGCTGATGGTTCCGATTATTCTACTTAATGCTGAAGATGGCTTATATGAAAAGCGCTGGAGCAAAAAGCGGGTTTATTCTTTTAAGTAACTCAACTTATTAAAATGCTGGTGTCAACGACGTTTTCTTTAATGTCTCAGCCGTTATAACTACTTTTAGTATAAAAGGTGCGTGATGTGTTTAGCAACTGTAATTTTCTCCTCTGATTAATGAAATTTCTCTCGAGCTTGTGGATGTAGGATTCAAGTTGAATCTGAACCACGTTAAAATCCGTGTTCGTTTCTGCAAATTTTATACAGTCTCCCCATTTTCGGGGGTACGGTGATATGTTTTCTAAACCATAATGGATATAATGATATGTTGTCTAAACCGTAAGGGAGTGCCGCAGGGTAGTAACGTGATTTTCAGTTTAACCACAGTAGGGTATAGAGGAGCTTACCTAACTGAAAATTACGTTGTTACATTGTGGTTTGTAAACGTCGTGACACTTCTTTACGGTTTAGAAAACATGTAATTGTACCATGGATCATCATAATTTGTCCGCGAGTGCTTCGAAGGCACTGCTTATGCTGTTGAGAAATGAGGAGAGTGTGAAAATTAATTAAACCACGAGGAGTTTTATGTTATTTTAAAATTATAGGATTTTTTGGTGATTAGTTTCAGAACCACATTTGTGTTTTATGAATTTTAGCTTCTTTTTTCAAATATGGCATTCTTATCAAAAGATGCTAATATTATTGCATTCCCTTTGTTGTAATATATTCAATTACATTATAATATCACAATGTAAGTTCATATGTAGGCTTTAAAATGGAGTAAGGATTCATCGTTTCCTTTCCATTTTTTTTTTCCGTGGGCTTTCTATCCCAAGGGATCACGTCACATCTCCATTAAATCTGAAACATTCTTATGTTTATAATAAACTTATTATTGAACTTTATGAATGTTTAATCTTACTATAATATGAATGTTGTTATTTACTCATATGGTAATTTTATCAATGAATTTTATTTTTGTTTTTTAATCTGTATCAGAGCATAAACATCCATAAAGCCATGTGATATAAACATGTGACAATGCTATCTATATTTCCATATTGATGTCAATTCAACATGTGGACCTAAGTTATCTGCAACTCTCCAGTCCCCATTATAACACAACGGTTATAAAACAAAATCATCTATTGAAATGCAATAAAATCAATTTGATAAATCATAGAAAAGAAAAGAATGAGTTTACGTCCATTTTAGTTCCATATGTTTCAATTGCACCAATTTAGTCCTCGATGTTTCGGAAATAAACCAATTTAGTCATAACTTGACGGAAATCGTCAATTTAGTTACATGTCGATTTTCTGTTAAAATTAACGGTATCCGTCAAGTTGAGACCAAATTGATTCATTTTCGAAACATGGAGAACTAAATTAGTCCAATTGAAACATCGGGGACTAAATTAGTTCACAGATCAAAATGAGTTTTATCCATTTTAACAACGTAACATAGGATAACGAGTCCTCAAAGTTCTAATAATCACGCCTTGACCAGTTCGAGTACTCTGTTTTCAAGGAAAGCAAAAAAATAAAAATTAAAAAAAAAAAAGAAAAAAGCAACATTGGTAGCTCAACTCATTCGTCAATGGAGATTTTGAACCATGAGAAGCTACAATGCATCACGTGACCAAGTATATTGGCATACCCGAACCCGACCCGCAATAACTCCTATAATAACCCTGCTCCGACCCATTCATCTCTCTGAGGTTAACATAAGGGATGCCAAAGCCACTACCCTTCGACGCGACCCGGCCGGAGCCAGCGAGCGGTGTCGCCGAACCGGACCTGCTGTCCGTCGCATAAACCGGGCCGGACACGAACCCGACCCGGCGGTGGCCGCCGACGCCGCCGACGTCCTCACCCGTCGCCGCTTTGCTCGGCGACCCCTTGTCGAGCTTGAAGAAGCGAAGCGCGTTCCTCCACCACCGCTTTCTGCCGCCGCCGCCGCTGCTCTTCTTCTTGATTTTCTTGGAGGCGTCGGAGGGCTTTTGGAGCTTGAAGTGGTGGAAGTCTACGGCGGATCTCGATGACCCTCTTATCCTCGACTTGCGGGCTTCTTCCAAAACCTTTCGAACACGAATAAAAATTCGAACTTTTTTACCGTCACGTGTAATGAAGATTCGATTTTTTTTTTTTTTACTTGCATACACACATACATACCTTGAAGTAGTCGATTTGAGGATCGAAGCCGTAGTCGCTGAAGTGTTGAGGTTCGTGTACGGAGAAGAAGGGAGATACATTCGACATTGTAAGAATTTTCTAAAACACTAATTCAGCAACTCACTGTGGTGTGAAGGGATATATAAAGAGAGGGAGTGTAATTAATGACCGTTGGATCATAGGAGGAGCCCTATTAAATGCACCTCCTTATGTAAAAAAGTACATCATCCTTCACGTTGCAGCATTAATATAAGCTCACGCATGAGGAGGAGCGATGCAGAAGACTACAGAGATATTTAATTATTGGCGAAAGTTGAAGACAAAAAAAAAAATAAAATTCAAGAATCACGTGACTTGTCGCACTACAAGCAGTCACATGTTGTTAGATAATTGCTGCTGTTAGAAGACCACAAAGAGATGAAAAACATTGACAAGGAAGATAGATACGGTAAAATAAAAGACATCTAGTGCGACAAAGATTCAAATTTTCTCTAGTGGGTAGTCAGTAAAATAAAATTTGTTAAAATGAGTTTCGTCTTAAAATCAATTGATAGTTAGAGAATAGTCCCCTTTAATTTATGTATTGAACTGGTTAAATCTGTTCATGGGACAATTAATCACAACATAGGTCCTAATTTGTTGAATCCTGTGATTGAGTAATGCAAGAAAGAATATCTCGGTTGATTTTTGGTTTTAGGAGAAAGAATCTATCACATATATAATGCCTTTTTTTACTAGGAAAAAAGGGGACCAAATTACTATCTATGTAATCAATATTCCTTTATTCATCATCATCTCTCGATATTACTATGTTTGTGTGTTGATCGATCATTTAGTTAATTTTTCATGGTGTGTAATGATGTAAAAATCACCCTGGCTTGTCTAGAGTGAATTTATGTTGGACTTTTATACTGGACATTAACAGGACTAGGCACATTTATAAAAGTGAACACTATATAGAGTGACTACCTACAATTAATCTGGTATGTCATGTAAACTTACATTTTATCCTTCATTTTCTATATTTATTCTAATTATGTATTCTTACAATCAGTATTTTTTTCTTTTTATATACTTAAAAAATATATACAAAGTTAACTTCAATTATAATTACATTCATTAAACATTATAGAATAAAAATAACTCTAAAATATAAAATAATATTATCTATATTTATATACAGTGCACACGTAGTAGTGCTTAAAATAATAGTATTAATTAATTTTCAACCTATGTCAACCGAGTGGGCCTGAAAAGGTGAGCCCAATAACGCATGATTAAGACTATTATCGGCCCAGAATTAAGATTTTAGTAAGCCCATTTATGACTGTAAGGAGCAACTTCGGCCCGAGATGTATTATTTATCGAATAAAGTCCTGAGTAGCCCAACAATTTTCAAAGCACGAAATTTCACGAGGTTATCGCCGCACTCCCCCGCCACCACCACCGCCGCCGCCGCCGCCGCCGCAACAGCAGCGCGAGCTCTGCCGGGACTTATCAAGCATTAGAAAGCTGAGATAAATGGGTTCATCGAATATAAGGGATGTTTTGACATCGTTTAGTCCAAGCCTGGACTTATTTGCCGTCAGCGTCGGCGATGGTAGGATAAAGGTACCGTCTCTAATCTCGGAATCCTTTTTCGCAGCTCGGAATGTTGAAGAAGCTATCGATTCGTTGTTTCTTGTGTGTGTGTGTGTGTGTGTTTCAATTTGCCTTTGCTTCTTGGGCTCAATTAATTTCGGCTCAGTAGCTTGTAAGATTAGAGATTCATTCGAGCTTGCAATTTTCAGATATGGGACACCGCAAAAGGTCAGCTGCAGACCGAATTCACGGATATTGCTTCGACGGAGACGAATATATTCGGAAAACAGGAGCAAGGGCACCTTTCCATGGACTACACATGCATGAAGTGGCTGTCTCTGGAGAAAAGGGTGTGTTTATATATATTTATGTGTTCATGGTACATAATATTTGCAACAAAGCCTCTAAATTATTAATGTAAATTATCATGTGTAGAAAAAAAGGAAGCTCGGAGGTTCGTTTCTCGTGCTGGGAACGGGTGGTGGCGACGTGTTGGCATTGGATGTTTCCGCGGGTCTGCTTAAATGGAAGCTACAAACTTGCCACCCGGGGTAAGTTTTATTGACTGAATTAGTACATATATAGGAAATATTTTAATGGTTATACATTAGGCTTATGTTTGTATGAGAAGATAAAATGTGAGGAGAATAAGACCGATCATTTCTTGAATCTTTCTGCTTGCAATTGTATAGTGGTGTTGCTGCCATTTCGTTTGCTACACGTAGTTCACACATTTATACTGCTGGTGCTGATGGGATTGTGTGTGAAATCGACTCGATGTCGGGGAATTTGGTGAAAAAGTTTAGTGCTGCTCAAAAGGGATTATCTTGTATATCTGTTTCTCCAGGTAAATTCACTTGAATCTCAGCTACCCAAAAGTTTAGGCTGTGTTTGGATTGAAGAAAGTAGTGTGGAAAGAAAATTGAAGAGAAAATGGTTTTAATAAGCTTTTCTTTCATTTTCCTTACCATTTGGTGAAGAAATTAGTTTTCCTTAATTTTTAGTGTACAATTAAGCTAGATTTTCTTTTCTTTTCCTTATATATTTCTTCAATCAACCAAACATGAAAACTAGTTTTCCTTTTCCTTTTTCGTTTCATTTTCTTTTCCCTACTAATTTCCTTGAACCAAACACAGTCTCAATGCTGCTCGAGTGGCATTTTCTTGATCTCAAGTTATGGTTTCTTGTGTACTTGATGTGAATATTCTGTTTCTACTTTATATAACAAGTGGGTATTCGTTCTTGATGATGAATCAGACGGGAAAATGATAGCTACTGCAGCATCACAACTGAAGATTTTTAATAGCTCAAACCACGAAAAGTTTCAGAGGTTTTCTGGGCATCCGGTGAGATTCTAACATAACAATTACTCTGTTCGATTTCTCACTTTCCTCTCGAGTACAAATTTCTAATTGACTCCATTTACCTTCCCGTGTAGGGCCCAGTGAGATGTATGGTTTTCTCCGAAGATGGAAAGTACTTGCTTTCATCAGCTTCGGGGGAACGGTACATTTCTGTTTGGCAAATCGATGGCAGCAAAAACAAGACCGCGTGCTTGTCCCTCGCAATGGATCACACCGCTGTCTTCTTGGAGGCAAAAACCGTCCCTAATGAAGCTGAAGAACACGGTGGCCTATCTATTTTTGCTCTATCGGAAGTGGGCACTTGCTATTTTTGGCACGGTGAAAATATCGATGAGCTGCGGAATTCGAAGCCCACGAAAATCAGTGTAAGCTCTGATGATGAAGTTCAAAAAAAGAACATTGGAGGGGGATTTGCTTGTGTTTTTGCTGGAAAGCTGCAAACTTTTTCTGAGCCCGCGTGTGGGCATCTGTTTCTTGCTTACGGTTTGCTGATAAAGCCATCGTTCGAGAAAGTGGTGGTGCAACATGGGAGAGATTTAGTGTTAGATGTTTCTCGTGATGGGATTCTTCTACCGAATAGCCAATCCCGCAGATCCAAGAAAGCTGAAAGGCGTGGTCAAGGCAAATCTCTCTCTCTCTCTCTCTCTGATGACAAATGTCACATTTATGGCACTTTTAGTTAATTTTCGTCTGTGATATTGTGCAGTTACTGCCCTGAATCGGGCAAATACGGAGGGTGCATTGCTTCCTGTTCCTATGGATCTTGATCGAATCGATACGAAGAACGAAACCAAACCCATGGAAATCGAAGGCATGCTTTGAATATCATCCCAATCTCATTTTCATTTAGACATTTAAAATCAATTAGCATATTCAAAAGGCAGCAAGAAAATAACTGATTTTTTCCTCCCGAGCTGCAGATAATGACGGGCCCGATACTGCAAGCTTTTCAATGGAGGAGAAATTGAGATCATTAGGAGTCCTCAGCAACAAAGATGATGCAGTGAGTCCAAGTTTGGATTTCCTCATAGGAAAAGGCATTAATGTTGACACAAATGTGCTGCCCAAGAAGGTTTGCCTCTGCTAGTACGATATTTATTGATTAACTAATCACTGTCCTTATCTTACCGTTCGTTCTAAATCTTAAACGTAACAGATTAAAGCAGCTGTTTCATCGATCGAAGCCAGCGATGCAGTTGCCATTTTAAAGGGCTTGATTGATGTTTGGTTCTCAAGGTCTGTTTTTTGCGTATATTATATCGAATGTGGCATCATTTTTTTATGACACTCATTTTTGCTTTTTACTCGAAATTTTCTTTCTTACGTAGATCTTGCAATGCCAACGATGTTCTAATGTGGATATATACGACGGTGACCTACCACGGTGAATACATCAGAACTTGTGACCCGGAACTTATCTCTTCCTTGAAAAAGGTATAATGCATACTTCTTGAAGTATTTTTTGATCCCTCTTCGTATCATACTCACTCTCACCATATGTTGGCTTTTTCGGGATAATTTAAGAAAATAGCCTCTGAACGTGGAGGTTTTTGAAAAATAGCCTACAAACGTGTAAATGCTATCATACACTAAACGGGCCCAATCGTGGCTATGGAGTTATGTTACTCCCGAAGCTGGGTGGGGTGTAGAACAGTGGTTGTGTAGTCAGTCATCTACACAGTAGGTCATATGTTCAAATCCTTAGCATAACATTTTTTCTTAACGGGTTCTCAACTACATTATGGTGCGAGCTTAGAACTTCAATTATGGTGCTGAGAACCTGTTGTGGGTTCTCGGTGGCCATGGTGCATTGAAGCTTAGAACCTCACTATCAAATCTGATTTGATTGTAAAATGGCAAAAATACCCCTAATAAAAATTAAGGTCAATTGACTAAAAAGACTGGTCGATGCCATTTAAAAAAAAAAAAAAACGTTTTTTCGCATTCCTGGTGAGTCCTTTTTTCCTTGCTTTTTTTTTTTTTTTTTTTTTAATTTGGGTTTATCGTTCTTCTTAATTTTATTTCCAGGTTTCCACGTCGAGGCGAGAAGCAAGCAACTCATTGACGCAGTTAAACGGTCGCTTGCAGCTTGTCTCAGCTCAGGTCTGTCTCTATTTCGATGTGTCTCCGTAGGGCAAAATCTGTTGTTCATTCTTTCATTTTTCACATGAAATAAATTTTGCTTCGCACCTGCAGATTTCAAAGGCGTCTTCGGACTATAAAAGCCTCGTTTCAGAAGCCGGTGAGCAGGTAGATGATGAAGAGGTGGACGACGTCGTTTATGGCGTTGTTGATGAGAGTTCGCAGACAAGCAGTGATAACGATGATTGATTAAGGTTGTATTAATCTCAGTTTAGAGAAAAAGACTTTTTCATTTGTCTTTATTTGTAATTTCTCCGTTCTCACCATCTTCACGAGATGGAAAAGTTTTGCCTGACTGAAAAAGATAAATTATTATTGTTAAACAATTTGTTCTACTTCTATTATGATGTGGGTCTTGTTTTAGTAAAGGTAATTTTTAAGGGTCTTAAACAAGCTTCACTGCAGCAGAATAAAGGGAACTATATGTAAAATTTATATGTAGGCTATTATGTTAATAATATTATTACTAGAAATTGAGAGCTTTGTCCTAAAATTAATTGGCGTTTTTAATTTATATATTGATAAAATTATTTTCGATTTGGGACAAAAATAATTCCAAACATTCTCTTAACGTTTGACACGGTTGAAAGCGTTTTTAGTAGATATTAAATTGGAAGGGAAGGAGTCAAATGTGACACGGTTGAACATATTGGCCCGACATTGGAAAACGATAATTGTTAATTGTTATAATATTATATTCCTCTTGTTTTTTTTATAGGTGAGCAAGATATCACAAGATCATTGTACTGTGCATGGTAGGCTACCTCGTGATCAAATCCCTGTTGGGAAACTTCGAGATTCATATATATTTTGAAGAATAAGACAACATAATACGCAAATGCTTATTAAGATGTTTACAAGAAGCATATGTGTATTCTCTTCATCACCATGTTTGACTATTGTTTTGTCTTCTTGGTATGGTTCTTACACATAATAAGAATAGAATAATTAATGAACAGTGGCATACTCTATTTATAAATGCAATATTTTTTATGCAACTGCGGAACCCGAACGTGGGCATTAGCTGTAAAGCAGAAACTTCGAGTAGTAGTCAAAGAGCTTTTCATTTTTCCCCTTTTTTTTTCCGTCAAAAGCTTATTTCATTATGGGACTGCTCAAAAGCTTTATTAGAAAATTACATTACTGCCTCTAACAATAATTAAAAAAAAAAAAGAATATAATATTTTTGCTCAACCGGATCGGGCCTCTAATAACTTTGGGCCATAATTACAATCTACAAATGGCAAAGATTCAATTTTTATGTATCCTCCAGCAGCTATATTTGAACTGTTAATAAATGTGGGTAGTTTGCCCGTATTATTAATATAGTCCAACGACATGAAAGTTTTGAATTCTTGCAAGAAAAGACAGAAAACATAAACAAAAGGTGAGATTACCAAATTTGCGCCGTATCCATTACATGAAAGTTAAAGAGATCAACAAAGTGATAAGTGATGAGCCCAAGAAAATATTTCGTGGTTTGCTTCTCCTTGAAATATTTGTACCATAAACTTTCCCGAACTCGAAGACCTTAATCTTTAGGTAATTTGTTCGTTAATCTCAAGCATTATTAACCGATCACAGCTCAAAACAAACCTCATTGGTGGTCCTTCCCATTCCGGCACATATAATGATACAAGCTAGATAAGAAAAAAGAAAAGGACATGAAAAAAAAATAATAATCAAGAAACACAAAACAGTACAACCGCTACTGCACCAAGTACAAGGCCCGTTACCCTCATCACAACAAACTAAGCATAGACGGCGTAAGATAAGGACATCAAAAGAAAAGCAGCTTGTTCTTCCTCCTTGAGCTTCCTCCTCCTGTTGGTGTTCGACCTCGGCCTCTGCAGAGCAGCGTCACCACCAAAAGACGACCACAAGGTTTTCTTCTTGCCGTTGATGGCAGAGGCGGTGGTGGTGCTGCTATCGCCACTGCTGGTGGTACTGCTGTTGCAGCTGTTGCTGCTCTTGTATTGGGCAGTGTGGTGGTGGTGGTGTTTGATGACAGCTGTGGCCTTTTTTGTCGTTTTCTTTTCGTCCTTTGCGACTCCCATTAAGGCCCTTCTCTTTTTTCGGCTCCTTATGCCACATGCGTTGCACAGTGACTTCACCAGACAAAACAGAGAAAAAGAATTATTTTACAAAGAACAACTCAGTAACAAGAACACAGATGAGCTGAGATGAGCAAGATTTACTTTTTCACACAACCACTTGCTAAGATGTTTGGTAAGACAATATGATGCAAGAACAATAATAAATATGAACACGAGACGCGTCACGTGAGGGGAGGGCATCAATGGTTTTATTATATAATGAAGAGTGAAGAAGTGTGTGCAAGATTCGTACAGAAGACACAGAGAATGCAACCCATAAAGATCGCCACCAAGAACATCTAACTACCAAAATGGAGCATTTAAACACATTTAAACCTTACATACATATCAAGTAAGGATTTAATAAACAGTTTACCTTTGGCCCAGCAGGACCACCACGCCATAAAGGTGTTTTCGAAGTTCCACAATCAACGCAGGTCTTCACGTTTGAGGCATCGGAAGAGACCCTCTCGAGATTTGGCGCTTGGCTACACACTTCATCGCACTCAGAGCCCTGTAAAAAAAAAAAGCACAGCTGATGAGTAACTACAAGGAGTGTGATCATCGAATACTGCTCGACGGAGCTTGGTATTTTACAAAAATAAACTTAAAATAAGCTTGATTCCTTACTTTATCACTCAGATCCATCGCTGCGGAGCTCTTGATCGGAGATCTACCAGTAACCGGCGTTGGAAACTCGAATCAGGCGACTTAAATCGCACCTTTCAGGCCAAACGGACACTTGATCGACGAAAACAGAGCAAAGCTAAACGATCACGGCTCTCGAGAAGCTACTTGCTCGATCGCAAACTGAGATCGAACAGTAGAAAAGCAAAATCGGCGATCACAAGCACAAAAGCGAAGCTTAAACTCGGGGCGATCGGGCTTTTCTTGAGAAGATCGCGGCAGCAAACACGAAAAAAGAGGGAGCGAGGGTTCGAGAGGATTTGAGTGAAAGGTCGAGAGTGAGGAGCGAAATGTTATCTAGAGAGAGAAAGGTGGGCGATTACGAGAGAATCGTGATCGGTGGGGGCGGATTTATTAGATTTTGAGAAAACCCTAGGACCCCGCTATATTGGAACTTACGAGAATACCCTTGCCTGCGAAACGCTATAGTTACCTTTTTAAGGGTAATTTGGGGGTTGTGAAAGTATTTTAGCGGTTTTGCCGCCATTGAGAATGAATGGGGATTCTAGGGTTTTATCAGATTGCGCAGTTGTACGCTACAGTGTGTGTGGGTTGAGATCTTTTTTTTTTTCTTTTTTAAATTAGTATATCGGAGAAATAAATATATATTTTTTTACTCAATTATCGAGATGGAAATAAGAGGCTGTATTTGGATCCTTTCGCGTCGTTTATTTTGATTGAATTTCCCCATAAAAACTGTATTTGATAATTTCGACCTCTTTTTTATTTAATTTTGTTAACCATTAAAGTATCTATTTTATTTGTTGAATTAACTTAATTTTTTTAAATATTTAAATATGTATTTGATAGTTTGACTTCGACCACGTGATTACGTATTTAAATCTTCTGATGTCACACTGTTGCATGGGAGAATATTCATAAAGTGGCAAAGTGAGGAGTTAACTTTTGCACCAAATATCCTAATTTGGCTAAATCATAACCGTACGATGCTTTCGTGGAAAATGTAGCCGATGTGTGCTCTTATGGTAAAAACCCAACAAAGCTCATTTAACTTTAGACAATCGTTGTATAATGGTGGGTCACATATATTTTTTCATATCAAACAAAATTCATTTCCACACTAATCCTCGTTAATACAAAATTCTATTAAGTTCAATCTAAATTATTATTGTCAATTATGTTACGACCCCGACCTTCTAGAAGCAACACCTATTGTCTGCATACTGTCCCAAGTCCACATATAAGGGTCGAGTTTCTATTTCCAATAACCAGTTTATTATTATTTTGATTTATCAGTAGCGAATTCACAATATTTCAACCAGTTTATTATTATTTTGAGATTGTGTTTTTTGGTCTTAATCGAAGCAACATTTGCAAGGGAACAAAACTAAGGATTTACTTTGATTTGTCAAAGCCATATCCGTAATCCACTTCACGAGTGGCATTCATTAGACCAAGTAGATCGATTATAAGCCACAATGAGTTGATAAAAAACTAATGACCCTTTGAAGAAGAAAGATTGTCCTTATCGTAGAGAGTTGTGACAAATAGCATGTGGCTTATGAATTAGAAGGTACACTTGATGTCTTATGATTGATGTTAACTATGTGTTGAGCCTTTGCAATGCACAAGGGTTAAATTAATGCATATGGATACGGAGAATTTTATATATGGTTGTATAAATTTGCTTGGTATATTCTCATATGGAAGTATCTGGTTCAGTTTTATTTAAACTCATTGAATATAGTAATATGTGTGTACTTGAGACGATATGCATATAGATCAAAGATTTGTACCTCTAAAAGCCGAGGCACTTCGTAGTCGAGACTGATCAATTTATTCAGAGTATATGAACTATGATGACATTGCGTTGATATTCCTCTCAAAGTCATTACATATACAATATATATATATATATACATATTTGCTTTAGCGGAATATTAGCCTAATGATACTCATATGATTGATT
This sequence comes from Linderniella brevidens, assembly GCA_004919715.1. Lineage (NCBI taxonomy): Eukaryota > Viridiplantae > Streptophyta > Magnoliopsida > Lamiales > Linderniaceae > Linderniella > Linderniella brevidens. Next base: position 8,329,603 of record SWDC01000158.1, read on the forward strand.
CTATGATCAATCTCAATATTCCTATCACTAGAACTCACAATACAAAGAAAGTCAAGCAACAGTGTCGGACCATAAAGTATATCTTAGATATAGGCATAAAAAAAATCTGATTGGAAAACACAAGAGAATGAACAAAAGGTGCAGAATTAATATATGCATATTTAATAATTATCAAATTTATGTTATGATGACAGTAACCGATAGGGAAGTGTCAAGAGACAACTTTTGTTCGTTAGAGGCCAGACGAAAAGATTTAGAGGACCACCTTTTTCATAATTCAAAGCCACATCCCATTTAAAAAAAAAAAAGATCTATCATCCATCTGATCATCGCACAAAAAAATATTAAAAAAAAAATCCAAATTTTCAACTAAGAATGGGCTCAAAAGGCCACGTAAACATCATGTTAGAGCTTAGCCCACAATTATTGTTAAAAGCTAAAGTTAAACGCGCTTATCAAAGAAAACCTCTTATTTAGCTCCTCCACTGATTCGAGAAAAATAAGGTTGTCCTCTCTCATCAATCTCAACTGTTCTCTCGGTCCCATAGAACTATAATATATATATATATATATATATATATATATATATATATATTCATCCTCGTAAATAGACACTTATTAATTTTCATTCAACCGCAACAAAATCTTTACGTTGTCCATCTTTTTTTTTTTTTCTCTAACCATCTTCAAAGATACAAAAAATGAGAGGGATCGATGGGTCATCTTCGGCCACTTATTGGCTGTACACGCACGATCAACGGTTCGAGCCCGCATCGAACGGGCTCGGGAATAACAACAACCCTAGCTTCGATAATCACTTAGGAGACCGTCTCCCGCGTGAAAATGGGCTCGTCCCTTCGAACGATTCCTACGTAGTGCCGAAGAAGAATAGTAGTGGACGTGGAAATTCAGACTCGAAGAGAAAGCAGAGGATTATGTCCTACAAGGCTTACACGTTCGAAAGCAAAATGAAGGCCTCGTTGCGTCGTTGGCTTCAATGGGTCACCAACAAATAAATAGGCACGAAATCGAAATCCATGCAGTGATGTTTCGTGCCTATTTTTTATCGATGGCTTGGGCTTTTTTGGCTGTATAAATTGCCCCTTAATGAAGGTGTTTGTTTTTTCCTCCCTTAATTCATTTTCTTCTAACACGAGGTATGATAATGCTAGGCTTTCATTACATTTCTGTCATTGGATGTACACAATTTGTTGCAATTGTGATGTAAATATTTTGCTAAGGTTATAACCTTCGGGTCGGGGCATTATGGTTTGCAATAATTGCAATGAAGACGAAAAATTGCAAGGAAAAAAAAAGGACAAACATCAACTATATAAATTATTATTATTGGATCACCAAAATTTATTAATAAAAAGAATTATTGATTAATAAAGTAAGAAAATTTATAAATATCATTCATTTAATCAGTATACTATCTACGCATTCAAACTGAATGGCTCAATTGAAATATTCATGAAATGAGATTCAAAGTGAAACTGGTTTAAAAAAATAAACAGAAGCCAACTAGGTCATTTTTCTAGAGACTGTACCTGTCAATGGGGCAGGAATTCACTCCAAATTGGAAGGGATCCCCAGTATCTTATCCTCGCGGGGCGGGGACGGGGGACTTTTTCCCTCGGAAATCCTCGCCCCGTTTCCCGATATATTATAATATTTGAATAATATTTATTATATCCAATTGATATTATTATGATATAAATAAAATTAAATATAGTTGAAATAATATAAATAATATTAAAATATATTCAATTTATATATTATATTGTAAATAATATATTTTTTCAAAAATATCAAAGGATGGGGAATCCCCATTGACATCCCTACTAGAGACATTTGTACAAAATTCATGTAACAATTAGGAAGTATTAATTTATATTTTATCCGAGAACTATAAAAATTATAAAACATGAATTATCTTATAATTTCAGCGAACTATTACTTTAGAAACCATATCCCCGAGTCGATATCGAGCAAAAAAATATAATCACAAATATAATCGAGTATTATTTTAGCGAGTTTTTACATTACCTTACATAATCAATGGTCATCGGGAGATACATAAAATCAGCCCCGGGCATAATCTCACTCGACGCGAAGACGAAGAGCTTCATAAGCTCATCTAAGATCCACCACATCAAAGGTAGACTTGGCATTCATGTAAACGTGAGAACAGTGTTCATAAATAGGGCTACCGTCTTTGGGCTCCTCGTGAGGATGAAAACCGCGTTCTTGGCAGTTTCGAATAACCGATACACCACCGGGATCCGATAGGTGAAATATTCCATGAGGACTGCCAAATACAGGGAGGAATCAGATTTATATTTGATTAAATGGAGTATAATCATGAGCTAATGAAGCTTAGTGTAATAAATACTTTCGGGAATAAAATAGAAACGAAAGATTTCGATCCACCTTGATGTGTCCGTAGGTGCCATTACAATTGCAATTGCTTCGGGTAGCATGACCTAGAAAAAATAAGGTGAGATTCTAAGAATATGGCAAAATATGAACTCGAGAAGGAAACGATGATGAATTACGAGGGAAAATGTGATTCCATACCTGGTATGAATAATGGGTATGAAGGTCAACAGAGGACATAAAACACGTCTGCGTAGGATGTGTCTGTAAATTAGGAACAACAAGTTAGTTTAATTGCAAAATCTAGTGAGATTTACAAGTTCTTGAGTTGGGCTTCATTTTTTTTTTCATCTGAATTTTGCGTCTCAAAAATCAAGAGAACTTGTGAAGTTAGTAGACTTACATGAATCCACCCGAGGGGAAAAAGGGAGCGTTTGTCCTGAACCTCAAATATTTCCTCTTCATTCAATGTTTGACACTAAAAACAAGGAAGAAGTCACAGTAAGTTAATAAGTCTAACAATGAGCAAAATTCCATAAGCATGAGATCATAAAACTACTAAAATACAGCCATAAAAGTCGCATCTAAATCATCTTGGTTCCGCAAGATGGGCATTCTTATTAACTACTAAGCAAACAACAAAAATACGATTCGTTGCATATATCATTTGCAGCTAAAATGCAACTATTATGTTATTATAGACTCTAAGGTGGTAGAACAAATGCGGTCACAGAAGAGAAGACGGCTACTTAATCATAGAAAAATAACTAATAATAGGTTGTAGAGTTAGTACCGAGTCTGAAGTGGACTCCTGTTTAGGAATAATGAGTGTCGTAATATGGAATACTCTGTTCCTCTGCAGACCAATAAAACATAAACTATTAGTTTGCTACAAAGTGAGGAGTTCGTGTCCAGAAGAAATTCAACACTGAAAGAAATCTTACAAGCGAGCCAGCAAGAACACCACATGTCTCCAAATTCTTTGTGGTATTTTCACGTGCGAGTCTCAAAAAGCTCTCCATCATCTTCACCGGCTACAAATAAAACAAGCAACAACGACATGCGCCCACATAGACGTCGCCAACGCATCAATGGAAAAAACAGAGGTTTTCAAGCTGTTTTACATAATATGTCAAGAAGAAAAAGTTGTATAAAATCTGAATTTCACTCACAATATGAAGATCCTGGTAAGAATTGGAACCAGGGTGCCCGTCCTGAGGGAGCATTGGTGGGCCCGGCCTCGGATCCGCAACTCTTGAGGGAGACAAAGGGAGCACTTCGGGCTGCACTTGTGCAAGAACAGGAGGGGGCGAAGGTTGTCTGACAATTCTCGAATCGTTGTTCTCCCATTCATTCCCTTGAGGAGGAGGACAAGGATCCTCTGCAAGCCATCTACCATCATCCAAAGACAGAACGGACTCCATGGTGGAGTTCTCCAACTTCAAATCACTGTTTGTCGTTGCCATGTCATCGTGTTGGGCAGCATGATTGAGGCTTTAGGAGAAAAGATTTGAAATGTTACAAACAATATAATCCGAACCTCAAGGTTAAAGGGGCAAGTAAAATGCCAAAATGAAATGGTAGCATTTATTTAGTCTACATTCGTCCAATACCTTGAAACTTCACCAGAGTCCACAGCAATATTTGTTGGGTAGTTAACCTGGGTGGATGAAACTTAAGTGAAAAAGAAAATCCAAGAAAAGTTTATATAGATATGACACGACTGCTTGCTTATGCCATCAATAGAAATTAGACATAAGGGTATTGTAGCTGAGCATCACCTTAATCCCTGCACTGGGCCCGAGCCACTGACCACGGAGTCCATTTGGTCCAAAAAACGAATGCCTGGATAATGTTTCCTGCTTTGGAAGAGGTATGCTAAGAGATCTGCCAAATTTCAATACTTAATCAGCTGCATGTAAATTGGTCAAAGTGATAACCGATGGGAGTTACAAAAGCCGGCTTTAGTAAGAAACTACAATGAAGCAACAGGACACTAGCCACTACTACTACCCCCACAGCCACCATTACTTTTGTCATCAGTATTTCCTTATGCTACAAATATGAAGGTATATAATATAATAAAGTTTTTCTTTATCAATTAATTGACATTTCTCATAGTACGCCATGCAGAATCATAACAATACGCTAGGGTATGTGTTTGAAATCGGGGGAACCGAATTCCTAACTCCAAATGCCAAAAAAAAAACGTTCTTATTTACAAAATATATATATATATATATATATATTCTCACGTAATCATTTTTAAGACATGATTTAATTGCTAGTTTGCTACAACACAAAATACCTCTTAATGTGCTCACACAAAAGACATCAAAGAACCATAAGTCCATACAAAGCTCCGCCACCATTCATTCCTTACATTACCATTTATCAAATAAAACACCAAATGCCACTCAAGATGCCCTTAACTCATGGACTCGCAAACCAACCAGAGAAACTTAGCGTTTTATATCCTACTAACACAGCGGACTTACAGTTTCTGGAATTGGGAGTCAATTGATGGTGAAACTAGAGTAGATTCGCTCTTCTGTTTAGGTGCAGCATGTGAACCCGATGGAAAAGGTTGTGGAATCTGAACCAAAAATTGGTGATAAGTAATAGTATTTCTCAAAACATAAAGGGATGCAAAATAAAGAAACAGCAATACATATGAGAAAAAAGAGAGTACTGAAACTAATATCAAGGAAATGAACTCATTAAATTTGATCCAGCAGTTCTCTTCTCTTCTAGGAAGTTCCTAACCAGTTTGTTATGGTACCTCACATAAATCATCCAAAGAAAATTGTACTACACATTATCAAAACCAATTGAATCTCTAATTCCATACCTGACTACTACTGTAATTTAATGAAGCTCTATTATTCAAGGAGGTGGAATATGAAATCATATTTGGGCTATCGGACTTGTGCATTTGAGACGTGTTGTTGACTTTATTTAGTTCATCTAGCTGATGCCGCACTTTTGGCTTCAGTTTCTCCAACTCATCTAGCACAGGAAGCAATTTCTGCAAGAGGATTAAATAAATCGAACTACCAAATGCCTTCATTTAAAAAAAAAGACAATGGCAAATTATTGTCATGTTGAATATACCTTCTTATAGAAAGTTCTTTCTTTTGAACATAATGCCTGGTAATCTCGATGGTCCGGTATGGTTTCCGACACCAAACTGTTTTCACCCACAATTCCAACAGACCATTAGTATCCAACTGGTCCATCCATTCATTAACTTATTGATATTATTTAAGGCATTACCTCGAATATCTGAGAAGCATGACATACAAGTCTATAATATTCTTCTCCTCCCTATATATATTTGCCTGAACATAGACAAATCAAACACTTCATCAGTATTGTTGAACAAAAGAAAAAAAAAAAACCACTAGTAGCTGCAACACTAGCATTTAAGTTGTCGACCAAAGTAAGAAATGTACTCTTTTGAAGTTTATGAAATTTCACTAAATGATGAAACGGTAGGTCGTACGTAATTACTTAATTGGAAAGCCAAATTTTTTTATGAGCAACCTTCACCAAAGAGCATCACCTAATGCAGTAAAAAAAAAAGATGCGAAGAACACAATTCAAGCTAGAATCAGTCACAAAGTACTAACAAATCATCAAAACCTGCAAAACCTCAATGAGCTAAAGACGAAAAGGCTAAACACAATTTCTAGGAACAAAATTTCGATCTACGAACAAAAAATTCAACGGGCCGATTATTGCGATTCTGTACCTGTCTGAGCAGGTTATCTGCGATGCGGTAGTAGTTGCGTATAGAGATCCGATTATCAACGTCGATTTTACGGGTCACAGCGTTGAAATCGATCGACGACGAAGACTGATACGCCGGCCGCCTCATCCTCCTAACAAAACTTCTGATTTCCGGTGACAAGCCAACGAAACGCCTTCTGATTTCCCGGCGAAAATCGTTTTAACGCGTGAATAAATACTGAATTTTGTAAGTAAAAGATTTATTGGGTTTGCGTAATTGTCAAATGACTACTGCTGGTCGATCCATAGTGCAAATTCATCATCGTGAAAAGACATGAATAACCCTCCACAATACAAGGGCAAACAAAGTTTTGAACGAGGGACTATTCTGTCCATTCAATTTACACGCCAAAATAAGTTTATAAACAAAAAAACAAACAACTCTTCCACTCCGATCAAGACAAGAATCTCCAGCCGAGACACGTCAGCACGACCACGATCGCAAGCACACGAGATCCCACGCTCGTGTCGGCAGCACCGTTGGCTTGGGTGCGCTCAAGCACGTTGAAGTGGCCTGTTAGAAGAACTCAAGACAGTCAGAATTCTTATGCAATAACGATAATCAACAAGTTAAAAGTGTTAAGTTTATATTAGCCTTAATTATTTTTTTAATCATGAGTAATTGGGGAGTGACATTTTAATTTAGAACCATTAATGATTGAAACCTAATGTAAGCCCGAAATCAACATACGTGAGCCACACGTTACAGTTAACTTGGAGAAAATTCTACGTGACGTCTGGAAAATTCTGTTCAGATCAACATCTTCGATGATTCGCGACAATTAATGCCGGAAATCTAATTTCATCCCGGAATTGATACACGTGAGCAACAAGTGTCCATCAATTCATGGAAAAATCCTACTTGACATTGGAAAAATTCTGTCCAAATCAGCATCTCGATCCCCCCCAATTTAATCGAGTGCAGCTCATGCATGTTAATTCCGGACTGAAATTAGATTTTCAGCATTGATTGTCCTCAAATTGTTTCAATTTCGTGTCACCCTTCAATTTAAGTGTCCTAAAAAATGCCACTCCAAAAATAATTAAGCCTTTGCATCACACGCGAACGAACCTCTCAGAGGTCCATAGCCACATCCCGAGTCCAACGCATCGCGGACGTTATTCAACGCCGCCCCGTTGTAGAACACAAACTTCTCGAAGATCCCGGAAATACAATCGAGCACTCGGTGCGTCTCCGCCACACACGGCCCACCGCAATAATCGTCGGCGTGCTCGGGCGGAACGTGCAGCTCCCCGCTTTCCGTGAGCCTGTACGGTTCCTCGCAACCGCCGTAAATCTGCATGCGCGTAGCAAAATCAATAAATATATGTCGTGTCAAAATATATATCGAGCGGTGGACTTAAATCGTCACATCTATATTATATATAATTGTACGCCCAATTAGGGATGAAAATGACAAGGAGTGCATGATTAAATAAACCACAAGGGTGTTTTACAGTTTTTACAAACCTGAGGGATTTTGGTGCTTAGCTTTGAACCACATGTGGGTGTTATATGCAATTTCGCCTACTTAAAATTATACACCGTTAAAGGCTATAATTTCATATATCAAATATTTTGAATCATAAATCAATATTATACATATTTATATATCAGAGCAAATTCATCGAGTGTGCATAAAATACTAGTCTTACATGATCACTGCTGAGGCAGTGAAGGGCTTTGCTGAAAATGAGAGGGCTCGTCGACCCGATTATTCCAGCCCGAGGGAAGAACTGCGTCGTCCCTCCTCCGGCTTCCGCTTGAGGCACGTAGCCGTTTGCTACTGCTCCCGCGGCTCCGAGATTGGGCTCGTCGAACGCGTTTCCTGCAAGAAATTTTTTTTAAATAAAGAATCAATTTTTAAATTTTTTTTTTGGGGACAGTTGAAGAAGCTGCAGCAGATAATTCAGACTTTATTACTGCATATACCGAGATTGCAGAATAAGGCGGTAATAACGAAAAATGAAGCTAAAAGCCTGCGGTTAGCTGATTCTATAACTGCCATGAAGAGGGATATCGAAGAATTATCAGCAATCAATCACAATGATGCTTTGCATGAGACATTAACTGTGTCTTTATAGTGCTGAAAAAATGGAGATGAAGTGTCGCCGAAGAAATCTTATTTGGAAAGACCGAATATCTAATTATATGTTTCTTACAGAACATAAGTCATGGTTTGTTTTGACTATGATGACATGAGAGTGTATTTTATTTCTAACCCCTAAAGTCACATCCTTGTAAAGGCAAGCAAACACCTGCAGAAATTCTCAACAACTCAGCTGAACAAAAAGATTCACAAAAATTGAATAAATAATGAACTCCAAGAACTTTATTTATTATTAACAATAATGACTTAACACTACCTTGGCATCATGCTGTGGAATTCCCGAATTGATGGCATCATTTCTCACCGGAGCTGACATCAGCCGATGACACCACTGCACTCACTAGGCAAGGGTTTAATATCCAATCCCTTCTCATTGCATGCCCACCAAATCTCTCGAGCTTCTCGATATTTTCCGAGCTTCACTAAAGCCTCTACGAAAGAATCACACGTGTAAGAATCTGGGGAAAACCTATTACTCTCCATCGAATAAAACAGCTCTTTAGCCTCAAAAAATCTCCCAGATTCGCACAATGCACTGATAAAAGCTGCGTAGGTGAAGTTATCGGGGACTAAGTTTAACACCTTCATCCTTGTAAGAAGCCTCTGTGCCTTATCAATATTCTTATCTCTACAGAACTTTTGTATCAGGGCATTAAAAGTGTAGACATCGGGCATTATTCCATCGATTTCCATCTTCTTCAACAGCTTCATTGCTTTCCCCGCATCTCCAGAGATGCATAAAGATTTAATCAAGGTGTTATACATAACAGTATCGGGAGAAATTCCCCACTCTTCCATCTCCAACAAGCACTCGAAAGCATCGTCAGTGTTTTTAGCCTCCCCAAGAACTTCGATTATTGAACCGAATGTGAAGGCATCGGGTATATAACCGTATCTCAAGAGCATCGACAGCATTTTTCGTGCCCGAGCTACATTTTTGTCCTTCTTATACCCTGCAATGAGGGTGTTGAAGGTTACAATTGTAGGGGAAATGCCCCTTTTCAACATCAATCCTAGGATTTCGAATGCTCTCTTCATCATGTTCACTTTGCAAAAGCAATCAAGAACAGTATTATATGAGTAGACATCGTCGAAAATTCCTTCCTTGAACATCTGTCTTAAATATCCATCGCCCTTTGGCTCCCGTTTCGATCTGTATAGAGCATGAACAAGTGCCACACAAGTACTCACGTCCACCTTCACGTTTCGTTCAATTAAAGAATCGAAGATCTCACAAGCTGCCTCGGGATTCGATCCCTTAATCAAACAAGTCATCAAAACGTTGGCCACCGAACTGCTAAGAACGTAACCCCGTTCTTCAGCTGTTTTAAAAAAGGCAGCTGCGAGCTTCGGTAAGGAATTATCACAAAGACAAACGAGTATGCAGTCGTAAGCCACTTTGGGGACTTTGGCTTCCCTTTTCACCCATTGGGACAGTGATTCGAAGGCTTTTTCTGGGCTTGTAGCTCGAAAAACCCCATTAATTAACGATCTATATGTTGCCTCATTTGGCCTAACGTTCACCGCCTTCATTTTCTCAAGAACCCGAAAAGCATCATCCACTCTCCTAGCATTACAAAACCCGTCAATCAAAATAGTGTACGTATACACATTGGGGAAAAATCCCGATCCCTTCATCTGTTTCGTAAGCCGAAGGGCCTCATCCACCACACCAGATTTACAAACACCGTGAATAAGGATATTATAAGTAAACCGATCCCTAGCACAGTTATCCACCTCCATTTGCTGAAACTTTAGGTAAGCCAAATCAAGCGAATTGGCTTTGATCAGCCCATCGATCACCGCATTATAGAGCCTCGTTGTTGGCTTAATGCCCAAATGAGAAATTTGCTGGAAAATCTCCGAGCAATACTTTGACAAACCTAACCTACCCCAACTTCCAATCAAAGCACACAACAAATCCTCAGTCAATTTAGAATTAGATCTCTTCATCTCCCCCACAAGCTCATCAGACAACAAAACGGGTCCTTTTCTGTAAAGGGAATTGGCTAAAGCCCTTAAGACCCATTGATTCTTAGCAAGAGTGCTATCGACATTTGAGACCCAAACGTAAAACCGCAAAGAGCGTAATGGGTCTTCTTGGTTCTGCAATATACTCACCACGGAGTGAACATTGAGCCTACTCTTGTTAGCCTTAAAATCATGGTTTAGCAGTAGAAACCAATCCTTTCTCGATAAGATGTCAGAAAGGTAACGGTGGTCGATGGGTTTCGTCAACCTCTGCTCGTTAGATGGAATGCGGGGTTTATAAGCCAAAGCGGAGCTGAAATTTGTGCCTTTGATCTTATCATTACCTGAAGAGGAACATATAGGGTTTACAACGTGATCTTTCGCGGAAGCGAGCTTCGAGGGAATTGAAATATTGGGATTTTGTTGATAATTGATCTTCTGCGGTACAATCTGCAATTCAGACGAAGCCCTAACAGCCAAAGAAGAGAACTTTCTCATCGAGCAAGTTTTGCTCATTTGAGATGCCGTCGCTTGGGGCGCTCATATCATATGGACTCGAAATAAAATTGAGCTTTTTTTTCTTTACTATTTTGTCTCTTTTTTTTTTTTACAATACAAAACTTTAAAATTCATATTTAATCATCAGAATTTGAATTTTTTTGTTATTAATTATAAATAAATGACACCATTCAGGGTGGGTATTGGGTTCGGGTTTCAGGTAACATAATTTGCTATCTGAACTCGACCGAATACTCGTCCCCGACATTGGTAGAGTTCGGATAATTGACATTAAGTTTATAATTTATTTTAAAATAAGTTGAATTTGAGAATTTTTAGTAGTATATGCATTAAATAAAATAATATTGAATATTTTTTTTCAATAAATATCAAGATCTGCATATCTCGTATACGTTTATATAACAAAATTTATGATAAGACATTTAATATAATATTATTTGTCAATTATACGATTAAGATAAAAAAAATAAATCAATAGTATGTTACAACTTTGGTCAAATAATGTAATTCTCTTAATGTATAAAATATTGTTATTTAAAAAAATACTTATATCAAATATTCAAACTATCTGAACCGATCGGATTCGGTTATAAACTCGAATGCCCACTCCTAGACACCATAATAGACGACATTGATGTAAAAAAAAACATTACTGTGGTAACAATCTTTTATGATGAAAAACATAGAGCATCAGATTAAGAACATCATTAAAGATTCCGAATTGTCCCACGATGTCCAAATAGTTTGGATTAATCTTAATATAAACAATAGTCTATATCAAACACTCATGGGAATTGCTTGCAACGATGATTAAGATGTACACGCAGGCCTTCGAGGTGGTAATTGTTGATGAGGTGTTCTCTAAAAAATATATATATATATATGTCACAACATTTATCATTCGTTCATGTAAGGAATTATTATATTTTTTGAAAAGGTAAGCAAATGTAACTTATACATTGGCCATGTTTTTCAAAAATTCAAAATACCTTAAGTTTTGGTTGTAACGTCTCAATAGCAGCAACCGTTGATTGTTGATCGAGTCCTGCACCTTGCTGGCGTTTCAAATTAACAATTATTATATGATAAAATAAAGTGAAATAAATAAATAAATAATTTTAGTACTAATTGTCATATTATTGAAAATAAAATAAATTATATTCACTCCCTAAAATTATAGCATGTAAAAGCTAAATAAGAAATGAAGAAAAAAAAGGGAGAAACGAGCCATATATTTGAGGGGCAAATATGATACAAGTCAGCCTTAAACAAATCGTTGAAAGTTAGATAGATAAAATCAAAATATTAACATTAACAAATCAAATAATCACAAAATGATAAATGGTAATAAAATAAATAATACCTTGCATAGAGCCCAATCTGCCGAGTCAAAGAAGGCTCTTTCATGGTCCTAAGGTTAAGAAGGTCTTACATTAATCATAAACTCATCGATAGTACTTTTAAAAAAAATTAATATTAGTTCATGTTAATTGGTAATACAGAAAATTAAATAACGCTTGCCTTGGATATCAAGGGCTTCTTCTTTGGCACGAGCCCTCCATACTTCTTATCAGTAGGAGCAGCAGCGGCCTATGAAAGCGAATCAAACAAATATACTAATTATTTGTGAACCAAGACTTCATAAAATATCAATGTCACATCTCCATTTGCCTTTTTCAAATTGTAAAATATATGACATTGCTTGTGGAACAAAAACATTGCTAAATCAAGAATTATTTATAGGGCTCGATGGAAGTTCACATGAAATGAATTTCAACTTCTGGCTGCCTAACTCAATTTGACTTCGATGTCCATGAAATAGAAGAAAGCTTATTTACACACATTATATGTATATATATATATATATATATATGAAAATGTCATCTAACGTAGAAACTATAATCACACGCACTTAGTCGTGTGCCGACATTTTTAGAATATAATAAAATTATAATTATTGATTAAAATTGAGTGGCCGACACATACTATCTTGTGACAATCAAATATAACCCTATAATCTCCATAACCCAATCTTGGACCACTATGTGTGTTAGAATGTGACCATGTTGCATGTGAATGCTAACAAAATCGCTGATAAATCTCCTTTTTTATATAGAATTTTTCACATATTATAAATTCAGCTTTTTTTTTTTTTTTGAATAAAAGCGTAAGGAACGATAAACATATTTTGATTGCCTAGACACGAAATTCTTGTATTATCAAAGGCTTCCTCATTTGTTGCAATACACGCACGTTATAAAAAAAATTCTTGTAGCGTTTAACAACTCGGGACATAACTTCCGTATAATAACAAAAAAAAAAGAAAAAGAAAAAGAAAGAGAAAAATACCTCAGTTGTAGCACTGTGCACCTCCTCATTGCTGCTGCCTTTGTAGTCCTCCATGGCTAATGCTTCAAAATTGATAAAAGAAAACAAAAAATGAAGATTTAATTTATACAATTGTTTCTTTTCTATTAGTTTGTATTCATATATGTGTGTCTATATATATATATATTGTATTTCAATAAAATAAAAAGGCCACCGAGAAACTCGGATGTTTTGAAATGGCTTCGTAAGGACAAAACTAGATAGAAAGAAGCTCTATGTTATAATTTAGAATAAACGAAAAAAAAAATACAAATTGTAATCAAGAAGAGAATCCCATTACCTTGGAGTTGAGGAAACTAAAGAAGCCAAGCAAAGGCAGAACAATGGAAACGTCAGGCGAGTTGTGGATAAAAGGAGACTGATTATATATATATATATATATATATATATATATATATATATGTAATATTATATGAATATGGTTGAGAAGATAAACAATGAGATTGTTACCGAGCAAGCAAAGGATACATACATACGCAATGGTTTTTATATACTTACACAAGTATATGTGCGTGTTATGTGTGTGTATATTATATTTACTAATAAAGAATTAGGTACGTTGGAGATTACTAGACGACCTTAATTAGGTTTGACTGTAGTTAAGGCTGTTAAGACATCAACATCGGAAGGAGCCTTCTTTGCCTTAACCCAACACCGTACGATCTTGGCACGACCTAATATGTAATAGTAGTCTTTTGATATATGTATTCAATACCGACACACAATATTGTCATGCAATTTAGGAATTATATAATGATCTTTCTAATTCAATATTTTTTGAATTTTAAATTGTCATTTAATACTAATATTATATCATTTTACAAGAATCCAACGGCATCATGTCACACGATAAACGGCACCTAACGGCCATCTCATTATTTTGTGGTTTTTTTTTTTTATTATCATTATTATTCAAACGATACTTCTTTAATAAAAATAAAATACACATGGCGTAATGAGCTCAGAAAGAAACGAATACTACTAAAAAAAGAAACAGGAAAAACAAGTCTAAAAGAAAACAAGATTAAAATTTCGGACAAAATGAATTAAAGAACATACTACATATCAACCCAACACTCCGAAAAAAACCTTTAAGTTAGATCTACGGTAATATTCACCTTCATCTTCAGCTTCCATGATAGTTTTCTCGAAGCGTTTTTTTTTTTAAATTTAAATCACATTGTGAAATAATTATTTCAACTTTTTTATTGCACCATTTGGTTTGTATTTTGTCGTTAGCTGCAATAATTTATCAACTTTATACGTCCGTTTCCCTAACGGCTAATCGAGGCTTGGAAAATGACATTTTTTATAATTATGGAAATTAACGATGCTAATCTAATTCTGACAGAATATATCAAAATTTGTAGGGGGGTGAATAGAGCCGTCGGGCCACGGGCCGAAATATTTCGGAAGCCTGTGTAGCTCAGCCCGATTCCGAAGGAAATACAACTGGGCCTCATAGAATCGGATAAAGATCGGCCCATTTTTGAGCCCATTTAGAAGACCTTTATTTAGATTTAATTGCACGACGTCGTTCTGTTCGAGCTTTCTTCCCCATAGCTAAAAAATCTTCGGAACAGCCCAAGAAGATTTTGATTTCGACGCAAGCAGTAATCTGTTCCAGAGAAATCCCCCAACAAGAAGGCTGTGGTGTATGCGATGGGATCTCCGGTGATAACCCCAGAGGACGTTCTCGAAACGCTTATGAACGATGGAACAATCGACTCCCTGCGGTTGAAGATCATAAATCAGCTGAAAGCCAATGTACGCGAGCGTGTGTAGCGTTCACGAAGTCTTATCTGTTATCCTTTTCGGTCGACGCGTCCTTCGTTTTTCAGTGGATTGTTTTTCGTGAGTTGCTGTAATTGCAAAATTGAGGATTTTCGGTTGTTTTGCCCCTTTTTTGACGCTGTTAACAATTCTAACCTATTTTGCCCCTTCTATTATTTTTCTCCCGTTTCGTTTTTAAGCTGTAAATAGAACCACTATGCACTGCTTCTCCGTTACGGCATGTGTTTATGAGTGAAAGTTTGATATATTTGGAGCATGATTTCTCGGAAATATTGCCTAAAACACAACCCCAAGATTCCTCATTGACGTCCAAGGACTATAATTTATCTCTATTTTGCAGGAGGAGCTTAAGAGCAATACAATAAAAATGGTGGAGCAGAGCAAGGTTCTCAACACTCCCGGTTCGGAGAAACAATCAAAGAGAGAATTGTTCGATGCACTTAGACAGGAGCTAGAGTAAGAAAATATAGCTCTACTCCTCTTCTTTGGTGTTGTTTGCTTATGCGTGGGGTTGTGACTCTTTATTTTATCCTTACCGAAATCCCAAATCCCCAACTTTCTTGCTCTGATATTTTCTGCCCATGCATGTAATGCTGCTAGGAACTTTGCCCTAAGATCTCAATAGATTTTGTCTATTCTTACGTCCACCTCATTCGCTAAACTTTGGATTTTTATCATTTACTTCTTGAAAATTTTCGGGTTTCGGAATATTTATACGTATATGTATGCAGGGCTCCTGTACTTGAGAAGGCCTCTAAATCGGTTTGGGAGCTAATCTTAGATCAAAACGGTTTGGGGAAGGAGATCAACGACACCGTAGAGAGAGTTTTCTGCCAGTTAAGTGGCCTCGAACCTCCATTGTTTCCTCCTTCAACAAGCAATCATGAAGCCCTGACAGAGAAAGACAAAGAAGCTGCTCCTTCCTCCTCGTCCAAGAAAAGGAGCTACGGTGACATGAATAGGGAATTGGTAGACAAGGAGCCAACGGATCAGTGACACGTGGAAATAGTTCTACTACGTCATCTCTTGGCTTTCACAAGTAGGTACCAGCACTTTGTTCGTTTGAATTTGCTTGATTGTGTCCACTTTGATTTGCTAGTGATGCACTGTGTGTCATGATTAGGATATAACTTACCAATCATCTATGTAATGAAAGCGTATACTCTCGGAATATTTAACAAGAATTGTCTGTATTCGTTAGCCATCTCTCTGCGTATTTAAATTAATGTAGTTTACGTAGCCAATTTGGTGTTTTCTTCCTAAATGAAAACGCAAGTACGTAGATTAGATGATTATTGTTCATGGGGTGTGTGAATTCTTGAAATTTTTCCCTGATTAAGACAGCAAGAAAAGAGGGCTACGCTAGAGAAACCAAAGAGATTGAATTATCTGAGACTTTTTAGGATATTTCTTGAGGACATTATTATTATAATTATTATCGTTATTTTAATATCTTGAAATAATTGTTGGAGCATGAACCGCAGTCGTAAACCTTGGGAGAGTTTTTTGACATCTAGAAACATTAATAATGCAATCCTGTCTCTGCTTTTGAATTTATTATTATTACAACCTTATCCAAAATAGACAAGTACATGTTTTTGTGCTATCGTTATCCACCATTTTCTTACCAAATGTACGCTTCTCCGCAGGTTCTTTAAAACCTTTCCAACTTCTGCTTTATTCCACGCCACGAACTCCCCTATATATAACCCCCCATTGGATAACCACTAAAATCCTTCCACCATTTCCTCTAAATTCCCATTTTCAAAAATCAAAATCCCATTTTTTTTCTCTTGCATTAGCTGTTGAGATTCCGAAAAGATCCCTCGATTGCTCTTACCATAAGCCATGATTCCCACACTGCTATGTTCTCCTCATTTGTGATATGTGTCCACAGCTCCTCACGGCTCATCTCCATAGAATTAGGCTCGTTCAATCTTTCTCTGTCGTCTTCCTCTATTGGTTTTACGTTTTTTCCTGATCCCCCCTTGTAATAGAACAGTGTGTCCTGAAAATATTTTAACAAAAAAAAAAGAAAGGGTAATAAATGTCTTCAAAGCAGCAGCAGCAGCAAAGAAGCAACACAGATAGCTACGCGATGATCACTGATGAGAAGAAGAGGAAGAGGATGATATCGAACCGAGAATCCGCTCGGCGTTCGAGGATGAAAAGGGAACAACACGTTAAGGATTTGAACGAACAGATAACTTTTTTCACAAAAAATATAAGTGAAATCTCTCGAAGTATTGATGAAATTGGTGGACGTTACACGGCCATTGAATCGGAGAACACGGTCCTCAGGAAACATGCTCATGAGCTCAAATTGAGGCTCGATTTCTTGGAAAAAATGGTGATTTCTTGTAATAATGATAAAGATTTAAACTTTAGTGAGTTTCCTGTTATGGGCACCTTTGAAATTGAAGATAGTTCGCTCAAGCCGTGGATGCTGTCGGGTTTTCAATCTCAGGCCGTTGATGGGATTTATCAGTTCTGAGTTTTTTTATGGGAAGATTTGCATGTGGAGCCTTTGACTGTAAATAATTGCATTTCTTTTTCTTTTTTATTGGGTGATGTCACCTTTTCCTTTTGTGTTTCGTAGAATTGTTTTGTCTTTACCAGTAAAAGCTTTTGTGTGATGATCATATATTGTTAAGGGAGGCATTTCTCTTGTTTTGCAACGATGGAGCACCTACGATTTATTTTTGGGGAACGATGTTTCAAGAACATGTAAATTAAGGAGTAATGATTTTATGACAGTAAAGTTTGAATTTTAAAGCAATCGGGGATAACTAAAGATAAAAAACAGCTAAGACACATGATGATAAATAAATTGGGAAAAAAATCATAATTGACTTCAGGAATAAAAATAAGCATGTTCGGCGTCACATAAAATTCACTTCCATTCCCATTCCTTGATTTAATTGTTTAGTACTTTCACATGTATTCATATTGATTGAAATTAAGCTTCAACGTCAACTTTCATGGGATTGATTCAATTTGGAAACGGTGTCCTTAAAATGAGGTTTATACGAATACACAACACTACAAAAAAAAAATAAAGCTGAATATGTAATATAATATTCGGACGGATATCAACGAAAGAAGCTGTTTTTATTACCGAGTTATAAAGTGGGAAGCGTCGTTCTATACATAATTTGCAAGAAACAAATACAGTTATTTCATCGAAGCTGATGCCAACTACTGCCAGCGTTGGCCCCTTTGAGCGAAACCTGCGATCTCCGTGTAATGAAGAGGAATGGAGTGAACCATGTACCTGAAACATTGGTAGTCGCCTTCACTGCACTGCACCGACGAAGAGGTGCGTTTTCTTTTCCATGAAGTTCTGTTTATTCAACAATTAATACCAGGTTGTTCGTTTCTTATGTAATTCAGTCGTAAAATTTTATCTTTGATGTCTCTTGAGTGTTCGAATTGATGGTGCTATTTGGCCCAATTAGTTTCTATTTCGTCAATGTTTACATAGCTGCTCTCAAAGTGTTCGACAATTTGCCTAGTCCAGCAAGTTCTGTTTCGTTTTACGTTTCAGCCACTGCAGTGGACTTCTCTTCTATTAGTTTTTTTTCTGTTCAGTATTTGGCTTACTACCAGATGCTTCCATCTTCTTTAACAATTTCTTTTACATAATTATATAATCGTTTTCCAATTTTCCAGGCTTTCAGAAAAAACTCGAGCTCGAGAGAATCGAAGTAGCTGCTTAGCCACGATGCTCCTTATGACTCGAACCCACACGTTCAACCGAATCACCCGCACGAGCCGCCGGCTACCTTTTCTCCGGTCCCATTTCTCCTCCACGGACACAGATTCCCACCTCGAGAGGCTCGTGAGAATCATCAACGACCACCCGTTCCCCAACAAACCGCTGAATCCAACGCTCCACCGCGAAATCCCCGAAGCTTCCATGTCGAGCCCTTTCGTCGAGGAGCTCCTCGGCAGGTTATTCGCTGCCCACTCGAATGGGCTCAAAGCACACGAGCTCTTCAAGCACTGCTTAGCTCACGAAGCCTACGTTCCAACATCAGCTGCCTTTGAAAAGACTCTTCACATCCTCACACGCATGCGGTACTTTCACCAAGCATGGGAGCTAATGGAGAGAGTCCAAAAGACCCACCGTTCATTGCTCACTCTAAAGTCAATGAGCATCGTCCTCTCAAGAATCTCGAGGTTCAAATCCTACGAAGAAACCCTAGAAGCTTTTGAGAAGATGGAGACCGAAATATTCACGGAGAAAAAATTCGGGACCAACGAGTTCAACGTCCTCCTTCGGGCCTTCTGCACCCAGAGGCAGATGAAGGAGGCCCGATCGGTCTTCAAGAAGATGCACTCGCGATTCTCCCCCGATACCAAGACCATGAATATTCTGCTTCTGGGGTTCAAGGAAACCGGTGATGTCACCTCGGTGGAGCTCTTCTACCACGAGATGGTTCGAAGGGGCTTTAAACCGAACGGGGTCACCTATGGTGTAAGAATCGATGCCTACTGTAAGAAGGGCCACTTCGGTGACGCTCTCAGGTTGTTCGAAGAGATGGAGAGTTCGAATCTTTCTCCCACGTTGGAGACGATAACCACTCTGATTCACGGGGCGGGTTTGGTTCGAAACGTCACGCGGGCCCGCGAGTTATTCGAGGGCATAACCGAGAGAAATCTACGCCCCGATTGTGGGGCTTACAATGCACTCTTGAGCGCGTTCGTGAGATCGAAGGATTTGAAATCTGCAGCAGCTTTAATGGAGGAAATGGAGGGAAGAAACGTGGAGCACGACAATTTCACGTACCACACCATGTTTCTTGGGCTGATCAGGCAAACGAGCCCGGGCCCGGGCCCGGTGACCGATCTTTACAGGAAGATGGTGGAGAGGAATTTCGTGCCAAAGACGCGCACGGTTGTGATGCTGATGAAGTACTTCTGCGGGGGAGGTGAGGTGGATTCGGGGCTCGGGCTGTGGAGTTACTTGGTGGAGAAGGGGCACTGCCCCCATAGCCACGCGTTGGATTTGCTGGCCACGGGGCTCTGTGCACGGGGACGGGTAGGGGAAGCTTTCGAGTGCTGTGAGCAGATGGTTGAGAGGGGGAGGCTCGTGAGCGGGCTCGTGTTTAGCATGTTGGAGAGGTTTGCGGTGGACTCGAGTGGACGGGAGAGGTTGAGGGAGCTCGGGTGCATGATGGAGAAGTTGAGCTCGTCGTTGCCTCCTCGGGGGGAGCGGCGAATTTGTGTTTGATTTCGTGGCTGATGATCCTCGGAAAGAAGAAGTGTGTTGATAAGGAGGGTTATACCAGTGTAGTTTTATATATTGAAGCAGTAGAAAGTTAATTATTGTCGACTTATGAAAATTTTCTCTGGAAAAAGAACGCATGTGTTTGGAACGAAGAAAAAGAAAATTTGGTGAGAATACGATTGTAATGGGTATTTCTTTCATTTTCCTCACCGTTTGACGAATAAATAAGTTTTCTTGGATTTTCTTTTTTTTTTCTTATCTATTTCTTCGACCAACCAACCATAAAAATTAATGTTTCTTTTTCATTTCATTTTTCTCTTACTGTTGATTTCCACAAACTAATTTTTTTGTGTTATTATAATTATTCACATATTCCACAAACTATTTTTTGTGTTATTATAATTTTTCACATATTCGGTTTTTTACGGTTGATGTCTCGATTGCCCATGAAAAGTTTCCCTCTTCTTTTGACATATGATTTTTTTTTCACGATATGTTTTCGTATTATTAATGTTTGAGTAAACGACAATTTTAGTGCTTAAACTATACCAAAATCTCATTGTTAGTGCTCAAACTTTTAAATGTGATGTTTTGGTGCCTAAACTTTATAAAACCGTTCATTGTTGGTTCTTGACCTAAAGAACCGATAAAAAAACCAAGAGGAAAAGGTTTTTGCAATGTTCAGAAACCAAAACGGCACATTTAAAAGTTTAAGCACCATTAGCTAGAAAGTTCAGGGACCAAAACCGAAGGATGTCACAACCATTGATGACTACCTGCATGAATAATCTTACAGCTCAATAGTTATTTTGTTGTAAATTTGTTAGTTCTTGTTCAGAACCTTTATTTCTTGTCTTTTTTTTTTGTATTTGATTGTCCTTAGTCATATGTGAGCATTTGTTCTTTATCGTATCACGATGTTACACCAGAGAGACCTTGTTGGACGTTTATAAATGTTACTGATTGTGAAATAAAAACAGCCAAATTCGAAAAATGAAAAAGCCTAATGGAGAAGAATTGAGAGTTTCGAGGGCCGTCACCTTATCGCTGATACTTCCGAGTTTGTGAATGGGGAAATCTTGCATTGGATTGCAAGTGGCTGATACGTCTAAGTGAAGATACAAATAACATTATTAGCTAAATTAAGACTATTTTTATCATTACAACTCTAATAAAAGGACAACTCTATTGGGCAAACATGAGAATATGCCATATCTCTTGCAAATGGATTTCATAGACATTCTGTGGCTTCAGAGCCAATTTGAAGACAACAAGTTTTGCTTACCTGAGAACTCCGAAGACGAATAATTACAAAACGGTCCTTTCCATGCCGATTTAAAACTGTTGTCATTGACACTTAATTGCCCGGGTGATTTCCCAATCGAATGCACCGTTTTGTTCGATTTCGTCTCTTCTACCGTTGACGATAGCTACGAGGAATTTCTCGGGCTCGAGAGAAGCTGGGTACATGAACTGTTCTTCCTGTACAAATTGGGAGGACAAAAGACTTGTTAAGTGAGTGAACACATGTTGGGTGGGGTGATGAAGCAACTCCATTCTATGTTCTGGGCAATAAATAACATGCTTATGAACTTTTAGGTTTAACAATATTTTATCTGTATATTTGGTGGAGTGATAATTTAAAGACACGTAAATTAAGAGGTGACAATTTTAGGAAAATAAGCATGGAAATTGAAGCAATTTGAGAACAATCAACATGGAAACCTAATTTTCAAACGCGAAATTAACTCGCGTGCGTGGCACGTGACAATTTGGGGTAAAAATTCGATTCAGATTAAAACATATCCGACGAATCGAAGCAATTTGAGGACGACTAATGTCGGAACCTAATTTCAAACCTAAATTAACACACGTGAGGTGCACGCGACAAATAATTTGGGGGTAAAATCGTACGCGACATCGGAAAAATTTCGGTCCGAATCAGCATGTCCGACGCCACATAGGATTTTCTTTCTGATTTAATCATTAAGTGCGACTAACGTATGTTAATTTCGAACTGAAATTAGGTTTCAAGCGTTAATTGTCCCCAAATTACTTCAATTTCGAATCTTATTGTCCTAAGATTGCATAATTTAATTGTACGAAAATACCACCCTCTCAAATTTAATCAGCATGTCTGACCAAGTAGCATTTTTTCCCCAATTTATTAAGTGTCACTCACGTGTGTTTGAATTAGTTTTGCAACGTTAATCCTAAAATTGCTTCAATTTCGAAAATTATTGTCCTAAAGTAATCTAGTTGTACTTCAAATATCACCCTCCCAAATATACAGAACTAAAAAAATAGTTAAAGCCAAACTCTTAACAATGAAATACGGTTTTCCAGAGTTTACCTCAGCTAGTTCAAAAAACTCATCAGCAGATATCTGAAGCAACTCCGCAGCAGTTTGACCGATGCAACGAGCAAAGATCTTTGTTGTGTCGTCAGCAAGAGTGATCCGTAGACGGAAAGTGCGTTCCACCGCATCATCGGTGCATAAGCCGCATAGTTTGCATTTGAGGTCTCTTCCTCCATCACCAGTGTCAATAATAAGATGACCACACAAAGTGTGCATCAGTCTTGTCTCCACGTGCCATTGTTCAACCTGATCCAACCATACGCGGCATACCTGCAATTCATGCTAGAATATTGACGATTTTCTGACCAGAAAATACATTTTTTTTTTAAGACTAAATCTTAGTTAGGACAAGCAAGCAAAGCAATTTAGTTTTTTTGGAAGCATACTAGGTACTGGAGAATAATGGGGAATATTTAAAAGACTACCCTCAAAGTGTGGAAAGATTGTTATACCCGTACTAACGGAGGCCAAATAACAGGCAATGTGGTTATGTTAAACGCAAAACGGGTGGGGTGTAAAATAGTGGTTGTGCAGTCCGTCATCAAAGTAATAAGTCGCGGGTTCAAATCCATACAACAATTTTACGGGTACCCTTTATATAGCAGGGTACCATGTACCCTCCCTGTTGTATAAAGGGGATACCCTGTTATATAAAGGGTTTCACTGTAAAATGACAAAGAAAATACCCTTAAAATTAATGTCATTAATTAAAAAGACCGATCAAGTAGGCTATTTTCAAAAATTGACTTGATTAAAAGCCATTTTTTTAAAACCCCGAATGGCGGGTTAAAGACGAGAACATGAGAGTTCTACATGACATAGATCCGTAGAACTGGAAAGGAAATGATACAACTCACCTTTGTACCTTTGGGACTTGTAGATAGCTCGCAAAGAGACATTACCCTGTGGAGACAGGGCGAATTGAGAAAAGCTGGCAAGCAACTCATGTTGAAGAATGATGCTCCGCTGCCGTTTTCATTCCATGATAACTCGAGGCTGAAATAATAAATAATGAGAAGCCAAAAGTTTATATGCATTATAGTACAATACAAATAGACCATAACTAAGCAGATTCTTCTAGTTGAAAGTTGATACCTCTTCTGGGGTGTCAGTGAGCAGCTTAAACCAGATATGTAGACAGCGTGTCCAACTTCTAATCTTCCTAACGACCTAGAGGATATATTTTTATGAGTAAAACAAGTCAGGTAAATACTATTTAGTGTCACGCAAGCCATAGCATTCAAGCATTAAGAAAACTTTACCAGGATTTGTTAAAATATAGCCTCAGCCAAATGGCTCCACTGCTGTCTTCAATCCTCAACGAAGACATGCCCTCTGATGCTCTTATTTCCGTTACAATTCCATAGAAGCTGATTCCAGTCATCTTGTCTCGTAGATCAACAACGTATGACTGCAAGACTTTACATGGAAAAGGTCAATAAAACATAGCATTCAAATGATACAGGGATTTCAAATAATTTAGTTTTAAGGTAAGTTTGTTCTAGAGAGATTCGGAGAAGCTCACTTGAAAGGGGTAATTGCTAAAGTCAATTGACCCTTCAGAATCACACGGTAGTGATACTTGTGAAACTATAGATCCTGGGCTCGTGTTTGAAGCCATCAACAGCCTTGATCCCTGGTAATTCTGCGTCAATGGTACGCAAACCTGCAAAAAACCCACCAATGGTTATTATCTCAATACCTTCAAGCTCCTGAAATGAAATCTTATAGAGTATAATAATATAAATGCTTTGGCACCAACTTGTTCTTTATGCTGAGGCACCAGGTACAAGTGGGTTGCACTACCGTATTCCAGACAAATAGCATCACTTGATTCAAGATAACAATCCATAGTATTTGCAACGAATGGTCTATCCAAAGCAATCATGATTCCCAAACTGAACAAACAATGCGAAAAAAATGGGTGTTTGGGAATAAATGGGAAAAATAATGAACTGTGATTGATTATATTTCTGTCTTGCTTATACACGACTGCTTTGAAAATGAGTATACCTGAAGAGATTTGCAAGCATGACCTGTTCTCCCCAGAGCAAAAGTTTTAATCTCACGCCATCATTATCGACAAGAGTAATTTGTTTCCTTTGACGAGTACCATTTTCGCCAAGAATCTCCAATGGACCTATGTGTTCAATTCTGTGACCAAAAATGACATGAACATTCAATACAATTGTTTTGATAATGGTGAAGTTAGTTAATCAACAAATTTAATCATGAATTACTGATGATCGATGATCAACCAGATTTGTTATATTAGATATGTTAAATAGCCCGAAAAAGACAGAGCAACCGTGGTGGGATAGGTTTGAGAAAAGATATAACACTTCCAATTATTCAAGTTTATTCCTAAAGAAAAACACTAGATAGAGTAGAGATGAATACCTGGCATATAATGAATATGATGCACCTTCTTCTACGGTCTCAAGTGAGATCGAAGAAAAGGAATCAGAACAAAACTGAGCTCCAAGAAGCATGGCGTCATTGTCTTCATCCTGCATTTAAAATATAAATAGATAGTGTTAGGTGTTAGTGTTTTACATTCCCATTCCGTGTTGTGCACAGTAAATGCTTTAGAATAGAAGTGACCCCATCTAAAATGGAGAGTTTAAATATATACCCCATCTAAAAGTACAACAAAATATTCGGTTGGTAAAATGCATGCACTTCCTGATCTTCTATTGGAAACTCTTAGGTGGCACCCAGTTAAGAGAACTTCCCGGCCTTTTTTCAAAATCCCATTATTCGGATCAGCAACATTGTAGAACCTGTTGAAGAATACCAGTTAAGATTTCATACTGACACAATCATTGAATTGATAATACCATATGCATGAATTATACGCAAAATTTATCCTCAAACAGTGTAGTGTAAGCTATAAATTGAAGAATCCCTGGAAATAAAAGCCGGTCAGTGGAATTACATCGCTAAATCTTGATAGATAAACTTAAACAGTGCAACTCATCTAACTCTTTATTTATCTGAATAATGCAAGAATTACGGCAAAGGAAAAAAATTTGTAGAAGTTTTCACCTCCTGTGAAGATACAAATCTATGGTATTGGAGCTCCAAATATCACCTAATGTGAGAATGTAAATGTTCGTTCCTGAAAAAATATATGGCATTGTCAAATCAACTGACCAGTAGCAAGCTGACTCCAAGTATAATTGATAAAAACTGCCAAATCAATATTTTGTTGAGAAGGTAAGAGGCTCACCAGGGAGGGTAAAAGAATTTATTATCACAGCCTCAATGATGCTATCAAATGATAGAAACTTCTTCTCGTATACTGAATCAATTGTAACGTTGTTGGGGAGTTTTACCCTCCTGTGTTTCTTCTTCAACTTAACTATACAATCTGACTGCTTTTTTGCAGCTCCACTTCTGTTATGCTCATTCCATGCCTGGATAAATGTATGGTCAGATATGGACCGAAAGACCCAAATATAAATTGATTCGTGATCAAAGTTTCTCAAAATTGCACATGAAATCTATCAAAAAGGTAAAATCTAAAGGCGACACCAGAGGTGGCTATTTCTTCTACACAGTGTTAAATTTTCGGGGCTCGCGCACATGCGCCGCACGAAGGAGGGAGTCACCGTATAAGGTTGATGGGATTCCTTCCTAAAACCAATTGGTGATAGGAGGAGTTACCCATCATCTTATATACCGGTTAATTTTTTCTGTCGTAATCGATGTGGGACATTTGGCCACATGTGAAGTGTGACATTCTTCACAGATAGTTCCCCGCAAGCCGCAATTAACCATATAAACTCGTGAAGCATTTTGAATCCAACGAAAATCGAACCACTAAAGGAGTACATATTTCAAATTCGATACCAGAGAAAGCTCCGAGAGGAGAATCGCAGGAGTCACGCCACTCGAATAAGCGACACAAGTCTTAAGCATGCGATTCGCAACCCAACTCCAACTTGGTACTTGAGCAGCACCTTCCTCCAATTTTCCCGCGCTCTCTTTCAGAATCGACTGTGTGAATTCGATGAATTTGAGAAATGGATCCTTTTCTCCTTCTTCTTCTTGCTCGACGTCGCGCGAGCAATCGATGTCCATAGACGCGACATCATCGCCTGTAATTAGGTCACATAGCACCGCGTCGTTGGGAGAATCCATTTTTTATCCTCAGACCGCGGAGATCAGTAAGAAACACTATCGAAGGAAATTCTATTTGATTAGAGAACGGACTTTGCTCTAATACGATAAGCATTTCAGCGCGCGAAAATTTGGCGGCGTTTCTCTGGAAATGAACTATTGAGAGCGGATATCATATGGATCAATACATGGGCTTGCACAATGTCATCATAGGGTAATTATTAATTAAACTAAGGCCCAATAGAAATCTGAATTTTTTTTGACTTGATTATATTTTTAATCCTACAAGTTAGAGGGAGTGGCGTTTTAAGGTAGGATAATAATTTTAATCTAATAAGTATCAAATTTGGAACAATTTAAATAAAATTAATTTAAGTTGACAATTTTAGACATGTAAAGTATCAAAATTCAAGCAATTTCGAAACAATTAACCAGAAACCTAATTTCAGTCCAAAATTCGTTCGGAATAAAATATCTATTACAATAAAAATGTAAATTTCATTTAATCAGCATTTGTTTATCTAGATTTGATCGAATGGCATAGGTAGTGTTGTGCATTCGGTACAAACCGTACCGAACTGTACCGAAAATACCAAATTTTCGGTATAACCATATTGAAAACCGAATACCGAACCGAATTTTCCGGTTCGGTATTTGGCTTTTACCGATTTACAATAATAATAAAAAAAGAATTTCATTAATATTTCGGTAATATTTAAATTATAATGTAATAAATTATATTATTTTCACTAGTAATATAATATAAGATATTTTAATTTAAAAAATTTCGGTAATTCGGTATGTATACCGAACCCCGAACTGAATTACCGAAATTTTTTTTTAAAATCCGAATACCGAACCAAAATTTTTCGATCCGGTTCGGTTTGTATCGAATTTTCGGTAAATTCGGCCCGGTATACGGGATTATGCAGAGCCCTAGGCATAGGTGGCACAAAGCTGTAATCAAAAGAGAGTCCACGACCACAAGTATACAAATGACACAACAACATTCATTTTCCGATTTTCCGAATCCATTACAATACACGGTAATAAGCAGTTACGTTTTCTGTGCCCTTACATACCTGTTGTCCCCCGTTGACCCAACAGGCTTACTCGAAGAAGACATCGTCAAGAAATCATCAAGCTTCGAAGGGTCCAACGACAACTTGTCTCTTACGAACTTGTCCAAGTTGAATAACTCACTCCCACTCGCATCGCCGGCGTACGCCAACGTCGTCGTCGACCGATCGTCCTCTCCCGATGGTAAACTCGAGCCTTCCGCCGCCTTCTCCACGTTCAACAGCCTCTTTATGCTGTTGACCGCCGGATCAATAATGTCCAAGAACCCCATAATCCACGACGCGTCGTCCACGATCTCGGTACGCTGTAATGATGAGAACAAGACAAACGGTAATAAGCCTCGTAACGCAGTGATTGCTGAGGTGTCAAGCTCAGTCCCACATCGGTTAAAATAAAATAGTTGCGATCTGAATATAAGTCTTGTGGGGTTAAATGGATCGAACTATTTTGGTTCGATTCGAGATTCTATTCGTCGAAATATTCGTAGTATGTCGAATTCGAATAAAAATAGTTGTGTTCTGATTCGAATAAGAATACGAACATCACAAGGACATTCGATTCAAGTAATTCAAAATTTAAATACAATATCGGTTGTAGTTTCTTAATTAAACAAATTTTGCGGGAAAAAAAATAATAAAATAATATATTCAAGTTCGAACCAATTTTAAGATTCTTAAGTAGATATCAAATTCGAATAAGAATATTTGAAAGGATAACAGAATGTGATTATGTTCCATTCGATTCGATTCATTTGCAACACTAGCTACACCATATACTGCCAATTGGTTTTAAAATAGAACCCACGATGGGCTTAAGAGGGGATTTTATTCCCCCCCAACACGCAATTCATCGTATAAATGGAGAGACGACAAGCAAAATATAATTACCTGCTGGAAGTAGAGGTCGCGTATTTCCTCGGCGCGGACGGAGTTGCCCTGATCTTCCTCCAGCGACGCCCACGTCATCCAAGTCACGAAGCTCTGGGAGTTTATGTTGAGCGACGATCGGAATAGTCTCCGGGCCGCCGAAAGATTCCCGACCCTTTGCTCTAAAACTCCCCAAGCCTACAAATGATTCCCGAAAGAAACTATAAATAAGCTCAGAAGCTTACAACCTTGATAAAATAGTTAGGATATCCTTATAAGGTTAGTGTATTCCTCCTTTTATTCCCAACTGGTTTTAGAATATGTGAGGCTTTCTGAGTTTGGGCAAAATAAGATTTGTGAGAATACCTAAATTGGTCCTCGATGTTTAAGCTATCGACCAATTTAGTCCCCAATGTTGTCGAAAATGAACCAAATTGGTCCTTTCGCAAGGTGTACATCAATTTAAACGGAAAATGACACGTGTCAGACCGCGATGAAAACGCCAATTTATTTAATTTTTATCGCGTGATGACACAGGTCATTAACCATCAATTGACAAATACCTCGACGGAAGGACCAATGTGGTACGTTTTCGACACAATTGGGGACTAAATTAGGCCACGCGAAACATCGGGGACTAAATTGATCCATACGGTGAACATCGAAGACCATTTTAGGTTTTATCCCATCGAACACATACATATGTAAACGAAGACAGCATATAACATTAAATCTTGCCTGAAGGCAACGAGCGGCACTCTCGTTGGTCGAATCGATCGACAGTGCTTTCCCGTAAAGCTTTCGAGCCGTGGACAGGTTCCCTTCTTTCCACTCCATCCATCCCCAAGCCTAAGACAACCTCATGACTTGTCTTTTTAGTACAATGTTAAGGCACAACAGCAGAGAATAGAAACTTTCTTGACGATCAAACAACATATGCTTACGATCCAAACGGGCTGGTGCTTCGGGTCGATCTCAGAGGCTCGCCTGAAGAGGACCCTAGCTAGGTTCGCCGTCGAGTGCTTGTACTCCAGCAGCGCGAGCGACTGCAGGAGCACGGGATCCCTCGGGTTCACGGCGTACCCCACCTTGAGCAGCTTCCTGGCTAGGTCGACGTTGCCTAGGTTGGCTTCGAACACTCCCCACACGTGCCATGCGAACCTGTTCTTCGGGCTTGCCTCCACGGCTCTCTGTTCCACATCGAAAACTTTGCGCTCAAAATTAGGGTTTGGAATTTACCAATTGAAAGGGGGGTTTTAGAAAATTGCATTTGACCAATCAATTTTTAAAAAATATCATTCGCTGTTTTGGCCAATGAACTTAATTTTAAGGCTATTTTTGGGTAAAGATGATAAAATCCCCCAAGATTTTGCAACTCATCCCAAAAAACCTACGGTTTTAAAATAACATAAAATCCCCTCGTGGTTTAGTTAACTTTTCACATTCTCCCTATTTTTTGGGGTACGGTGTTATGTTTTCTAAACTATAAGGGGTATGATGATATGCTTTCTAAAACATAAGGGAGTGTCGCGACGTTTACAAACTACAAGGAGGTAACATGATTTTCAGTTTAACTAAAAGGGATTATAAAGGAGTTTACCCGTTTTTTTTTTTATCAATTTAGAGTCAAGTTCTCAGTGTTATACTGGGTTCTCACCTCTAGAGCTGAGAAACCAACACAATTTCGGTGTAGAGAAACCAGTACAACATTGAAAACTTACAATAGGTTCTTTGTCCACACATGTTCTCATAGTATAACGGATTCTCAGCTCCAAGTTTGGAGCCTCTACACCACGTGATTCTCAGCACCAACATTGAAGATGATAACCCATCATATATCTGAGAACCCGCCATGAAATATAAATTCCTCTGCTAAAGATTCGAACTTGCGGCCTACTACATAGGAGACTAACTACACAATCACTAAGTCCCGTCACTATCGGCCCAGTCAATAAGAGTATAATAGCCCTTCGAAGATTTTAATAAAATCAAAATAGACGGAGGCCATGTACTTGAATTTGCAAACGGACCTGGAAAAGAATCTGGGCTGCACGGTTATTCTCCTCCCGAGCCTCGAGCTGAGCCCACGCCTTCGCAAAAACCGGGCAAAGAGGGTCTCATTACTACAATCGAGAACTCGAAATCCCGGACAAAAAACGGGTAAGAAATAGAGAAAGAAAGATCTTCTTACGAGCCAACTCGCACAACTCTTCGGGTTGCACTTAGTAGCCTGCCTGAACAAGTACCGAGCCCGCTCGAACCGCTTGGCCCTGACCTCAAGGAGGGCGAGGGTCTGGTAAACGTACTCGTTGCCGCCGGAGTACTTGAGGCCCTTGGCGAGAAGATTCCTTGCCTTTCTGATGTTCCCCTGCCTCATCTCCAGCACGGCCCACCCGTGCCACGCCGCCACGTGCCTCTTGTCGGCGACGGTGGCGGCGTCGAACAGCTCCCGTGATCTCCTCGGGTTGCCCATCTTGTTCTCGAGAACGGCCCAACACTGGTCCGTTCGGGGAGGCAACGGATGTTTTTTTTTTAATTGAATTATAAAGGGCGGTCGTTTTTTGGTCCCAATGTTTGAGGATTGGCGTTTTTTTTTGGTCTCGTATATTTCGAGATGCCACATTTAGTCCCCCCAATATTATCGATCTTGCGCGATTTTGGTCCTCCGATCAATTTAACCGTTATGTGGAGCTGAATTACGGGCTGGGCCAGCCCGAGTTTACGAGTCGGACTAGTTCCCCCTTTCTATTCGGGCCGGATGGGCCAAATCGCCCATTCTATTGCCCGTAAAATTCGGGATGGCCCAACCCAAACCGTAATATTTGATGGCCCGACCCATAATTCCGTCCAAATTAACGGTGAAATTAACATGAGGACCAAAAATCGCCCGAATTCGGTAACGCTGGAGACTAAATGTGGCATCTCGAAGCATGGGGGACCAAAAACGCTCAAATTCCAAACGTTGTGGGACCAAAAAAATGGCGTTCTCCCTAATTTAAAATATTACAAAAAAAAGTGATCCTAAGGCTAAAATATTTCGGAAATAAAAACCTGCCAAATGTAAGAATTTTCCCCTTGGGTCGCCTGGCAACCCTTTTCGTAGATGGCTCGGGCTTCGTTCATTTTCGACTGCTTGCTCAGGGTTTTTCCTAATGCTACGTAGGGCCTTCCATCTTCCGGCCAATATTCTATGCACTTTCAACACCCAAAAACACATAAAAATCCCATCATATCAGTACAATTATTTGAGTCGATGGATTCCTCAAAACAAACAAAAAAGGAAACAAAATCAAGAATCTTAAATAAAAAAGAACCCAACTTTTAGTTAAAATATTGGCTCAGATGAATATGGGTTACCTTCATGAGAATCTCCTCCGCTTCTCCGAATCGATAGTTACGCGTCAAGTTTTTCGCTCTGTACAGAGCTAAATCGAGGTTCACCGTAAGCGGCTGGTCCCCGGGGCTCGATTCGACTCTCCGGGGCTCGAAAATCGGCATCTTCTTGGCGAATTTTGAGAGCCCTTCATCGATGCGCGAGGATTTTGCAGTGACCCGAGCCTTGAAATCGCCGGAAATTGCACTATTTCCTTCGTCTCCATCATCGTCTTCTTCTTCTCCTTCACCGGAAGAGAAATCCTTATACGGACGACGGACGACGAGCAGCTCCTCTAAGGACTTCTTTGCTTTGATGATCTCTTCGTCTAGATCTTCGATGCCTTCATTCTCAGTCGCCGAGTTTTCGAGCTTTCCGTGAAGGACCGGCGACGTCGGCGATTCGTGCGAGCGCGTGGGACTGGAGACGCGGGGCGGTGCGTGGGAGGCGATAGCTTTGAACTGCACCAAGAAGTGGATCTTCGACGAGCTGCGGCTTTTGGAAGGCGACGAAAAGATGGTGAGCTTCGAGGTTGACGAGTGAGAAGATGAACAGGAAGAGGACACGATGTTCATAGTTCTCTTCTTCCGCTGTTTTTTCTCCTGCTAATGTTTCCAGCGGATAAGATAGGAACGGTGTGGCGAGGCTTTCGATCGGTGGCGGTGATGCAATGTGTTGAAATTACTATTACAACCTTAGGTTGCGGGTCGGCTCTCAGGGCAAGGTGATGTAACAATATAAGGGTAATAGCGTAATTCGACAATGAGAAGCCACTGGTTGGAAATTGGCCAGCTCACCCTTCACTTGAGTGATGATATATCCCTCGGCATTCAGAATTCCGATGCAATTTTTTTTGGTCATTTTACAAAAATATCATTATATCCCGTTCCGATTAGTGTTAAAATACTCGTAAATAATATTAACTTTAAATACTATTATACCGAGTGCGTAAACAACAAAAAAATATTAAAACATTGATAAAGACTCGGTATATATATTTTTGTGTTATATATACTTTTTGTATTCCGACCAATGTTATATAAATTTTTATGTATTTAAGCACTCGATATAATAGAATTTATTATGTAATATTATTTACAGGTATTTTAACACTGGGCGGGCGGGATCTATGGTATTTCTGTAAAGTAGCACACAGAAATGTGACAGGAGATTTTCTGTGCCAGGTGAAAGCACTTTGTTGGCTGGTCTATGTATTTCAAACTCATCTTCCACGTAAGCTTAATATTTCTTATTACTTTTTATTATCCATGGATAACCATGCAATGTCGCCCTATTCCCCACTTTCTAATTTTGTGAAAGCGGATCGGAAGTTCCTCACACTCCGACATTTCAATTTGAAATGAATATGAACGTTTTTATCTGACAATGTTCAGTCCGAAGTGAATTTGAACATCTCGGCTGTGTAACCAATCCTCATGATATATTTGACTGAAACATTTCAATTTGAAATGAATATGAACGTTTTTATCTGACAATGTTCAGTCCGAAGTGAATTTGAACATCTCGACTGTGTAACCAATCCTTATGATATATTTGACTTTCAGTCTAAGGTAAATATGAACATCTCTGCTATGCAATTAATTCTCACGACATATGTGTCGTGCATCAACCCAAATAAATTGACATTCATGAATTGAACCTATAACCAAGAACACTTAACAATCTCTCTCAACTTGGAGATCAACGCCCATGACACAATTTTCTTACCAGTTTATACTTTTCGCTCGTGCTCTCTTTTGTGGCCAGAAGAATAGCGATATTTGTAATCCCTTGAATTTCCAAATAATATCTATTTAAATGAAGAAGAAGAAGACATTTTTGTGGGTCGAGAAAATGAAAAGAAAAATTTAAATATCTATAACCATTACAAAATAGGGAGAGAAAAAAACTGAAAAAATGCATTTTTCTTCAATATTAATTGATGAATCCCCTTCCTCATATAGTTGGTACATACAGTCATTTCGATTAAAGCTTTGTAACAAATATAAAGAAAAGAATTTACTACCTATCCTATCTAGACTGGTCCATTTTTAATCGGAACCGGCGGTTCCAACCGGCAAACCGCCGGTTCCAAACCGCCGGTTCCGGAGCAACCGGAACCGGCATCAAACCGGAACCGGCATCCGTATGAGGCCGGTTCCGGGCGGTTTGGGATTTTCCCAAACCGCAAACCGCCGGTTTGGCAGTTCAACCGGCGGTTTAATATATATTATATAAATATATTTTTTTATTATGAATATTATTATAAAAAAAACATAAAAAATATAAAAAAAAATATTTATCCAAAATAAAAAATATTATTATAAAAATTAGTCGGTGTAAAAAATAGAAAATGACAAATTTATGATTGAATTTCGCACAAGCAGATACATGTCAGACACCGATTTCACACAAAATAATTATTTTAACTATTTGTTCTTATTTTGAATGATGCATTTAAATTTTTGCAACGGAATTTATGTTTCGTAAACTTTAAGTATATGAAGTTTTGTATCGAAAAATATACCAAAAATTTATGCAACGCAGTACCAAGGTTAACCGTAACTGGCGGTTGGGCATGACTAATCCTATCACAGCTATTGTTGACCTCAACCTTCGAGTTTTGACTTAGAGAGTTTTTAATTGATGGTTTTACTTGTAAGACGAGGTCTTGATATTTAACAAGTACTCG
This sequence comes from Linderniella brevidens, assembly GCA_004919715.1. Lineage (NCBI taxonomy): Eukaryota > Viridiplantae > Streptophyta > Magnoliopsida > Lamiales > Linderniaceae > Linderniella > Linderniella brevidens. The sequence continues at coordinate 8,364,285 of SWDC01000158.1, forward strand.
TGTAGCTCGTGGTTTCATTCCGAAGCACATTTATCATCGCACATACCTAACTTCACAATCCAACCTTTTTCACGATTTAGCCATCTTCATTAATTATTATCTTACCATATTCCAACGGCTATATAATTGCAAAATATAGAGATTTGTTGAATTATTGTTTCATTCTAGATTACAAATTATCGCCATCACTCAATCTACGTTCAAAGTTAGGAAACAAAAAATCAATTAAGGTGCACACCAAGAAGGAAAAAGTTTAAAATCAAAATATGATACATATACTGGCTATTAAATAACGTGAGCGACTATTAATTCGGAAAAAATCTTACGTAACCTCAAATATCGAATTTTTTTCCTGATACAATTTTTTCCCAATTTTCACGTGAAGCTCGGAATTTTTTTCCTGATACAATTTTTTCCCAATTTTCACGTGAAGCTCGCGTCCCGAATATAGAGAAATACCTATTTTTATTGCAAGATTATCCTTAAAATAGTTAATGGTAGGTGTATTAATTCAAACTTCACACGAATTAGGTCAAATGTTAGCTCCTAGTTGGCAAAGGCAACGGCCGCGAGTGGCCTGGCCACGTGATCCACGTGCACTGCATATTCAATTTTCTAGCAAACAATTCTAAATTAAATATTTTAATTTGCTCTTTTCTTTTTTAAATCCAAAATTAGAATTAAATAGTTATCTCCCACATCGATGTCACACTCCCCTCCCCTCTATAACACAGCTAACAGCTCTCCATCTCCCACCTTCCATCCAACACAGAAATTAACCTTCTCTCCGTCTCCACCACCGTATCACAACTTCAATTTGTCTCCTCAGTTATCATATACGAGGTAGCTGCATTTTTATTTTTTTGCTGAATTTCGCGTAGTTGTATACCTGTTTTCCGCTCGATTGGCCTCGTCGTCTCCAGTGTGGGAGCTGTGTGTGATCCAGATCCTTTCGATTTGGTCGTTTTTGTTAGTGCTGATCCTTTATTTTTTGTGTGTGTATTTTACGGGCAGAGATCGTTAGATCTCTCTACGAGTGTGTTTGTGTTATGTTTAGATGTTTACGAGGTGCCGTGCCTTGGAATTTTTTCTGTTTCTTGTCTGTTCTAGGTTTAAATTTTGGTCAAACTCTGATCTCTTTATGCTTTAAAGAGAATAATATCAACTGAGTGAAATTTTCCCGGGTCCAGTGAAGGATCCGTTTTTTGCATTGCAGAGAATATCCTTATTTGGATCCAATCAACCGTTTTCATAAGACTTATGTTTCATTTGCATGCAGAGGGACTTTTTTTCAGGCAGCATAATGGCGACAGGGCAACTTTTCTCGAAAACAACTCAAGCACTATTTTACAATTACAAGCAGCTGCCAATCCAACGCATGCTTGATTTCGATTTTCTTTGTGGTAAGAATTTATTCTTAATGATGATTATATGCTATGTTGTCCCATAGGCTTGATGAAGGTGTCCATTCTCGTGTACTTAAAGCATTTGCATTACGAACAATGCAGGCAGAGAAACACCTTCCGTTGCCGGAATAATAAACCCGGGTTCCGAGGGATTCCAGAAACTATTTTTCGGTCAAGAGGAAATTGCCATCCCAGTTCATTCCACGTCTGTTCTCCTCTCTTTGCTCAACATATTTTTGTCCTTTCTTAACAACCTTAGTGTTGATGTTAAGATGCCGAATTTTCCAGATCCTGTATCAATGCATTGACGTATTTTGTTCACTGAATCAGCGCGTATAAATAATTGATGATATGCAAAAAATAAAGTGTTGTTCCTCAAAGATTCATGATGCCACTGATGACTGCATGATAGTGATTATATATTTTAATGATGTTCTACTTTTTTGCAGCATTGAAGCCGCTTGTGCCGCACATCCGACAGCTGATGTTTTCATTAATTTTGCATCATTTAGAAGGTCGGTGTTGTCTTTGATGCAGCTCTAAGGTTTTTCTTTTTTTTTTTGTCTGATGAGGATTGCTTCCATTTTTGTAGTGCTGCCGCTTCATCTAATACTGCTCTGAAGCAGCCAACTATAAAAGTTGTTGCTATCATAGCAGAAGGTGTCCCTGAGTCTGACACCAAGCAATTGATAGCTTATGCAAAAGCAAACAACAAGGTATGCAAGTATTTTTTTTGTCTGAAATTGTAGTTTCAAATGTGAAGTTAGTACTTTAATGATAGAGCATTTTTTTATCTTTTATTTCGCCACGTCTTAGGTTGTCATTGGCCCTGCTACCGTTGGAGGCATTCAAGCTGGAGCATTTAAGATTGGCGATACCGCTGGAACAATTGATAATATAATCCAGAGCAAGCTTTACCGGCCTGGATCTGTGGGCTTTGTCTCCAAATCTGTGAGTAAATCGTAGTCAAAACTTCTTTTTTTCTTTCTTCGGTGCGTTCAAGATTTTGGGGGCAAGTGCAAGTTATGAGCTTTTAAATTTAGAAATGGTTAAATACATGGTATGCATGCATTGCAGAGTGTTAACATAGAATTTTCGCTTATCATCTTCGGTCTTATTTTATTTTGGAACCGAGAATAACCCATTGTATTATATTCAGGGCGGTATGTCGAATGAATTGTACAACACAATTGCACGCGTTACCGATGGAATTTACGAAGGTTGGTTGGCAAATTAATTACAGGGGACCAATTATAAATTCATGCTTATTTATTCTTCGATCGCTGTATCTAAATTATCAGTCAATTGTACTTTTCACAGGCATTGCAATTGGGGGAGATGTGTTCCCCGGATCAACACTATCTGATCATGTTCTGAGGTTCAACAACATCCCCCAGGTATATACCAAATCACATCATACATACATATTTAGTTACTATTTCCCCACTATGTTGAGAAACTATATAGCTTTTAAGATTTTATTGTCACAGTTCTGTTTCTTTTATTCTTCTCTTCGTTTCGAAACCAGATTAAGATGATGGTCGTTCTCGGGGAACTCGGAGGACGCGACGAATACTCCCTTGTTGAGGCCCTCAAACAGGGCAAAATTAACAAGCCCGTTGTTGCCTGGGTCAGTGGAACTTGTGCCAGGCTTTTTAAGTCAGAAGTACAATTTGGTCACGCGGTACGCTATGGATACCATTTATCTCTGATTTACATTTTCTATATATATGCTCTTATAAAATTTTCGGGTGGTTTTCTATTTCCTTTCAGGGTGCTAAGAGCGGTGGAGAGATGGAATCCGCACAAGCCAAGAATCAAGCACTGCAGGACGCTGGAGCTGTTGTTCCCACTTCTTACGAAGCATTTGAGGGTGCAATCAGGGAGACATTTGATAAGCTGGTGAGAATTTGTGAATTCAATAATTCAAGATAATTTTTTTTACAGAAACTATAATAGAGAAATTTTATGGTACTCACCTTATGTGAGCACCTGTTATATGGCTCCGATTGGTGCCACATCAACATAGGAGGTGATGTGCCACTGATTGACACCGCCTATGTTGGTGTGGCACCTATCAGTGCCACATAACAGGTGCTCACATAAGGTGAGAACGGCAAAATTTCTCACTATACTTGTCCTCAAAACTCTTAATGGGGTACTTGGCACATGAATTTCAGGTTGCAGAAGGTAAAATTACAGCTGTGAAGGAGGTCACACCACCTCCAATACCCGAAGATCTTAACACCGCTATCAAGAGCGGGAAAGTTCGGGCTCCAACTCACATTATTTCCACCATCTCCGATGACAGAGGTTACATGATTTGCAAATCATGCTCTGGTTTTAATTTATCTTTTTTTTTTCTCTAACGTTGATGTCTTCCATTTGCAGGCGAAGAGCCAACTTATGCTGGTGTGCCAATGTCCTCCATTGTCGAGCAGGGATTAGGTGTCGGTGATGTCATCTCTCTTTTGTGGTTCAAAAGGAGTCTTCCTCACTACTGCACACGTTTCATCGAGGTGACTTTTATACTTACGCTCTCCCGTCATTTTATATTTTCTACTTTAGTTCTAGTTGAATGACACTTTCTGCAAGAGAATATAGCTAAAACTTCTGTCGCTATTGCTTTTACTTTTCCCAGATTTGCATCATGTTGTGTGCTGATCATGGACCTTGCGTCTCCGGCGCTCACAACACCATTGTAACTGCTAGAGCTGGAAAAGATCTCGTCGCTAGTCTTGTTTCGGGTACTGCTGCTCGGTTTTGAGAAAAATTAGCAAAAAAAATTCCATTGAGAGAGAAAATCCAAAATGGTCCCCAATGTTTACTCTGTGGATCAATTTAGTCACCGATGTTGGAGAGTAAATTGGTCCACAGTGTAAACATTGGAGACCCCATTTTGGGTTTTCTCCCTTGCCCCTTGCACTGAGCATACAAGGTCTGTTTTCATAATCAATGAGTAACAATATCTTCCCCTTCGCTTGCGAATAGGTCTGCTGACTATCGGTCCTCGATTCGGTGGGGCAATTGACGATGCTGCTCGATACTTCAAGGATGCCTACGATAGGGTTAGTTCCTAAAATTACCGTTCTCTCCTCCATAAAATAAAGATCCTCAATTAATCATCCCTTGCAAATTTCTGTTTTTCGAACGACTTCATTCTGTCTTTTTTGGTCCTGGTCCTGAGATACTATGTAAAAAACCCATGCACATTGTCTATTTTTAGGGTCTCACGCCTTACGAATTCGTAGAAAGCATGAAGAAGAAGGGCATACGCGTTCCCGGTATTGGTCACAGGTACGATCCCAACCTCATATGATATGTTGATGTGTTTGGACAGGTCGGTTCATATAAAACATGAGTTTAAATACAAAAACTCTAAACCCATGTGTACATGTTCAGATAAACACATCTTTCAGGTGGATTATTGTAAACACACTAACCAAGCATGCATTTATTTTATATACACCTTGATAATAGAAACCCTCCTAAATATAAACTGACATACAAAACAAGCATTTATGCCTTGTAATAATCATCAAATGTTGCGATCTTGGAACACTATGCAACAATACTCCTCTTCTTACATAATAGGATCAAGAGAGGCGACAATAGAGACAAGAGGGTCGAGCTACTACAGCTCTTCGCTCGCACAAACTTCCCGTCCGTGAAGTACATGGAGTACGCTGTCGAGGTGGAGACATACACTCTCTCCAAGGCCAACAACCTCGTGCTCAACGTGGACGGTGCAATCGGGTCCCTCTTCTTGGATCTCCTCGCCGGGAGCGGAATGTTCACCAAGCAAGAGATCGACGAGATCGTGGGGATTGGGTACCTTAATGGCTTATTCGTGCTCGCTCGTTCCATCGGCCTCATCGGGTGAGTGCATGCACACATTTCTCTCTCTCTCTCTCATTACGTTTAGGCAGTGTCTGGTTATAAGCCATCACATTAAGTCACAAGATAAATTATTTATAATCAGGCCCGTATTATCTCATCCATTTTAGTCAGACTATTTATAACCAATCCCATAATATTTCCTGGGCTTTCTATTAATGTTTGTGTTTCCTCTGTACTTGAAGGCATACGTTCGACCAGAAGAGGCTGAAGCAGCCGCTGTATCGCCACCCGTGGGAAGATGTGCTCTACACCAAGTAAGTTCATTCGGATTCGGGAGATTAGGACCCGACCCTGATATCCGCGGGTTCTCTTAAAGTTCGATTTCCTTTTCTTTCTTTCTTTCTCTCTTTTTTAATTCCTGTAATAAACCACGCACTTACATGGGGTTGTTGTCATCGTTTAGTTTATAGAAACTAGGTCAGGTTTTTTCCTAGTCGAGCTGTCTTGTTACTTGAATATTATTGATATATACAATAAATCATTGCAATTAGTTGCTTATATGTAAATATATGTAGCTTTGTTATATTTTTCGAGCAAGGCATAATAAATCTACTACTACAATCGATGGACAACAATGGTTGGTGCAGCTTCGTCTTCTGTCAGTTGCTTCGACAAACCCAAGCCCCGTAACACATGCACTCGCCGGGAACAAAATAACAAAAGAACGATAGGTGATTTTAAAATGATTATATATTACAAAAAGTTAGATAATAAAGAAATCAATGTAGGTGCAAACGGGCATATTGAAAATAAGATATATAAAAAGTTAATATATAAGTCACACACGTCAAGCTTAAGCTAACAAATAATGTGATTTCAACGTGCTTCTTCCCGGGTAGCTATAGTTTTGTCCGTCCATGTTCAATATCTGCTTGCACAGCTCCTTCACCTCCGTTTGCATCGACGATTACATTGGACTGAATGATACAGCAGATAGACAAGATCATTTTTCCTTTTCTTTTTATTCGTTACGAATTTCTTAATTCAAATTTTTTTCTTGCATTATTTCTTAACCTGTATTATTATCTAATCAGTTTACTACATGGACTTTTTTAAAGTAATGGAAATTAATTAAAATTTAACAAATACAATAAAAAGATTACACAATTACACTTTACTTTAAAGTATAATAAATAATATCAGATAACTGCTTGTAAGATCAGATATAGCTTTCTAGGCTGCAATGTCCATCAAACTAGCAGTTCAAAAAGAACTGCTCAGAGCCCAGTGCAATCATCATTTCATCTCTCTCAACAATCATCAATCGAGAAATTAACTAGCAAGTGTTCTAAACGATTCAGCAAAATTGATTCAATACATACTGAAACAATCGCTGATTTGATGTGGATATCCTCAGATGAAAAATGCTTACGCTTTTCATCAAATTAGACAATCAGGTCTCAAAGATTTCATGCCATCATCGGAAACATCCAGCACCGCAGAAAAAAATTTACTGTATTCTTCTCAATATGAATGAACAATCGAAGCCGAAAAACCAAAAGAGGGAAAGGAAAAATAAAAGGAGCAGAAACTGTTTGAACAGCATAAGATTTAACAGATTCTAATTCACTGCGCCCGGTTTTAACCTGAGGCGAAGCGACTCAACGTCGTCTGCGTTAACGATTTCAGCCTCTCCGATAAGAAATTGAGAAACAAAAATCATTTACATGCGATCAAGCTTCTCGTTGAGAGGCAATTTTGGAGCTTACGTCTGAGAACGAAGAAGAAGAAAACAATTACAGTTCAGAAGAGTAAATTTCTCTCTGTCCTTTGCTGCGTTTGCTATTGGAAGACGAATAGGAAGGAAGAAAGCATCGGAGAACAATTTAAATAGCTGATGCCTTGAGGGAATTAGGGTTTTAAATGGGCCGAAATGGGCTGGGCTTGGAGTATTGGGTAGGCCCAAAATCATCTCAAGGAAGGGGGTACGCGCCACCTTCATATACCTTACATTGGCCGGTGGGGAGAGGGTGAAACTGGACCTTCCAAGGGTTTCTCAGGATTTTCTTCGGATAATTTCATTTTCCCATTATGAATTTTAGATGCATTGCCCATATAATAGAACTATAGTACCCAGATAATGTTCATCTTAGGCCCATGAGATGGGCCCATAAAACCGCCGATCTTAAATTTCGCGTTGGGAAAAAATTTTAAAAATCGAAACTTTATCACAAATGGACAATTACACACGTTTTCACCTGATCTATAATATTGTTTGCGTTAAAAACAAGATATATAAATATTTATATATACCCGGTAAGCTTGTAGCTTTTACAACTTGGGAAAATTATAAAAAATATTAAGTTTTCGTTTTTGGGTCACTATATTTGATAGTTGCAAAAGTAGATCACTAACTTTGTATGTCAAAATAATTTTGGGTCATATTTTCAATTTAGGTTACTAAGTTTATATTTTTCGATTTTGGGTCACTAAGTATATACATTTTTCAATTTCGCGTCACTCATTTGGTAACTATTTTTATAAACATAGTGACCCGAAAATGAAACATGTATACTTAGTGACCCAAAATCGAAAAAATATATAGGTAGTGACCTAAAATTGAAAACATGACCCAAAATTGTTTTGACATACAAAGTTAGTGACCTACTTTTGCAAATATCAAACATAGTGACCCAAAAACAAAAACTTGAATACTTACTGACCTAATTTTATAATTTTGCCCTTTTACAACTATAAGAGATCATTTACTATACATACACATATATAGGTCCATGCGAATCAACGAGATGTGTTCCTGCTTGAGATCATGAGAGGAACATTACTACGCTCTGGAGAGACAAGGTGAAAAAATTAGGGAGTAAGTTAGATGAAAGTAGATTTATTTTGGTTAGCTTAAGTCCTAACTTAGCAATTAGCCTCAAATCAGGTATTTATAGGCATGGCATGAAACTTCTACGATGGGCGATTGGTGCTATATTGGGCTCTTTGACCTATGTATTATACACTCAAATTTATCTAATTTCAGGCTCGATTGTCCTATGTATTATATTGGACTACATGATCTACGTATTTGCATTCAAATTTACATATTTTAGGCCGAATTGTAAATTCTCACATCAATAAAAACCGATTAATTATCACCTATAATATGATTGGATTCTCAATTATGTAGCATGTAAACAACTACATCATACTTAGAGATGAAGAAAGATGTGTTCATAAAAGTGAGGACCATCATCTTTAACCAAACGTATTAATTTCGTGATTTAAAAAAATGACAATAAGCACCATTTTCCACCACGAACTAAAGGCAGAAAACAAGTGTAGACACGAACTAAAGGCAGAGAACGACAGATGTTCGTACACTAACGAATCAACGGTGAGAAAACACCACCTTAAACTCTTCACTAATTGTGTCAACTTCGCTAAAGCACTCTCCTTTCAACAAGAAGCTGCCGATAATATAAATAAATGAAAGGAAGCCTTTGATGGAATTCCTAGCACTATCAGCATAATGCGGTATTCAAATATATAATTAAAGGACATGCTTTTACTAGAGGTTCATCAGTGTTTCGATAATTTTAGAATGTTTATTACATTAAAGCACACTTGTCCATTTTAATCCCCGTTAGGTTCCGACCACGATTGCTTCGTGTTCTTGCAACATTTTTTCTTGGTCCTCCACTATGTATGCTTTTGATTGATTACCATTTTCCAAAAGACTAGGATCTATATTATTTGGACAAACATATATGTTTGTTTGAGTGGAGAATGGCTGTCACATACTTTATCAATTAATTATACATAGTTTGCTCGCATAACACATGCATTTGTTTAATCGGAGAGGAAAATCAATATAAAATGACTTGAGAAACAAAAGAAGCATTACTTAAAAACCTAATGTTTCAATTAAATAGATTTTTTTTTCGTTCAACCTCCACTATATATATTGCCCACCAAGTGAGTCATCCTCTTGCAGTTTACAAATCGAACGATTGAGTTGAGGACAACAGGTACTAATACTAAGTTATAATTTATAATTACACTATATAATTGTTATTTTCTTCTATTCATTAACCCTAATCAATTGAATAACTTGTTTTTAAGCTTAAACGATGAAGACAACTAGATGGCTAACCCTACTTGTCATCGCCGTGCTCATCATCCCTAACGGACTGACGAAGGAGGCCCGGGCCCGAGTTCTTAGCCCGCACCGAAATGGTGAAGTGGACCGAACCGTCCCGGGAGGGCCGAATGGTTGTTTTCACTGCGATGGCAAGGTGTTTAGGGTTCCACCGGCTCAGCCACGGCATGACCATGGCTTCGAAGGGAAACCCTAGTCGTCGATGCATCACTAAGTGAAGAAGAAGAAGTTGCATTATTAATTATTACAGTGTGTTTGTTAATTAATTATTATGCTGCGTGTGATTAGTCTTTTCATTGTGCACTCGCTCATGGATTTATGTCGTCGTATGCATTCACGATTAGTAGTGATGATGTTGTTCGACTTAATAAGATCGTGTTGTGTGTATTATTACCTATTGGGGTCTTACTCTTACATCATTATCATTTAACAATCACAAATGATCTTATTGTGTTATTGCCTATGCATATGCTTCGGAAACCGTACTTGGAACCGGTTCGGCTCATTAAATAAATCTTCATCAAGCTAACTTCTACACACAAAATGAAACAATTTAATCGATCCTAGTTTCAAGTACAAATATGTAATAAAATAATTTCGTTTATGTAAATCAAGATTTCGCATTGGCGACGTGGGACAGTATATATTGAATGAGCATTTCACCAAAAAAAATAAAGTTTGGAGGGAGCCTATCATATTTTAATTTTATGTATTTAATTTCCATTGGTCTACACTGATTTCTCTCTTATATAAGCCTTTAAATGTTAAATTTCATTTAAAAGGGCAATCGTAAAAATTCCTACCCACCGTGGTACCATTTTGTATGATCACTTTACCTAAATTTAGGTTTTTCAGTGAATTAATAAGTTGTGTAGTCTCTTTTGTGACTACCAAATAATAGGTGAAGTGGTGGAGATCGATCTCCAATTAAAAAGGTCAATAGTTCGATTTCACTTTTACTCCTCAATTATCGTTGTCTGTGTAGGTTAAGTGCACACAATGAGGCTAACAAATTGGGATTGTCTCATATATGTTAATAAGGTCATAGTTACTTCAAATTAAAATTTTGTCGAATTATATCTCTACAACTCTATTGAGTGAAATTGGAATGAAGACGTGTAGACGCGGGCTTGAAACGTGTAATCTTTTGATTTACATATTTAGCAGAATAAATCCAAATCCTTTCCCTATATAATATGCGTGTGTGTGTGTTTATGGCAGATGATCTAAGGTGCCACATACATATCACATGCATTGTCTCGCGTATTATTACAATTCTTTTCCTCTGGCAAAAACGTTATCCTCTCTCTTTATTCCTACTTTATATATGTAATGTTATGGCATTCATAACCTAATGATGGAATCGTACTGCATAACCTGAATAAGTTCAAAATAATAGTTGTAGTTATATAATATATATATATATATATATATATTTCTTTTTCAAACGGAAATCTGCCAGCATTACGGCATGTCCCAGAAAGAAAGAAGTAGATGGCAATGGCAATGGCATGTCGTGTTGACATGACTTGACATTAGCATCATTAGTAATATATTATTTAATAGATTCCAATTTAATTAATTGCTCAAATCCATCATTTATATAAATGGGTTTGAGTTTGTGATATGATTGTTATAAGGTTTAGAATAGTATCATTTAGCTCTCTAAATAAAAAAATTCAAAATATCTAAATATAAATATATCAATTTCGAAAATCGACCACTAGGTCAAATTTAAAAAATTTCTGAAAAAAAATTCAGGCAATAGCTTCTAATATCCCAGGAGCCTATAAAATCAAACAATAAGCTCAATTTTACAATGCAATTCAACATGATATCATCAATGACGTCACCAAGGAGAATAAAGCCGATGAAGTTCATCGAAGACAAATCCACCGCTACTGATAATCACTCGGCGGTAATGAAATGGAAATCCCAACCCCAACACCACCTCTACTCCGCCAAACTCCTCCGGGCTCTTCGCCGCACCGGAACCGCCGCGTCTTCGAGCCGTGTCCACCGAGCCGCCGACCGGGCACTGGCCGTCACCGCCAAGGGAAGGTCGAGGTGGAGCCGAGCGGTTCTCGGCGGTGGAAGCTGCTCGTGCCGGCGGCTTAAGCTCAGGTTCGTGAAGAGGAGGAGGAGCGCGGCCGAACAACAGAGAAGGGTAATGAAGTTGAGAAGCTGCAGTAATACTCGTTTGACGGTGACAACCGGTAATAGACGGTGGCAGAGGACGAAGATAACAAACGGTTTACCGGCTGTGAAGAGGACGGCCAAAGCCTTGGGCCGGTTGGTCCCCGGCTGTGGGAAACAGCCCTTGACCGTTGTGTTGGAGGAAGCCTCCGACTATATACCTGCTCTTGAGATGCAGGTAACTAATATATATATATATATATTATCACACTCTCACACTTTTGGACTCAATCGTTAATACAACAATCTTTAAGACCATTAACTGTAATTGCAGGTTCGAGTCATGAGGGCCTTCGTGGAGCTGCTGTCGGCTTCTAGCTAGATTTGTTTTTTCGCCGAGTGGCTCAACGGTGGCCCGACATAGTCATTGGCCCGGTCAGCTAAGCGCGAGCCATCACCTGCCTTACGGAAAAATTATACGTAATTAAGCCTTCGGTTCTTCTCCAGCCCTCTCGAAAGACACCGATGAGCAAAAACCTCGTGGAATCAAAAAGCACCCCGGTTTGCGTCACATGTCGACGACTCCACGTCATCAAATGTGACGGAGAAAATTGAAAAACACATATACTTACTGACCCGAAATTGAAAGGGCGATCCAAATTTGTTTTGACATACACAAAGTTAGTGACCTACTTTTTCAATTATCGAACAGAGTGACCCAGAAACGAATGTTAGGTCCAACCACCATCCACCTACTATATTAAAATAATATTATTAATATAATATTATAATATTATTTTATATATCTAATAAAATAATGAAAGGTCCATATTGATTGGCGACGCGGCGAGATCCTGGACGTTGGATTTGGACGATCCAGATGAGCTGAAGACATCTATAAATAGGCTGCAGTTCTTCAGTTATTATCATCACAAATTCATTCGAGATTTACATTTGAGAGTGAAGTAGTCTGAGTGAATTGTGAGGTTATCAGTTCAGGTAGAAACTGATAAGGTTTCCACATCCACAAAAGGTGTGAGGTAAAATACGAGTGGTAAAAGTCGTGAGGTAGTAAAAATTAACTGTTGTAATTTTTACTATAGTGAAGATTTTGCGGACTCGGCCGTGGTTTTTCCCTCTTTGTTAACAGAGGGTTTGCCACGTAAAAATTCTGGTGTTCTTTCTTACTTTGCGGTAATTTCATTTTTACCGTGATAGTTACTGTGCGGGTCCCACCAAAGTTACCTCGTGGGTCCCACTTTTCCCGACGGGACCGATTTCCGCTGCGGGGCCCACCACCCTTCCCAACAACGAAAACATGTATACTTCGTAACCTAAAATTATAATTTTCCCTTGCATATTATATTCTCATTGTATACAAATATCTAATATATATTGATTAAACTTCCAAGTGTCATGGATATAATGTTTTTGCGTGCGCAAGTGTCATGCATGTGAAGCTAATTTAGGTTACAACCCGACTACTTAAAGAAGAAACCATTAGGAAATAAATAAGTAAATAGATAAAAAAGAATATAAAGGGTTCGGTTTGGTAGTAGTGATCTAAATTGACTTTGAATCAAATCTATACTGACTTCAGATTCTTAATTATCTATTTGTTACATAATTTAATTATTACATATGAATCTTTAAAATAGTTGTTAAGGTCGCCATTTCTCGTTAACTTCATCTGAAGGAGTCATGGAGTTTCATCAAGAAAAAAATAAAAATAAAAAATAAAAATTATTAGCATCCCCGGGCAAGGACTTATGTATAGGATATATAGACTACCATGTGAAGCTTGGTCCTTCATTCATTATAATTCACGTCATGTGTATGGTTTGTTTGTTTTAACACAAATATGAACCATACAAAACAGATTAAAAGGACCGTGCTACACTTCTAGGCCGAAACCCTAAAACCACCCTCTAATGTGGTTTTTTTTTTTTATATTTTTTTGGCAAAATCATAAAATTAGATCACTAAGTATATAAGTTTTCGTTTTTGGGTCACTATGTTTGATAATTGCAAAAGTAGGTCACTAACTTTGTATGTCAAAATAATTTTGGGTCATGTTTTCAATATTAGGTCACTAAGTATATATTTTTTCGATTTTGGGTCACTAAATTTACATTTTTTCAATTTTGGGTCACTATGTTTATAAAATTAGTACCAAATGAGTGATCCAAAATTGAAAAAATGTAAATTTAGTGATCCAAAATCGAAAAAATATATACTTAGTGACCTAAAATTGAAAATATGACCAAAAATTGTTTTGACATACAAAGTTAGTGACTTACTTTTGCGATTATTAAACATAGTGACCCAAAAACGAAAATATGTATACTTAGTGACCTAATTTTATAATTTTTCATATTTTCTTTCTCATTATAATGTACCCTGCATGGATATTTTGTAACGTTAGGGTTGTAAATTGATTATTTCACGATCATCGAGAGTCAATGTTTATTTTTTAAATTATCAAATAGTTGGTTGTGTGTACATAATCATTTTAGTCGTTTTTTTTTTTGTTGATTATATTTTGTTGAAGTAGCCACGATACGACACTTCCACCTCCGTCCATATGACACCGGAGAAAGACTTCTGTGGTAACGTTCATAAACGGATTTATGCATATTTAAGAATCTGTGGGTCATAAATCATAATGTGTATTATTTACTTGGTCAAGATCAATGACAATAAATGATAAATATGTTACTTTTTCTAGACAATACATATAATTGTGGAATTTGTCAAGGTGTTATTATATAGAATATAGTCTGTTGTAATGATTTTATGATTAATGATAAATTGCATTTCCTATCATCGCATATATTAATATATGTGTTATGAACATTATTGGATGTCTATGATTGAGTCCAATTATTATTCAACCACTCCAAATAATTGAAGCTTTGGCAAATGGAAGAAGATAACAAAAATGATGATGCATGGAGTGACACTTTAATGCAAAGTTTTCTTCTATAAATAGCATGTATTTTTCATTGCTTAATGTAACATAGAAGATGCAAAGTATCATTTCATAAACAAAGTTCTATTATCTCTATTTTGTGTTTGATATCATCTTTCCATTAACAATATAATTAATACACATTACAAAATAAATAATTTCACAACACGTTATCAGCACGAGCGCTCTCCGGCAACGATCAACCTCCGGACAAGATTTTATACAACTATAATCGAGGTATGGTAATTTTATTTTATGTACGGTAAGTTTATTTATAACAGTCGTACACTTACGTTACAGACAGTTTAAATTTTATAAATATAACATATATACCACTAAAACGCCTTAGCCCGAGTGGTTTCGCGGACTATCGTTACTACATGTGATGTGAGGTCCAGATTTCGAATCCCAGTGGTGGCGAGTTGAATTTTATTTTTGACGAGTGTAAAGAGCGATTTAAATAATATTATTTATTTTGTTGATATCTCAAGTATATAACATATATATTTTGAATTAATTTTTTACTATACGGATGAACAAATTTTATTACCACTGGGATAAATTAAATTTTACATCTCTGATATTATTATGATTTTCTTATTATAGAATCATGTCTTTTATATGAATCTTGCGCCTTTTACTTTATTTACCGTGATGCTTATCGGGTGGTGAATAATATTTTTACAGTTGTTTCAAAATATAGTTATTAATTGTGATATTTTTCATTATTATGATTACCGAAATATATTTTATATTTTGAAGGATGTTGTTATATACGATGATTGATCTCCTGATTCTTACTCTACTCACGGCGATAATTATCTTTATATGGATTATGTTTTTACCAAGATTTTACGAGAGTGTTTAATTACGATATTTTTTATGTTAAAATATATGTTTATTATGAAATATATTTTGTGATAGAAAGATGTCGCTCTACCTGATGATTGATCTTTTCACTACTATTATTTTTACGATGACACTCCTCGGGATGTGGACTTTATTTTTCGTAAGGATTTTTACAAAGAAGATTAATTGTACTTTTTCTTTAAAGTATTTTTTTACAATAAGCTTGATGATATTTATATTGGAAATATTAATGTTATTCACATCATATATTTGTTTACTTTATGATTTGAATATTAAAACGTCTTTGGTATTTTATAATAGTATGACAAATTTGCAAAGCCTCGATTTTGTCGCCCTTGACATCTCAGGGAAGAATTATTTATCTTGGCAACTAGACGCAGATATTCATCTAAAAGCAAAGGTTTGGGTGACACTATAGTCAACCCAAAAACCACAACGGGTGCAGGTGACGCCACTGATACGGTAAAAACCACAAGCGTTCAGAATAAGGCAAGAGCTTTGATAGTTCTTCGCCACCACATTCATGCGGATCTGAGGGATGAATACTTGAATGAACAAGATCCCGCTGAATTGTGGAAAAATCTGAAAGATCGATTTGACCACTTGACAACTGTTATCCTCCCTAAGGCAATGTATGAATGGATGCATTTAAGATTACAGGATTTTAAATCCGTAACTGAATATAACTCGGCTGTTCATAAGGTGACTGCCACACTGAAATTGTGTGGAGAAACAGTTACCGAAGACAGTATGCTGGAGAAAACATTCAGCACTTTTCATCTATCAAATATGATATTGCAACAGCAATATAGGGAGAGGAGATTTAAAAAACATTCAGAGTTAATCTCTTGTTTGTTATTGGCTGAACAAAACAATGAATTGTTGATGAAAACCACGAATCCCGACCGACTGGTTCTACTGCAATCCCTGAAGCGAATGCAGTCAAAGGTAATAATGATAATAGTCGAAGCAATGATCGTGGACGTGGTCGTGGTGGACATCGAGGTCGTGGACGTGGCCGTGGTCAAGGTCGTGGTCAAGGCCGTGGACGTGGTCGAGGAAATTACGGTGGTGGTTATCAGCATTTCCGTGGTGGTTATCATAGCAATCGTGGCGGTTATCAGAATTTTCCCCAGAAGAGGAAAAATTACGAAAATAATGATGAGAAGAAGCACACTGAACAAAAGAACAACGATGAGCAATGCTATCGTTGCGGTGGTTCGGGCCATTGGTCACGTAACTGTCGCACGCCCAAACATTTGGTTGAATTATATCGACAAAGTAAGGGCAAAGAAAATATGATTGAAACGAATTTTGTTCAAAGTGATTTGGCTTCTGCTTCTGGGACAAAATATGAAAATACACATTTCGAAACTGCGGATTTCTAGTTTTTCCTGAAGAAAACTAATCTATTATGTATTATTATTATGTGCTTTATTATTATGTGGTTTGATAGGTATCGTTAGGAGTGTTTTATTAAGTTATATATTTTCTTGTGATATATCTGTTTATTTTAATGATTATTATGTGTTTAAAGGAATTTCTCTGATGGAAACTTTACCTTCCTTTGACTCTGGATTGTATTACACATATCAGAGAACGATCGAATCGTATGCTACCGTAAACCAGAAGTTTACTAATGACAGTACATTTAATGTTTGGCATGACCGGTTGGGCCATCCCGGTGCAATTATGATGCGGAAAATAATTGAGCATTCACGTGGGCATTTAATGAAGAACCAGAGGATTCTTCAAAGTAATGAATTATCATGTGTGGCATGCTCTAAAGGGAAGTTAATTATTCGGCCATCACCAGCGAAAATAAAGAATGAATCCATAACATTTTTGGAGCGTATACATGGTGATATTTGCGGACCGATACATCCATCATGTGGACCATTTAGGTATTTCATGATGCATCGACTAGATGGTCTCATGTATGTTTGTTATCAACACGCAACATGTCGTTTGCGAGATTGCTTGCACAAATGATCCGACTAAGAGCACATTTTCCAGATTATCCGATAAAGAAAATACGCCTTGATAGTGCTGCTGAATTTACTTCCAAGGCATTTAATGATTATTGTATGTCTATCGGAATTGATGTTGAGCATCACGTGCCACATGTGCATACGCAAAACGGTCTTGCAGAATCGTTGATTAACGCTTGCAATTAATTGCAAGACCATTATTGATGAAGTCGAATCTTCCCTCGTCTTGCTGGGGACATGCTATATTGCATGCAGCAACACTAATTCGCATCAGGCCAACGAGTTATAATGATGTCTCCCCATTACAAATGGTTCATGGTAAGGAACCAGATATTTCCCATCTGAAAATTTTTGGATGTGCAGTATATGTTCCAGTTGCTCCACCACAACGAACAAAGATGGGACCTCAAAGGAGGTTGGGAATATATGTCGGATATGAATCTCCATCGATAATAAAGTATTTGGAACCTCTAACTGGAGATTTATTTACGGCCAGATTTGCCGACTGTCATTTTGATGAATTGAATTTTCCGACATTAAGGGGAGAAAAGAAACAGCTGGAGAGAAATGTTAGTTGGAATGAATTATCATTATGATCCTCGAACTAAAGAATGTGAACTAGAAGTTCAAAAGATAATTCATTTACAGAGTTTAGCTAATCAACTGCCAGAAAGCTTTACTGACCTTAAAAGAGTGACAAAGTCACATATACCAGCTGTTAATGCTCCTGCAAAAATGTTCCTGCAGAACATATTATCGAGCCTAAGCCACAGCTAAAGCGTGGTAGGCCCTCGGGTTCCAAAGATAAAAATCCTCGGAAAAGAAAAGGAGCAAATAATAATAAGAATGGTCCAACCGAGGATTTATCGACCAGAGAAGAGTCGATGGGCAATGAGAATGAATCTCATGTACCTGAACGTTCAGAAAATAATGATAATGAAGAGATCTCGATAAACTATGCCCAAAATGGAATTAGATGGAACCGAGACGAAGTCAACGTTGACGATAAATTCTCATTTAACGTAGCGCTACATGAAATGAATGAGATTAATGAGAATGAGGATCATGAACCAAAGTCTAGACAAAGAAATGATTGGCCAAAATGGAAAGATGCAATCGAGGCCGAATTGAAATCACTTGAGAAACGAAAAGTTTTCGGACCTGTAGTCCGTATACCAGAAAATGTAAAGCCGGTTGGGTATAAATGGGTTTTCATTAGAAAGAGGAATGAAAACGGCGAAATTGTAAGATACAAAGCACGGCTTGTTGCGCAAGGTTTTTCGCAACGACCAGGTATTGATTATGAGGAGACGTATTCTCCTGTGGTGGATGCAACTACTTTTCGTTATATAGTGAGTCTGGCAGTAAAGAAGGTCTCGATATGCGTCTTATGGATGTTGTCACTGCTTATCTATATGGAATAATTGACAGTGACATATATATGAAGCTTCCCGAGGGATTTCAGTTGCCTAAAAATTCAGGGCCCAGAAACGAGTACTCAGTTAAGTTGAATAAATCGCTTTACGGATTAAAGCAATCTGGGCGAATGTGGTATAATCGCCTAAGTGAATTTTAGTAAAAGAAGGGTATCGGAATGACCAAACTTGCCCTACATATTTCTGAGAAGATGTAAAAATGAGTTTGTCATTATAGCAGTCTATGTTGATGATATCAATATAATTGGAACTCCTGAAGAGTTGACCAAAGCTGTTGATTGTTTGAAAAGGGAGTTTGAAATGAAGGATCTCGGAAAAACAAAATTTTGTCTTGGACTTCAAATTGAATATTTGAAAAGTGGAATATTTGTATATCAAGAGACTTATACGAAAAAGGTATTGAAAAGATTTTACATGGATGAATCTCATCCACTGGATACTCCAATGATTGTTAGATCTTTAGACGTAAATAAAGATCCGTTCAGACCACGCGAAAATGATGAAGAGCTACTTGGTCCTGAAGTACCATATCTTAGTGCTATTGGAGCACTAATGTATCTTACGAGTCATACGCGACCTGATATAGCGTTCGCTGTAAACTTATTGGCAAGATATAGTTCTTCGCCAACTCGTAGACACTGGAATGGTGTTAAACGGATTTTTCGATACCTTAAAGGAACATCTGATATGGGATTGTTCTATTCTAATGAGTCGAAAGCAAATTTAGTTGGGTATGCAGATGCTGGATATTTGTCTGACCCACATAATGCTCGATCGCAAACAGGTTATTTATTTACATATGGTGAGACCGCTATTTCATGGCGGTCAGTGAAACAAACTTTAACAGCTACTTCATCTAATCATGCGGAGATTCTCGCTGTTCATGAAGCTAGCCGAGAATGTGTTTGGTTGCGATCGATAATTGAGCATATCCAACAGACTTGTGGGTTGCTTTATGAGAAATTACTTCCAACGATCTTATATGAAGATAATGCGGCATGTATTGCCCAATTAAAGGAAGGATATATTAAAGGGGATAGAACAAACATATTTCACCGAAATTTTTCTTCACCCATGATTTGGAGAAAAATGGTGATATTGATGTACAACAAGTGCGATCAAGTGAAAATCTTGCATATTTATTTACGAAAGCACTTCCCCCAATTAGTTTCAGGAAATTGGTATATTCAATTGGAGTTCGAAGACTCCGAGATTTATAATGATGTTATCATCAGGGGGAGAAAATACGCGTTGCACTCTTTTTCCCTTCACTGTGGTTTTTCCCATGTGGTTTTCCCAGTAAGGTTTTTAATGAGGCAACAAATGAAAGCGTATCAAAAGGAATTATGTACTCTTTTTCCTTCACTAGGTTTTTATCTCACTGAGTTTTTCCTAGTAAGGTTTTAACGAGGCATATTCTTTTAAATGGACATCCAAAGGGGGAGTGTTATGAACATTATTGGATGTCTATGATTGAGTCCAATTATTATTCAACCACTCCAAATAATTGAAGCTTTGGCAAATGGAAAAAGATAACAAAAATGATGATGCATGGAGTGACACTTTAATGCAAAGTTTTCTTCTATAAATAGCATGTATTTTTCATTGTTTAATGTAACATAGAAGATGCAAAGTATCATTTCATAAACAAAGTTCTATTATCTCTATTTTGTGTTTGATATCATCTTTCCATTAATAATATAATTAATACACATTACAAAATAAATAATTTCACAACAATATGTTATTATTCCTAAGGTGAAAGTTTATAGGTTAATTAGGAATAAATCATACATCCTACGATAAATATAACTTAAAAAGGTTCGGAACCTATCATCATTTATGTGTGTGCGCGCGCGGAAATGTTATATAAATTAGTGCGTTAAATATAATCAGTCTCTAATCAAATCAAATGAATGGAAAAAGCATACAAGTGTTTGTGTAGTCAGAAAAAGCATTTAACATATGGACATGGAAAAAGAAAAACTTTACAACATATTGGTTAATATCTAGAAACATTCCAGTCCTATGTACGCACCCAAGATGGAAATAATACGTACTTGTGGTCACTCAATAAATTGAATCAATAAATATAACAAATAATATACAAATAATATATATGTGTCAATTACTATAGTGAGCACGAACCAACTCCATTCATACTGATTGAGCCAAGTAGCAATCGCCGGTCAGCCTAAACAATCGTTTCAATTCGTCGACTATATAAATATATTATGGAATATTAAGGTTTACGTCGTCTTAAATTTAAATAAAAATGAAAAATATGATGGGTAAGTAGTTCCTGGTCGCATTTAATGGCCAAGAAGCAGTCCCCCATCTATATCTACAGTCCTTTTCTACGTTTCCGTACAAACTGTACTCCACCGGCATTTCCCGGTCAACTTTAGTAGTTTGGGTTGCTTGCTTGAATTGAAAGAATTGACATCAATATTTGATATTATTTGAATCGAAAGGGGTCTTTTTTATTAATATATTGAGTCGAATTTCCCGATGTGGGACAATAATCTCAATACGCTCCCTCACGTGTGGCAGGATTCAAGGCCTAACACGTGAACATATTAGATCGAGTGACGGTGAGTCAAACAAGCGTGATAACACGCAGATCAAACCCGCTCTGATACCATGTTAAATTGAGGGTTCCTTCCTAAAACCAATTTGTGTTAGAAAGATGGGCCTATTTGATTTATATATTGAGTCGGATGAAGTTAATTTCCCGATGTGGGACAATAATCTGAATAGATATATTAATTTAATAATGGATTTCATTTCATAGTACATATACCTATGTATCCTAGTTCGAAGTATTATATAGAAAATATAACGCGGGGCCAACTTTTATTGTAGTCCAAAAACTTAAAAAAGAGAGAGAAAGAGGAAGAAAATAAATAGGAAAAGTATATAAATATAAATTCACAACCAACGAACACCGAGTAGTAAGTTAAGTATATCATTTCACACTAAGAAAACCCCTAAAAACACCAAGCACGTCTCTCTCTCTCTCTCTCTCTCTCTCTCTCTCTCAGATCAAACGAAGAGGAATCTATGCCTTTAATAATCTCGATGGATGCCGAGAGAAAAGAGTTGGAAACAGCAGAGAGATCACTCCATCAACAGAACAACAATAATAATCAGATCACAGCAACGACGTCGAATATTCCAGAAAGAAGCAGCTTTTGCACCACGGGAGGCTTGATTTTTGGCACGCCACGGTGTCAACGGCCATTAGGAGGAGGTGGAGGAGAAGTTGATGATGATGATGATGATTACGAGAAATTTATTAATGGGTCGTCTTCTTTAGGAGGATTCATGGACGTGTTTAGCCACAAAAACCAACCCATCGACGATGATCGCTTGTTTCATCACACGGACGAATATTATAGCTTTGCAGATCCGCCGCCACGTGTACCGCCGCCGCCGCCGCCGGAGAGTAAATCTGAGGTGGCCAACGCTCCCGCAACGCCAAACTCCTTTTCAGTGTCTTCGTCTTCAACTGAGGCGGCGGCTGCAGCTGCAAATCATGATGATTATCTGAAATATAGTAATGACTCCGAAGATGAAGGAGAAGAAGATGATGATGA
Organism: Linderniella brevidens; assembly: GCA_004919715.1. NCBI lineage: Eukaryota > Viridiplantae > Streptophyta > Magnoliopsida > Lamiales > Linderniaceae > Linderniella > Linderniella brevidens. The sequence goes on from SWDC01000158.1 coordinate 8,386,699, forward strand.
AGGCAACAAGGAGAAGAGTTTTAAGCAAAAGTAAGCTTTTTATTTCTATTCAAATTAATTATTTTGTCCTTTTTCTTCTCCATATAACTCTTTGTTGTGGTGGATTAATGTAGGTTATTGAAACCTAAGAAGAAGCAGAATCAGAAAAAGCAAAGAGAACCCAGATTTTCTTTCATGACAAAGAGTGATATCGATCTTTTAGATGATGGCTACAGATGGAGAAAGTACGGTCAGAAAGCTGTGAAAAACAGCCCTTTTCCTAGGTAATAAAATAGACTATAGGCAAAAAATTATAAGATCAGGTCTATACATGTTTACGCTTTTGGGTCATTATGTTTGATAATTGTGAAAGTATATCACTAACATTATATGTCAAAATAATTCTGGGTCACTAAGTATATATTTTTCGATTTTGGCTCATTATGTTTACAAAGTTAGTTACCAAACAAGTGACCCAAAATTGAAAAATGTATACTTAGTGACCCAAAATCGAAAAGATATACTTAGTGACCTAAAAATTGAAAATATGGCTCAAAATTATTTTGACATACAAAGTTAATGACCTTATTTTTGCAATTATCAAACATATTGACCAAAAAACGAAAATATGTATCCTTAGTGACTTAATCCTATAATTATTCCATAAATTATATATGTATTTCACGCTTCATCATATATATTCTACACGGAAACAAATCTTTGCTTTGCTAATAACTTCAAGATCTTGGAGAATATACACTGTAATAATTGCCGACTACCTTTTCTTCGAACATGGATGATGTTGTTGTTGTTGTTGGTAGGAGTTATTACCGGTGTACAAGCACAACATGTGGGGTGAAGAAGAGAGTGGAAAGATCTTCTGAGGATTCATCCACTGTCGTCACGACCTACGAAGGCACACACAAGCATCATCCCTGCCCCATCACGCCACGTGGCAGCTTTGTTGGGTTCTTCCCAGCCGAGCCCACCACGTACGGCAGCGGTGGTGGTGCCTCTTTTTCATCATCCCATTATCTCATGACGCATGATGTGCTCGGAAACTATCGTTATAATCAGAAGCCCACTCCTTTAAATCAAGAACCCTATTCCCAATACTTGATGAAATCACAGTCACCGTTGAGTGCTTTTATTAGCAGTAATATTATTAACACTACGGTGTCCTCTTCATCGTTTCAACAAGCTGAAAGACCCTTTTGCCCTTCGTCATCGGCTTCGTCTCCTTCTTTGGCAAGAGATGAAGGTCTTCTTCAAGATATGTTGTTGCCATGTCAGATGTTGAGAGATCAGCCCGAGGACGAGCTATAGTTAAATTATAGTCGATTAATTGTTTTCCAACAACTATTGACTTGTAAGTTCTTTTTGTTTTTCTTCTTAAATTTGATGTTTTGGAGTTCATATATATGTATATGTATATATATATAATCCGACCCACTTCACTACATAAGTGATCATAGTTTGCTACTTATACTTGTGGCTGTGTATTGTAAGATTAGTTTGATAAGCATTATTGGTTCTATCTTTAATCACTTAAGCTATCAAAATTTGTCCATAATTTCTTTCTAACCTTTGGTTGTAATAATAAATATTTGGAATATATAATAAATATATATAACTGGGAAATTAAACTGTAATTAATGCATATGGCTCAATATAAAAAACGGTACTTGATTATATATAAGCTTTAGATTACTCGAGATAGCTAGCTACATATATATAATACCTAAGTAGGCCGTTATTTAGTTACAATCAAAGTAGGATGTTTTAATGATCGTTCTTTAACATATGGCCATATCCCTCTAACATCATATATCAGTACTACAAGCTATATAACTGATACAATTTCAACTTTATAATTTGCTGCGTGTACTTGATTATATATAAGCTTTAGATTACTCGAGATAGCTAGCTACATATATATAATACCTAAGTAGGCCGTTATATTAGTTACAATCAAAAGTAGGATGTATGTAATGATCGTTCTTTAACATATGGCCATATCCCTCTAACATCATATATCAGTACTACAAGCTATATAACTGATACAATTTCAACTTTATAATTTGCTGCGTCTATTACTTAGATCGTTAAATGCTGAACCTAGCAAGTTCATTTTCTTAATATTTCATGTCTAAGCGAGTGCTTTTTTCGTGAATAAAGCTTGATCCCTTTATCGCGTGGTTTACAGAAATAAGACTACTATTATTACAATATATTCCTAAATTCTCAAATAGTTTCAAATATTCCTTTTTCTGACGCATTTTTCTTGCATTCATTCGCCAGCCATTTAAGGCCAACAAGGGAAAAGCCACAAGAATAAACATGAAAGTCACATATATGTAACATATCTTCAACATTATGCAAAGTTTGGATTTGGTACGTCGTGGTAGAGTAGGACCATTCTTGCTAGATGGGTCGGGTCGGACCCGTTTGGAATTTTTATGATCCGACCAGTTTGGATAAGTTAAGGCATGGGTTTGACCAAAAGGGTCACAATGCACACATCAACCATTAGGCCATTGTGTGGAGCCATTAAGCCTATTTGCGAAAGCTATTTTCTTTATTCATCAGAAGCCGAAATTTTCATTGTTCTAAATCTTGAATCGCATCAATAACATTGTGTTCTTTTGGCTAACCTTGCATTGTCCAAAAATAACCAGTAGTATATATATCAAAGACAGTGGGAGAAATAAACAGAAGGGAGAAAATGCTTGTCATATAAATTTGAAAGGATATAACATTTGGTCTATGAACTTTGTCAGTTTAGATATAAGGGAAAGGAAATCCAAAACCATATAATAACTCCATGCCCTCATTCGTTTTCCTCTAATCTTCTTCATCTTGAACTGTGGAAATCTTCAGAAAATATGCACGATGTCATAGGCAAATCTTTTACTATGTCAAGGAAACACATCTATATTTATATACTCAAATAGGTAGGTAGATTATAGGCAGGTAAATCAGAAAATAATTAAGCTCAACATTCCGTCAACAAAACGAGAAGCAATGAGTAAGGATACGTCCAGAACAGCACGAACGACTGCAAGAAAAGGAAGACAAATGTTAGCTCAATTACATATATTATCATGGAGATTTGAGATTTGAAGTTTCCAAATGCAAATGAGGCAAGTAAGACTTTTTTTTTTTTAGTTCTGTATATTTGCGGGTGGTGGCGTTATAAGGGCACCTACATTAAAGGGTGCAATTTTAGGAAATTAAGTTATTGGAGCAATGTGAGAACCTAACTTAAAAGTTGCAATTTTAGGTCAATAAGTTTCAACGTTGAAGCAGTTTGAGGACAATTATTAACGCCAGAATTTTGAAACTTGCTATCCTCAAACTGTTTCAATCTTGAAACATATTGTCCTCAAATTGCAACATTTTTAAATGTTCTCAATTTCGAAACTTATTGCCCAACGTGTCCTTAAAATGCCACTTTCCCTATATGTGCAGGACTAAAAATGATAATTAAGCGCACAAGTAAAATCCACAATCAAACAAATGACGGTTAGGAATTTCAAGAACGGTGCTGTTTACCAAAAGCCCGCCGAGGATGCCATCGAATACAATCCCATTCCAGCTGTCGAAATACGATTGGACGGAAAAACGGGCCTTTGCTGCTAGCCCTACGGTAGTGATCGCCATGATAAGGAAATAGAAGATGAATCCCATCAATCCCGTAAATCCCAAGATCCCAGCAATGACTCCACCGATTATAGACATGAATGTGCGGCTTGATACAACAAAAGAGATAACATCATCATCATTACAAGTTAATTAATGCTATAAAACTGCTGTTAAGGGAAATTATTATGAGGGAGAACGGAGAAACCTGTAATTGATAATCCTCGCATTATTTTGCATATGTTCGCCATTGAACATCAGCATCTCATCAAAGCCATCACCACCTGACTTCTTTTTATTCGTACTCGAATCTTCATGAACTGACATTTTTATATCTTCTTCTAAATCCTGTTGGAAAATATCTTCTGGTTAGTAAAGAATAGTTCTTGAAAGCTAACGAATCAGCAGAATTCCTTATAAACGTTGTTTTTACTTCCGACAAACACAGAATATATTTGGCGTAATGCGCCGCCAAGTATTAACAAAAATCACGAAATCGAAAAGATCGGAGAGGTATTTCAAGCTCGATTCATACATCGATTCAGAACTGGAAACAGATCTCTATGAAACGAGTAGCTCATAGAATTCGACCTACATAAGGTCTTGACGAAATAATCGAAACTGAATTTCATTGCAAGGCACACATAAATTCCCACCGATATGAACTGAAAGAAATCGCAATTACCTCAGCGTTCGCGACGAGTGACGAATCTCGGTGCTATGATTTTTTTTTTTTTTTGCTTTGTAAAATAAACTGCCGTGTTAATCTAAATTCTAACCTAATTCGGGCATACCCGGTTGCTCGGCCCATTCAAAAATAAGCCCAATAAAGGATCCTGATGCACTTCGGCCCCGATAAAGAATGGAACCCAAAATAAAAAAAAAATGAAAATTGATAAAGGCGTAATTATTTTCTACTCTTCTATGTTTTAGAGGGAGTGACATCTTTAGGACATCTAAATTAAAGTATATTAACTTTAGGAAATTAGATTGATACAATTGTTAGCATTGCAAAAATATACTTGACATTTTGATCTGTCAAGTGTCTATGGTAACCACCACCTGCAGAAATGTATGTAGTTTTCTTCGTCTAATGCATTTTTAAGGTATAAAATAAAACAGACAATTTGGTAATTTATTCATGTATATTAAGGGGTGTTGTTATAAGGACGCATGAATCAAATTGTTGCAGTATTAGGGCTATATCTTTCAAAATCAGACTAATTTAATGACACATAAGTTAAATGTTGCAATTTAAGGATATTATTTTTCAAAATTGAAGCAATTTGACGACAACGTCGAAATTTTTTTGAACTTACCATCATCGACTTGCTTCAATTTTGAAACTTAATGTCCGTCGCAACATTTAATTTAGGTATCTTCAATTCGCTCCCATTTCTAAATTCATTATCATACAGTTGTTATACACTCTCACGGTTGAAACATAGTATAGATAAATTCACTTATTTATTCATTTAGGTCCCTTCTCGGGGCGAATATGCAATAATGGAAAAATAAAAAAAAAATTGAACCAGATAGCCTAAAACTACTAAATCTAAGCACACGAACACAACACAGTAGAAGAATGAGGTGAGCAAATGTAATTAGAACCTAAATGTCTCATTTCTTGGCCTTTGCAAACCGGAGGCATCGGTACTTCTCGCCGCTGACGGTGATCTCGAGGGCTCCGTCTTGGTTGTCTTGGTTCGATGCGGTCCCCATCAGCACGCTCTTCTCTTTCTCGAGATTTTCTCTCTCCATCTTCAGCCTCGCTTCTTGTCGGGAAATCTCAGCCTACACCGTCCATTACATACACACATACAACATTGATGATCTTCATGGCAACGTTGATAATAATTAATTTGGGGGCAAATCCTACTTGGCAATTGGAAAAATTAGATCCCAAAATCAGCATCTTTGATGGATTGAAGCAATTTGAGGATAACTGAAGCCAATAATCTAATTTCAGCCTGAAGCTAACACACACGCGGGGCGAACGTGACGATTAATTTAGGGGGAAAAAATCCCGCACGACGTCATTCGAAATAACCATGTCCGAATTAATTGTTAAGTGTGGCTCACGCGTGCTAATTACGGACTGAAATCAGATTTTCACCTTTAAATGTCCTAAAAAATCTTTAATTTGGAAACTTATGTACTAAAATTTGTCCTACCAGAGTCCTTAAAATGCCACTCTCATATGTACACAAGACTTCTACGTGTCCTTAAAATGTCACTTCGCGACTAAAAAATTAATTAAGTCAACTTGACAAGGAAATAACATAGTGATGGCCTTCCACTTTTTCTCAGGCAAACCGATGATGATAAGTTCACAAAATTAAAGGGCGTTAAAGAGCAACGCAATATGCAAGAGACTGTGGTAAGTTAGAAAATAGAAGATATAGAGCAAAAAAAAAAAAAATACACATCATAGAGAAGAAAAGGTAGAAGAAAGCATTTTATTTGGTAATAAAAATACCTCACGGCGAGAGAGCTCGGCTTTCCAGGCGGCTTCTCGCTCGGCGACCTCGCGCTCGCGTTCCTCTATGTAGCTCTGCATCTCCCTCTCCTTCATAATCCTGTCTTGTATGTCCGCGTCGAGGGCCTCCTTCAGCTCCTCTACGAACTTATCTACCACCGCTTTTATTCTCAGAGACATCCAATCAAACACCTGGCGGATCAATTGTCGCTCCTCTTCGTAGCGACGGAAAGATTTTCAATCTTTCTGTTCTGGGAATTGATTTCCGGCAGCAAACGGCGCAATCCAGATGAAGAAGGAGGCTAATTGAACCAAATTGCGTCTCCTAAGTGAAGCGAATTTGACCTAGAAAACATTCCTGCGTCACACGAATTGTATGCGGTCTAAATCAATTTGGGTTGAAAAGAGAAAAAAAAAAAAAAACAAATCTTGAACGCAAAACGAAAGAGATTGATTATTCCACATTATTCGATTTTAAATGTCCGGTAAATATTCCACTTTGGTAGTCTAGGCCTGAATTTGAAAAATGGGTTGGGAATTTACTATTATTGCTTTTCTGTTGGTGCCTCAAAGAGGAAAAATGGGTCGGGTCACGACAGGCCCAATTATGAAAACCTCAATCTCGTGGGCTGAAGCCCATTATTCCCTCTAAACGACCCTTCGTTGCTGAGACAGTTCAAAATGTCTCGCCTGAGTCCAAGATGGGGCATTTAATTTAATTTAATTTAATTTAATTTAATATAATTCCCTCTGCACAAACAATTTTAACCTAATTACATTTACACCTTTTTAACCATTTGCGTCTTTCAGCATTTATTAAAAATACGCTGTGGCGCCTTTTTTTTTTTTATATTTTAGTGTCCCAAGGTATCCCATGTCTTTGGTATCCCCATACCTCGGGACAACATTTAAGAAATGCATCTAAGGTCATTTCATGAATATGATATGATACATCACACAAAAATAAACAAACATATAGATGGACTAGTTTTGAACATATATAAAGAACATTATCATTTTACTAACAACTCATATTAGTTGCTACAATTCCATTATTATTTAATTGAACCACAAATTCCAGTGGTGAGACTAATCCTCGAGATCACTGATTGTCATGGACTATAAAGCTCATGGGGAGCTACTCAATGAATTGTGGGAGGAGGATTTCGATCTTACGACCAACCTCACATATCCTTAAGGCCTCCTCATTGATGATCACTAGGTCAAGGCCTCATTGGCAGACCCGCCTTGTTGGCATCCCTAATAATAGGTGCATTTCTTTCAGGGCCGTTTTTCCAATGGGCGATCATGAAAGTAAGATCCTCGTGCGTTAAGCCTTTAGCTATCGTCTTTGGGGCCCATCGGTCTCCATTCGACATGGAAGAAAGGGAAAAGGCTGCAAGGGCGAAAGCAAGCATGAAAAAAGGTACGAAAAGGGTCAAACTTGATAAGCCTACACCTTGCAAGAGAAATTCATGCATACGTGAAATACACCCATAAATTAGCGAATTTCCGAAGAGTTCTCTCTCTTTTATTTGGGAAAATTATTATTAATTTACAAAGCAATTTACTCATAATAACTGCATATGTATAAGTATGCTCATGGATATACGCAGGCTACGGATCTTCTCCGACCGCTGAGTTTGATGGATTCTTCTTCCTCGTCGCAGCTTTTATTGATCAGAATAATTCTAACCGGTGCTATCCAAGCTGAGCTTTTTACCTTTTTTAATTTAATTTATTTTTCTTCAATTTCTTGTGTTCTTGACCTTGTAAGACCTTTTCTTGACCTTGTAAGACCCCTTCTCTTACAACCGTGTCCTATTTTGCCTTTTCCTTTGGATGCCACGTCGGATTATCCCACCTTCTCCTTCCTTGTCTATCCCTCCTCGAGCTTCGTCTTCATTGCATCGATGAATGTTAGACACCATCGATAATCCTTTGCCAGGGAGAAAAAATAAAAGACTCTTTGTCTCCTTTAGCGAAGGGCTCCTAAAGAGAAATGGGGCGAAGTGGTGAAGATGCATTTATGTGTAACTTTTTATCTCTTTTAGTATAAGTTTGCTCATTGTACCTTATTTTTGTAGTAGGGTCATGAATCTATGTGATAATAAGGGTTTTTCTTATTTCGAAGGCTGAAAAACAAAAAAGAAAAAAAAAAGAAGACGAAAACAAAACAGAACTGAGGAGTAAATGTTCTTTGCAGTAGAGGAGTTCTGAGCCTGGTGTGGAAAGGGTTTTTTCTTCTCTCGTGACTTGCTTTTCTTGCACAACTTTGCCGTATCTTATACAATATCGTAATAAATATAATATATTTCCCTCAGTAATTTGCTGAATTGTAACAGTATTCACCAGTTAATTATATATAGTTTGCTTTTTGACCTTTAGCACAAAAAAAAACTTTCTTCTTGGTACCGAAAGAAAGGTCTTGAGGGAAGTAGAGGCTTTATCATTCATAGTCACATGTATATTCAATTTGAGGGCCTTTTGAGATTACACAATATTATTTTATATTTATATATAAAAATAAGGGTGGATGATAGACAAATGGGCAGTGGCTGAATCCCATATAAACAGGGTCAATGGGGTGTACCCGAGAAAATTATGTTGTCTGAAGACTGAAATGAAAAGTCTCTCTTGAAAAATACTGCATTTTTTTCCCTTTTTTCCGCCTTTCATTTTCCACATTTTTCTGCCGATTTCTGCTAATTTACTGCTTATTAGGCTTTGATGTTTGGGCTGATAATGATATTGCCGTGTTTATGATTATTCTTACTACTAGTTAATGATGATGGCTTGGTGATCAATCAGCAACCACCCGCACCGGCATTGTTTGACCGTAGTTTTTATTTTTTATTTTATTTTTATGTATTGAGTTGAGTTATTTATAGGGCTTTACTGGCGCCGGCCACTAGGATCGTAGCTTATGCGAGGACAGTGAGGCAGTCGCTTCGGGCCCAGTTTTGAAGAACTCCCAATATTTTTCATACATATATATATATACACATATATATATATATTAATTGTGATGTGTGACATGCTTAGTATTTTTGCTTTTCTTTTTTGTTAGGTATAAGAAACGAAAATAAAAATATCTACTACATCGGAATCTTATAAAAGAAAAAAAAATAAAAGAAAGTGAAAGCATAACTCAAAGTAAAGCGGGAGATATAATGGAAAAAAAATACTTAAAGAAGGTTTCGGAGCCTGAAAATCGATGTTCTCTTCAGGCTCCGACTTCTTCGGCTACGGGCTTGCCGGCCACCGCCTGTGGTGGGCTGACCCTCTTCCCTATACAGTCTTTATACAGTTTATGTATATATAATAGTGACATTTCTAAAAAAAATGTAATAATTAACTGTCAATAAATATGGAATCATATTTATATGGAATGGATGTATGCATGTAATAATGTGGCCAGTTAACCAATAGGGTCCATTTTGCAGCAGACTCAAGTTCAGCTTTCGGTAAAAATAGTAACATGGGATCAAACAATAAATAAAATAAAAAATAAATAAAAATGAAAAGAAGAGAAGATATATATTTCGGCCACAGATATATAAATGAGGAACAAAGGGCCAGTCACTGGCCCAAATAAGCAAAATTAGTGGGATTTAAAATTGCCCCAAGATAAAATTAGCCTTCACGCTTTTATTTATTTTTTTCTTCCCAAAGCTTAAGCATTAATATGACACCAAGCTTATTTATTAAATATGGCTCAGATTTACGGTATGGGATCATCTATGCCCATTTGGTGTTCCAATCTGGTGTTACATACACTAGATTATGACAAATATTAATCTCATTTGATTTTTTTATACGTGTCACAATCTGGTGAGTAAAACACCAGATTAGAACACCCATTGGGCACTGAGAATCGAAATCGCAGATATATCTAATAAACTTGTTATATCATGCAACCCAATTCAAGGTAAGCCCTCGTACAGAGGATAAGCTTGGCATTAATGACACAAGCTTATTAATACTAAAAGTGGACTGTCATAACTAGCATTGCAATATATGTAGCCCACATGCAAGAAATTCTACATAGGCTAAGCAAATCCTCGTACGTAGACGTACTGTCCAAAACCGCCTAGATTGAACATGTGGCTAAGATAAAATGCTTGGAAATAAAAAAATATAGAGAACAATTTGCATAACAAAATAAGCCCTTCACGCAAAGCAATCGTATATTTGGTCTCTGTCTTAGGTTTAAATAAAAAGTATTTTATCCTTCATTTGTTTTACACCACACATTCCAGCTTTAAATTAAGTTCAGTTTAAATCGAATATAACTTTATTATTGTCAGCTTTGGTACGGACTCCAATTTCCAACGAAACGGATATTTCGGGCTAATGTGTCCCGTCTTTCATTTTTATTTATGGGGTTTCCAAAGTTCATAGAAAGCATTATCGTCTCATTAGATTGACTATAGATAGAGATAGACCCTCCTCAAGCTTACGTGGAAAATAAAAATGTACTTAACCTTACGTTTTCAATGGTTGCGGCTCTCAGTGGTTATAGTTTTCAATGATTATGATTTAAAACTACTCTCAGCCGGTCAACGTGAATCCGGCCGTTACCAACCGCCAGGTTTTCAATTTTTTTTTATTTTTTTTGTGAATTTATAGTATATATTTCGGTAGTTTTCGACTTTTCGGAACACAATTATGTTTTTTCAGTATATAACAAGGGTTTCGATTTTAAAATATTAATCATCATAAATTAATTTCATTACAAAAATGAAGTTACATTTACAATTAAAATTTACAAAGTCGAAAATACAAAGTAAGAAAAAAAAATTATTCGTTGTTCGTTGAATACTTGAATCGCAATCGCCATTTGCCAATGCCAGTCGATAATCGGTTTCTGAAAAAAAAATATACAAAAGAAGTTAGTTAGATAATATTTTTTGTACAATCGCCATTAAAAATGAAATTAAATTAGTATTAAGGACTTATCTTTTTTGGACTTTGTCGTTGGCTTGGATGTCGTCACGCTAGCGATTTCTTGGAGACGTTGGCGGAAAAGTTTCTTTTTATATCTATCGAAAGAACTTCTTGTCCGTACTGAATTCCGTATGCAAAGTGAAACAAATAAATTGAAACTTACAAGCTGTAACATGATAAGTATCAATTAAAAGTTACTATATGATAGAAAACTAAGCATAATCTACTTGCCAATGCCATTATTATTTATTTACCAATAATAATTGAAATGTTTCCAAAAATTCCACACAATTTAGGCGAAAATAACAAGCAACAAAGACATATAATACCAAAGTGCGGCCCCATAGAATTTGACGTATTCATAGTCGACGATTACATATAATACATATACATATATATCTTCCAACTTTAATAATTACCAAAACGAAGTAAAATTTCAACAATTCATAATTTGTTTTTCTTCTTTCCTATGATTACATAGCAGGACGAAAATCCAATATGGCTATCGCATTCAACAATCAGATTAATATTCATTTTAAATATATCATACAAAAAAAAAAAACACAAGCTTGTAATAAAAATATAAAGAACTCGCCGCCACCTAACTCCGGAAAGTCTATGAACAGTTTAACAGGCGTGCGCTTTATCTCTCTTTAGGCCATCTTTTAATTTATTAATAATATCTTTTCCCCGATTTAAGCTAAAAGTTGCAGCTGAATTCTTGTAAGAACCAGACGTCATCGTCATCATCATTATTATCCCACAAAGTGTCATCCGCCGACGAACGATCTCCGCCGTCCATATTCCAGCACTGGCGATCAAGAATTAAATCCGTCCCTTGGTTGAACGAGGACGAAGAAGAAGGCAGCACGATCTTCTGATACTGATCGTTGAAGGCACGGTAATAATTTCCATTATCACACGGCTGATAAGCGCCGGCGGCGGCGTCAGAAACCGGCGTCCCAAAGGAGGAGGAATCAACGGTGAAGGAATTTTCCGGCGAGGTTAAATAGCTGTGCTGCATGCGTTTGTCTGCGTAGTTCGTAACTGTGTAGCTCTGATGGACGACGGCGGCGACTGAGAACGACGCCGGCGGCGGTGCTCCGGCGGCTCGGATCCTCTCGGCCAGCCTAGGCATCCACAGGTACTTCATGGTGTCCTTGAATTGCTGGCTGTTGACGTCGCACTTGAGCTGCTTCGCATGCTTTTGAACCCTCGTTCTCCAGTAGTTCTTTATCTCGTTATCGGTCCTTCCGGGCAAATGTTGGGCAATCTTCGACCACCTATTCATACAATACAAATACATAGCTTTCATTTATCATTTCTATTTGGCTTGATTATTATTTTATTAGCTTAATTATATTTTACTACGTATATTTGGCGATCCTAAGGACATTTAAATCGAGGGTTGACAATTATATGACAATAAGTTTTGGAATAGAAGCAATTTGAGCACATTTAAATTAATTGTTGCAATTTTATATCAGTAAATTTAAAAATAGGAGCAACTTGAGGTCAGTGAGTTTCGAAATTCTGGTGTCAATTGTCCTCGAATCGTTCAGTTTTGAAACAAACTGTCCTGAATTGCAACTTGTAATCTGATTGTCTCAAACAGCTGCAATATTAAAACCTATTGTCCTAAAATTACAACCATTTATTTGAGGTGTCCTTATAACGCCACGACTATCCCTTATACAACGTGACAAAAAAAAATTAAGCTTTTTGTATTTATGGATAAGAATACAATTTTATCACACGTATAAAATTTTGTACTTACCGATTGCCCCAACGGGAATGGAGCTCGAGAATCAAGAGCTGTTCCTCGAGTGATATATTTCCCCGGCGAACGTCAGGTCGGAGGTAGTTCAACCACCTCAGCCTGCAGCTTTTTCCGGTCCGTTTGAGGCCCGCGTGGCGGGCGAGAGAGTTCCATCGGCCTTCGCCGTGGTGGGCTACGTAGTCGATGAGGGTGAAGTCTTCATCGACGGTCCACGGGCCTCTTCTGAGGTCCACGTCATCGTTTTCGTCTTCTTGTTTTCTTTGCTTCTTCTTGCTCTTGCAAACAACGTTGTTGTTGAAATGCTGTTGCTTCTCCATGTTTTTTATTTTATGACAATATTTATGTATATATGTGAAATGGTGGAGATATTTTTTTTTTTTTTGTTTTGTGCTTTTGATGGATTAAAAGGAGTGTGAGGGCTTTTATATAGAGATGGGATTCTCCGCTGGAGTTTGTAAGAAAGCCGCAATTGTAATAATCAGCGATCTTGTAATGTAATTACAACCGAGTGAAGTTTTGACGACTTTGACTTTGCTATGATCCATGCCGTGTGCGGAAATGTAAGTACTGTTTCATTTATTATTCATTAACAGTACTACTTTACAAAAATATATAGAGATTAATTTCCCTTTTAAAAAATAGAAAATATATTAATTGGAATTCTTGACTTCGCCACTTGGAAATTCGGACACACTACTTAGTCGCAATAATTCCACTATGGAGAATGTACTGCTTCAAAGTTAATTATTTGCAGGGTAGATGGGATAACGACACTAAGAGTGGTTTAAGTATAGTAAAAAATATTTGGTTTAACATATTATTATATAAAAGGACGATTTTTGAGGAATAAAATATAGGTAGGCAGGCAAGATGCGTCAGTAAATTTATATATTAACTATAATAATAGAACGAGAAAAACAAGAGAAAAAAAAAACAAAATACATTATATCCGTAGCCTATTAAATAGGCAAACACTAAGCGAGCCTATAGGCTCTAATATACAAGATTTGCACTTAAATACTAGCATTTACATTCATTTAACGCTTTCATTAATTATCAGCATAAATGGAGCCGTTGCCCTTTATTCTTGGCAAATTCGTAAGAAGTCCGTACCTAGCCATCCCTATGCTTGTGCATTTATTCGGGTCGAGTTATATCACGGGTCCCAATTGATCCGTCCGTTTGGAGCTATCCCCTTATATAATTATCTAGATTCATATTGTCAAACGTCACAATGTGGATATATATACGTATGTATATATAATACGTTGGAAAACTATGCTTTATGGGCTTGGTGATTGAAGAATTTGTGGATGAAAGAGTGTGAATCCCACATCGAAAAAATGAAATAGTTTGGATCTCCTTATTTGTGGAGTCCCTTGGGTGAATTGCAGTGAAAATCTAAGTGATTCGTGTGTGAGCGCGGTCTGCGCACACGGATGCAGGACCGAAACTCGTCCTTTTGCACTAAATTATAATTTTTTCATTGTAAAAAATTTCAAGTATATTCGAATAGAGATCCTTATAAAATTCGAATTCGAAAAAGAGATTAGAATCGAATACGAACAAAACTTTCAAAAGAGTTCTTCGAAGAGTCATCTCTCTAGTTTAGAAAGGTTTCTGGCTCATACAAGTAGTGGATTATTCTCAGCAGAGAACTTAACTTTGTTGCAAAAAACAACAAAGAAAGAGTTATTTTCTCGCAAATTGTTCAACGTTTGTTGCTAATATCGTTACTCCGTTTAAACGAACACCAAACATTTCGACCAACACTACATGACGTATATGGATCAAACCCTAGTTACCAAATTGTTGCCACTACACGAAACAAAGAAAAATCTTACTCCCTTAACGGGGACTGTAGGGTGTAAAGCAAAGCATGACTTTGAACAAATAAATACATATTAAAAATTAAAGAATTATTGGTTTCGTAGCAATTAAGTGTCCCATCATAGACGAGGATTTCTTGCAAGACTGAAACTCACATGGCTGCTGTTTGCGCCATATTTGACGACGATCGCATTCATACATATGGATTCTTTTTGTTATTATTGGCTCGTTTGCATGATAGAGACAACTCGTATACTTAGACTTCTAAACACCTTACCACCCCTCCTTTTACTTTCGTGCAAATAGAAAAGGATCGATCTTATAAAAAAAATAAAAAATTGTAGTCGTGTAATAATCATCTATTAATTATTTAGTTTTACTATTGACGTACGACTTTTCCCGTGTTTTCGGTTTCTCTTGCAGCTTAGTCTAATCTCGACGTGCTTAGTTTTCAATGGGTTCGTTCACTAATTATCATTGTGTTAATATTACGTTGATTATAATAAAATAGCTTGCAGTTTATTACATGGAATTGAAATATCAATTTCGTAAATTCAATTTATTACGATACTAATACCGAAATTTTAATCCGTTTTGTCATAAATTTCTCGTGTTTGCTTGTGAGAGACGGAGCGGAAATTTCCGATAAGTGCTAGATGGAGATGGCGGAGATTAGCCTCCGACCCGAACCGGCTCCGCCCCGTTGCCAACTAACCCTAATCAGTGAGAGTGACACGACGATCCAAATTTCCTTGTTTCTATTTATTATTGTTAGAAAAAGATCGATGAACATGATAACAAATTTCCCATATATGGAATGTGGACGGTGTGCTAATTGACTACAAGGTTATCTTCCAATTGGAGTTTCGATTAGAAATAAAATAAATAATAGTAGTTGTATGATGAGGACTATAATTAATCAAGCAGTCAAATCTTTTTTTTGAGGGCGTGTGACGTATTTGACAAAGATATTGACTCACTTTTGTTGAATTTATCAAGAAAAGAAAACGACCAAGTGCTTAAATTCTTACAATACGATTAAATAATTATACTTGACCCTAAATGTCTATATACGTAATTAGGTGTGTACTGTAGTTGCAAGTGTATTGTGTTAGTCAAAGTCGGACATGAACCTTGTTCGTTTACAGACAACTTAGCTTCTTGTGAATATTTACCAAATTCAAAGATAAATTCATATAATATAACAATATAATTAAGGCATACAAATTAATCACGAATCGGGGGCTGATGGGCATCTCCGACTTCACGAATTAATTTATACCAATATATAGATTATATTGAGTTTTTTTTATTTTAACATGATTTTTTAGTAATTTATTTAAAACTTTAATTTAAAACAAACCAACCACAGTCGACAAACGTTGGGGCCACATAAGTTGTAGACGACGTTGGGGCACGTGTAAAGTGTAAGAATCAGTTGGTAAATTTACTATTAAATTTGGGTCCTTAATTTTAAGAGCCCAACAATAATATAATGAGGGAGAGGGAGAGAGAGAGAGGGAGAGAGAGAGAGGGGGTAGAGGGGTGAGAGTTGCTTTAAATAATACCTTATAGGGGGTATTAAGAGGGTATTAATTAAACCTCCCCTTTAAATAAACCCTCTAACCAAATACCCCTTTAGCTAATCCTAACCCTCCTAATCCCTCCTAATACCCCCAACCAAACACACCCTAAGAATCAAAACATGGAGTGGGCGGAATAGTGTGACCCTAAAATTTTGGAGGCCCTATGCAATGACTAGGTTGCATAAATCGGCCCAGATTTTAAAAATTATTGAGGGCACAATGCTAAGTTTAGCACAACACAATGAAATTCTGCACAATAAAAATATATTGTAGTAATATGCATTTCAATATTACCACGTGAGGGTAAAGTATAATTTAGCTAGAAAGACGTATAATTAACTACAATAAAGTATAATCTAGACCCGACCCGACCTGGGCCGGACCCGAACGAAGCGGGTCGGACCCGTCAAACCCGGTAATATTATTATTTTTTTTAAAAAATTAAATATGTTGATTTTATTGCACATAGCTGGGGACTTGAACCCACTACCTCAATCTCCTTATACCAAGTCCTTACCATTGGGCAAAGAAATGCCTCGCTAATTATCCTAATATTTTAAATATAAATACGACTAATATATTAATATATATTTATTTATTATCTGGGCGGGTCTCGGGGCGGGGTTGGGTAAACCCGGGACCCGCCCCAGATTCGACCAGGTTTTTTCCTTGAGATCCGAGATCGGCCTGGGACCCGAATAATAAGAAAAAACCCGATTCATTCGCAAGACGGTTCCGGGTCTAAACCCGCTTCATTGTCATCCCTAGTTCTCATTTAACATGAACGTGTGTAAGTAGTTTATTTTTATTACTAATTATTAATCGTAGAAAAATATGATTGGTTAAAATTGATACACCAATTGACAGTTTTTAACTCATGCTGAGCATTAATAAAAGAGTATAGATAAAGGCGTGCATTGAATCTTAATAAAAGATGGCCCCGGATATTAGTCCCACCTCTGGAGTGTGTGACGCAATTAAGCCTCCGTCATGTCTATGTGACGTAAGTTCACGCCGGTATTTAGGGGCTAGCTCATAGCCAGGTCGAGTGGGATACTTGGTGACATTTAAAAAAAAAAAGAAAAATCTTATTAAAAGATGAATAGAATGATCAAAATGTAAATATTACATTGCTTTATGCGAAACATTACTCCCAAAACCAAACGGTTTATGCAATACGAAAGCGCTACAAGATCAATATAAACAAATTTCTGAAATCAACTGTTCTGGTAAGGTGCTACTTAGATCAACTATTTCCAGTCCGCCGCAATTATCCTACGATGGTACGCACTCGTGAATTGCCGGAGTTTCGATTCTTCGATTGATTTTGTTTTTTGTTGCTTTGAATTGGCGAAATGCTTCTCGTGTGTGCTGTTTTGCGCCAGGTACTGGAAATTTCAGATGACGAGGATTGTTTTGCTGATTCCCTCTTCAAACAGCCAAAGGAGGAGAATTCGCACTGCGATATTCTCCCAGAAACCAGTCGCTTGAGGCCCGAAGTAAGTGTGTAGTGTGTTCTGTAGGAATTCGTCGCTGTTGTCGAGGTTTTAGCTTGTGTAATAATCCTTTTCATCTATCTGTAGGAAAATGTAGCGAGCTCGTCCGGATCTAACCTAAGATCATCATTCATAGGGATGGGATTCGCTCCTTCCCTCATCGACAGAGCAATTGAGGAAAAAGGTTTAAATTTTGCACTTTGTTATAAGTTCTTTTTTTTCTTCCTTGTTTTAATTTTCGGTTTTTATGACATCTTGTATTAGGTTAGATTCATTGATTCACTTGTATTGTACATGCATTGCGCTATATAACGTCTGCTGCTGATGCTGAGTAATACATGCCATTCCCTTCTCTTGACAGGTGAAGATAATGCAGAACTGTTATTGGAGACTTTATTTGCTTATTCTGTAAGTATTGTGCTTTCCGTGTATATATCTTCTGGCAATGAGCAGATTTGCTCCGCGATAGTGAACACATTCTTTCTATTTTCTTCGGAAATCTAAAACTTTTGCTAATCCTTGAAAAAGGTTTGTTTCGTGCGAGTTTCATTGGAGGGTAATCTTTTTTGTTTCAAGTTTCTACAGAATCTTTTATGATCACCTGATGAGGAAATCTAATGATGACTGTTAAGAAACTAATTCCACGAGTTATCGTACTATAGCCCTCTTCTGATTCTATGTTAGTTTCAGATTTATATTTAGGTGTCAAAACCAAATTTTTTTTGCCGTGATCAATTTTTGAAACCGTCATTGGCTGATTAAATGTGCCTGCTTGGTCGAACGTGACCTCAAGGAAGTCAAGGCTGAACTTTTATGTGATGGGTTACTTGATAGAGAGTGTGGTGATTTAGCATCAAACGTTCATGTGAGGGAGGTAGTCCGTTTGTGTACATATCAAGAGCCTTTGAATTTGGTCAAAATCAAACTATTTTACCAAGTCATCGCAGCCCCTTCTTTTTTTTTTTTCTGGAGCAGTTTTGTTAAAGAAAAAACTGTTTCTTTTTTATTGCTGCATTTGTTCTTTCATTTTCTTTGGCTACCTTCTCTCATATGACTATATGAAACCTTGGTCGCGTGGTTGATGATAACTTCTTTTGCCATCCCCATTTTGTCGCGTGTTGATTATAACAGTCACATTGTCATTACTGATTCGTATTAGTTAATTTTTACCCGTTATGTCTCTATTCCACAGTCTAACCATTATTGAATTAAAAAGTTCGAATTTTCGACTTCAGGAGCTGCCTTCAGCAGATTCTCTTGACAGACCTTATGGTCTTGGTACTAAGAAGGTACTTGATGCTGTTGCTGATGGATATTTGCAGCCAAAGGAGGTAACTTTTGATTTCTTTAACGAATTTGATCACCAACGAAGAAACGATCCCCTGTTTGTTTGCCGTAATATAGTCCATGTATCTTTATCAAGGCTCTGCGCGAGCGTGCATATATATTTCTTTGGGAATTTTGTTATATTTTGTGACAAGACCGTGTTATTAAAAATACTAGTTACAGGGCTTTCCCATCCAAATTGGTCATAACTGGTGCTTTTTTAGTGCAATGCTTGAAAAGTAAATTATAATTTGTAGCTGGATGGTACGTTTTATCGCTTATGGTTCTGTTATGTTCTAATTTTTGCTCAAAAATGGATTTTTCAGGAGCCCGACAGTGCAGTCGATGAGGACGACAATAAAATGAACACATTATTGAAAATGAATTTCACAACGGATGAAGTCCGGTTTGCTTTAAATAAACTGGGTTAGTGTTCATTTCATAGTCTAATATTACGTTAGATATGCAATAATTTCCTCATGTAGATAAATATCGTTCCCTGCTCATGTAATCGAACAGCTGATTCTCTCATTGTTTCCTTTGTAGGCAATTCTGCCTCCATTCATAAGCTGATGGACTACATATTTGCTGCAAGAATGGCCAATAAGTATGGAAAAGATGCAAATAATCCTTTCCCTGTAGAAAATGAAGATATGAAAGAGGTTTTCTTCTATGTGATCCCCTTTTTGCTTATATCTCGATGGGATGAATTTAAATCTCTTCCAGCAATTGATTTTGTTTTTTTCGGGAAAAAAGTTCGAAACTTGGTCAATCATATCCTGCCTTATGATAGTGTAGACCAATTAAAAGAAAAAAAGTGATTCCAAAAGCTGTTCTTGGAGTTGATTTATAAGCTCATTGAGGTTGATCCAATATTTTCCTATTTATACATCTTAATTACTACATATGCCTTCAGGTCCTCGACGATGAGCACCTTTATGGCATTATGGAGAAGACCCTTCAACTCCTCGAAATGGGCTTTACCGAAAATGAAATTTCAGTAGCTTTCGAAAGATGCGGTACGTTTACATTTTCTGGAAATACCTGGACATTGCTCGTTCTACTTGATCCAAAAGTAGAAATTACAGAAATAAAAAATAAAAAAAATCTGTCACTCACTATCTTGTATGATGACATTGCATTTTCAGGTTCAGAAGCACCTCTTCAGGAGATTGCTGAATCAATTGTCCTTGGTGATAAGGTTTTCATTAACTCTCTCATTTACTTTTACTTTTTTTTTATAGAAATAGTAACCCGATACATAAAAAAAACGTCGAATTTTCTCAGTACACACCCTCCAACAGCTCGAGCGTCCTAAAGAGAAAGATCGGAGACGCCTTTCACACTCATAATTTACATCCGTTTCGCGTAAAAACCGAAGTATGCAGCAATTCCCCTTCCAACGAAGCCCCTCAAGCCAAAAACACTCCCGAGCAGCTAAAGAACCCCAAAAGCAAGACCCCGAAGGAAGAACAAATCCACGAATCATACGATTGGAAGCCACTGAAGTTAGAGTTCGACGAGGGCCCGAGCAATAATCCCGTCCCCCGCGTGAGGCGTTCACCACTCGCCGCCGCCGCTTCATTCCCGAGGCACGCCGTTCGCAAGGCTCTCCCCAGTATGGTCTCGAAGCCTCCTTACTTCTTCTACGGGGACGTCACGAACCTGTCTCAGGGCTCGTGGGTCAAGATATCCCAGTTCCTGTACTCGGTCCAGCCCGAGCCCGTGGACACGGGGGCCCACTCGGCCCTGGACCGAACCGAGGGGTGCGTACACAACCTCCCTTTTGAAAACAGGTTTTCGGTGTCCCCCAAGAGCCCAATGACCCTTCAGGAGGCTCTGCCGCAAAAAATGAGAAAGTGGTGGCCGAAGTGGGACCCGAGAAAGCAGCTTTCGTACGTGAACTGCGACGTCAGCGGTGCTGCGAAGACGTGCGAGAGGCTCCGACGGGTGCTGATGGGATCCAACGACGGGATTTTATCCGCGGACCAAGAAAGGGACTTCCTCGAGAAGTGCGAGGCGATGAGCCTCGTCTGGTTCGGGAAAAACGAGGTTGGCCCGTTGGAGCCCGAGCACCTCGAGCTCATCATGGGCTACCCGGCGAACCACACGCGAGCCGCGGGGTCCACGTCGGCGGAAAGGCTCAGGTCCCTCAAGAACTCCTTCCAAACGGACGCGTTGGGGTATTACTTCTCCGTGTTGAGAAGCTCCTTCCCCGGGGGGCTGACGCTGCTGTCGTTCTTCACGGGGATCGGCGGCGCTGAGGTGGCGCTGCACAGGCTCGGGATTCCTCTGAAGGGGGTTGTGTCGGTGGAGCCTAACGAAGGTAATGCTACATATTTTAGTGCAATTGGAAATAAAACGTAGACGAGTTAGAAGGTGCGGAGTGCACTAAGCAGACACCATCTTTAAAGGGATTATGTCTGCTCGTGAATAGACACAACTGGTCGAAATTTGGTTACTAATAAACGCAGAGACGTTCGACATAATCACTCAGAATTTACAAACGCATCAGAAAGAATTCTTCTTCTAGTCTTATCACGGGACGAATTTTGTGTAATTCGAAAAAGGTCCAAATATTGTCTTTTGGAAAGTGAATTTCCAGACACGATTATAGAGAATATCTGGTCATACAAATCATAACCATTAGCTATATTCCAACAGGTAATCGAAGGGTTTTGAAGCAGTGGTGGGATAATACGGGGCAGAGGGGGAAGCTGATTCAGATCGAGAGCGTCCACTCGTTGATGGGGAATAAGCTTCAGGATCTGATGAAGCAGTTCGGGAGATTCGATCTCGTTGTGTGTCAGAATCCGGACTCGGCTTCGCACAGGGAAGAAGATGGGCCCGCGGATGTCGATTTCTCGACGTTTGCAGAGTTCGTTAGAGTGCTGCAGCGTGTGAGGTCGAGCTATGAAAGTTGAAGGACTCTTTGGCAAAAACTAGATTTTTGCTGATGGGGCTGATCTGAAAATGAACAACATAACTGAATTTGATAATTCTGCCTATTTAGGCCATTGGACTCATTTTTTTTTCTTCTACCATCATTTTGTTTTGTAATATCAGTTGGATATGTGCATTTATTAGTCCATTCCGATCTCATAGCCCACTCTCACGAGAGCCTTATACATAGGTTTTACTCTAGGGAGCCTTGTATAGGTTTCACGGCATAAAACTATTTTTGTTCCTGATATTTACTCTATGGACAATTTTGGTCACGATGTTTTCGTTTGGCACATTTAGTCATTTTATATGTCCAATTTTAACCAATTTTGGTCCCTCGGTTAGATTAACGCCAATTTGGACGGAATGTAATATTTTATAGCCCCCAAAATACAGTTTATATGCATGTTCTATCTTTAAATCTCCTAAATGTAACTCATTCATCTCACAATCTAGGTCTTTATGATTTCAAATTTTAGGATTCGTTTGTACGATGAAGAACAAGAATTTAGGGGATTTCAAGACAAGCCGATATATAAATAACATTTTGGATGATTGTTAATATATTACGTGCGATTCACATGAGAGATTCTATCTCAATTGACGTTTAATCTAACGAAGGAATCAAAACTGGTTCAAGTCGGACAACAATAAAAACTAAATGTGGCAAGTGCAAATATTAAGGACCAAAATTGTCCATCGAGTAATCATCGGAGACCAAAAGTGATTTTCCCCAAATATTTCACTCTAAAAATGTTTGATGGTAAAAGATGCTTATATTTTGATCACAATTAGTTCTATGTAGTTCACAATAATTTCACATGCCTTACCTTTCTAGATAACGTTGGGTGACAAATACTAATTATTATTACAGCTCCTTTTACTACAAACTGTTGATTGAAGAATGAGGTTTTTACAACACGACATGCATGTAATAGAACGTACGTGGCAGCAAGATAGGGCATAGCTTCTCCATGCAGCCATCGAAGAACGCCACGTTACGTTTTCTATTTTCTGCATGCAACCCACTAACCACCTGTCCATTTCATTAATGAGGAAGTTGATCTCGTAGTGTGTGTGTGTGTCTTTCTGTGTGAATATATATTCCTATATATACGTGACCAACTAATTTGTAATATGCAGCAGAACTATTAGTATATAAATTTAATTAAATAAAATGCCTGGGTTAACTATAGGAGACACACTGCCAAATCTCGAAGTGGAGACCACCCATGGAAAAATCAGACTCCACGACTACGTCGGCGACTCCTTCACTATCATCTTCTCTCATCCCGGTATTAATATATTGATATCTTTAATTAAACAATAATATATATATATATATATTTACGGCGGCGATCAGTATATATTCTGATGATTTTGGGCAGGTGATTTCACGCCGGTGTGCACCACGGAGCTGGGGGCGATGGCCTCCTACGCCGACAAGTTCGCCGAGAGGGGCGTGAAGCTGCTGGGCCTCTCCTGCGACGACGTCGTTTCCCACAAGGAGTGGATAAAGGACATCGAGGCCCACAACAAGGACGGGTCGAAGGTGACGTACCCGATCGCGGCCGACCCGAACCGAGAAGTCATCCGGCAGCTGAACATGGTGGAGCCCGCCTCCTCCGGGGACGAGTCGGCGGCGACGGCGACTCCGTCGAGAGCCCTCCACGTCGTGGGTCCCGACAAGAAGATAAAGCTGAGCTTCCTCTACCCGGCGAGCACGGGGAGGAACATGGAGGAGGTGGTGAGGGTCCTCGATTCACTGAGGATGGCTTCGAAGCACAGGGTGGCCACGCCGGCGAACTGGAAACCGGGAGAGCCGGTCGTCATCTCTCCTGACGTGTCCGACGAGGATGCGAGGCGGATGTTTCCTCACGGCTTCAGCACCGAGAAGCTGCCGTCTGAGAAGAAATACCTCCGCTACACAGTTGTCGACAACAAATGACGCTATGATATGAATGAATAATACGTACGCTGCTTTCGCTTCATCTCTTGTATATATATATATATATATCTATTAGATATATATAATATACATATAAATAATATGTTTTGTTGTGTGTATATATTTATGTATAGACTGCTCGACATGAATCAGCAGACCATATCCTCGGATGCCGTTTGTAATTATTATTATAGTAGGTATATTGTTTTGCAGTGACGATGTTGATTTATTTAATTACTGTTGGTTTTGTGAAGGTATTTTGGAATACTTATTATAATTGTTATTAGAACAGACATGCATCTTAAATATTAAGAAAAACATATTGCACAAATCAATTATAATGCGTTATACATGCGCCTCACGAAGTATGCTTAGCCGTTAGTCTACTGTGTCGGATTCTATCTGTCCATTTCTTTTTCTTGTTCCATAATTTGGAGGCTCATTTGTTAAAAAATCAAATGAGAGATTTATTACCAGATTAGAATACTAAATGACACAAATTAATTCAAGAATCTCTTATACAACAGGGGTCGATGTTGTAATACAGTAGAGGACTTCTCCATTAGAGCAGGAGACTCATGCAGTACAGCATCATGGTGTCCGTACTGCAGCACATGGGTTCCGTCAGCACATGGGTTCCGTGTTATGATGCAGTGGTTCCTTGCTGTAATGCAGATGTCTCATGCTCTAATGTTCGTATTGCAGCACATGGGTTCCGTGTTATGATGCAGTGGTTCCTTGCTGTAATGCAGATGTCTCATGCTCTAATGTGTGAGTCCCCTGGTTATTAAACACGAGTCCCATGCTGTATAATAGCAAGGATCCCCAGTTATAATATAAGGATTCCCTGTTTATTACAACACGAAACACAAAAAATTATATAACATTGGTCGGAACACAAAAAAAGTAAATATAACACAAAAAAATATGTATCGAGTGCTTATTAATGTTTTAATAATTTTTTTTTGTGTTTAAGCACTCGTTATAATAGTATTTAAGGT
The DNA here is from genome assembly GCA_004919715.1 of Linderniella brevidens. Classification (NCBI taxonomy): domain Eukaryota; kingdom Viridiplantae; phylum Streptophyta; class Magnoliopsida; order Lamiales; family Linderniaceae; genus Linderniella; species Linderniella brevidens. The sequence continues at coordinate 8,411,659 of SWDC01000158.1, forward strand.
GTAATATAATTTACGGATGTTTTAACAGGGACAAAATATAATGATATTTTTATAAGTGACCCAAAAAATGACACCCTAAAGTAGGACATTGATTTTGAACCCATAAGATATGACTTGATCAGTTAATCAAATTATAAATATCAAGTAAATACACGATACTATATTTAAGAAAAGCGTGACAAAAGAATAATAATTAGCGCAGCCCACATTCTATTGCTGGTTTTCAAATTTCAACACACATAAATATAAACACAGCCCCGAAACAGATATTATATATTAAAGGAGAGGGTTATAACCAACAAACATATATGGCTTTCGTTGGAGTACGAGGTTATTATTATATCCTTCGTGTTTTCTGCCGCCGCCGCCGCCGCCATTACAGAGCATCGGAGACCACCCCATGGACCGTCACCTCCGCTTCGACTATGCATACGTTCTTCGCCAGCAATCCCGTCGTTGACATATTAAAGTAGCCATGCGACACAAATCTTGGCCAACCACACGTTGTGTTTGATGCACTGAACCAATACTTTGCTGCAATGAAAAAATTCATGCCAGAGCGATTTATATATATATATATATATATATATATATATATATATATATTATTTGCCACTGCGGCTTCTGTCTAAAACAAAAAACATGACATTATACGAATCTCTTACGTCCAAAAAAATTATACGTTGGATAAAAAGGAAATCAGTCTAGATGCGAGGGAACGTGTAGGAAATAAAATATATAAATCTAAAAAAAAGTGATACAACTCCTTAAGCATTTAGGTGAAGTGGTCATTCACAAAGCACGTAAAATATTCGTTTCGTTTTATTACCAGTTCCGTAGTAGTTGTTCGCCTTAAGCTGGTCGAGAATCCGCATTGTAAACTCCGCATAAATCCTCGACGACGCCGGAGACAAGCTCTCCGGCTCGGCCAGAGTCAGATAAAGAGACACGTGGCTATCAACGCCGCTCCCTTTGCCCTTGGGATACATCTGCATCTTCCTGCGTGTTGAAAATTAAATATATAAATATAAAAAATGATACACTCGTCCCCTTAATCATTCAATATGATACGTGTAGCTCATGCCCAAAGATCATGTGTACGAATCCTCACGATCACCCATTTAATAAAATTACACGTTTAAGACCAGATAATAAAGAAAATAAAATATACAAATATAAAAAAATAACACACTTTCTTTCAAGCTTAAGCTTTTAGGTGCAGTGGTCATTCAAACACTGTTAAGAGCATTAACAGTTTATATTACATACTACCATTACGAATGATTCGTGCTTATAGGGGCTGCGTACCATTTGTGGCCACCAGCGGTAAACGTTTGCGAGTCTACGCAATCCTTGGCTTCTTTAGAGCTCATCAAAGCGGAGAAGTTTTCGATCCTCCACACGCTCTTGTAGGCAACCGCATCCTTCACCATTGAGAAGCACTCTCCTTTCCCCGAGTGCTTATTCTCCGAGCACACGTAGACTTCTGCTCCGAACACGCACGTGTCGTTCACTAGGTAACCGTCGGCGGCGTCCTTGAAGGAATCGTGAGGCACGAACTTATCGAATCCCCATTCGTTCTTCAACGAGTGGAACCTTTTCCCGCCCTTTTCTGCTAATGATGAATTTGCATCACCATCATCGTCATCATGAGTAGGGTATTATAAAGTAAATATATAGGGTGATATTTGGTGAGTTTGAGTTCTTTAGGAAGACAACATTTGGAAAACAAAATTCTAAAAAATACCCGACAAATATGTAAAGACTATTATACACTTAGGAACTTGATGTACAATGGTTGTGTATTCAGTCATCTAATAACTAATATATCACATTCTCAAATCATTATTACAATTTTTTTGTGTGTGTATGTCTCTTGATATATAAAGGGTCATATGATCATAATTTGGTATTATGCTCGAGTAGGGATCATGTTGATGTTGATGACCACTTCATCTAAAACGCTCATATTATAAATTTACATATTATATTTCCAACTGATCCCGTGCTCTCATTTTTTTCGGGTTGATGAAAACCAACCTTGCATAGTTAGATATGCGTCCTTGTTCTGATCGAGGAGAAACAGTCGAATAACCGCCCGGATTTCCCAGCCCGGGAGCAGTGAATTGCCTTCGGCGGGTAGGGTTAGGTACACGGAGACGTGATCGGTTATCCCTTTCGATTTGTTTCCGTTCGGGTAAATAACTAACTTCCTGCAATAATATTGAATTATTACCTCCTCCGTAAGAATATTTTAAGTCATCTAGAGAAAGGAAACCCAAGATTGAACAAATGGTAACGCTTAAAAACAACGTAATTAATAATTACCACTTGTAACCTCCTGCTTGAAATTCATTTGAAACGTACTTGTCGATCTTGTTCTTCTCCAGCAGCGAAAAAGGTTGAATTTTTACGATGTAATGATTCGGCGGCGACTCTGATATCGACCTCGAAGCACCTGTTGTCCGATTATAAAAAAGCCCTTTATTCGTAAGTAGTAGTACGTAGTAATGATAAGCAGATGAATTATTATTATTATTACGAAGAAGTGAAATATGACAGCACCTTCTTGGTCGGATAAGGAAAGGTCCCCCGGCGTTGCAATGCTCATCGTCATCAATATCAATTTAAATATTATATTTATATGTGTGTATGTAGTTTCTCTATATATGTGTAAATATATCTTGTGGATTATTAAGCTTTTATAGACATAATACATGCATGGAGAGCAATATAATAGATCCTTTGCTTGCGTGACGTTGGACAGGGAGCAAGCATGCATTTGGTATATCGCCTATGGTGACATTCTTGGACAACCACGTCAATGTTTTCACGCAAGCTAATTAGTAGTAAAAGATTTGAGTTGAAGTTTGGTATATTTTCAACATGCATCCTCGCGTTTACGTTGAGTTATTATCTGGCCTTACACGTGTAATTTTCTTAAATGTGTGGTCTTTGGGATTCCTTATAGGTCTCTTTAGCCCTTGAGCTATGATTCCACGTTGAATGACAACTTACCTAAAAGTTTAAGTTTGAAAGAAGTGTATTATCTTTTAACTTTATATTATATTTCCAATAATAAAAAAGGATCCGGTGAAAATAGAATATACAAAATTAAAGTACTTAATATAAGACGAGGGAAGCACATGTTCAAAGGAGCCCTTCACTACCAAAGATCTAAACCACCTCAACTCAAGGCCTATAACTCGAACCGGCTCGTATTTTCATAAACAAACTAATTTAAAGCAGCACAGTGTAAACGGAACTGTTGACTGCGGTTAATCGTTTCGAACAATGTGAGCACTTCTATTTATACAAAAAAGAAAGGGCTTTTTTTAACTAAATAAATCAAAAAAAACATTTAATTTTTAAAATAGGACTTTTTTTTAACATATTAATAAAAAAGAGTTAATTGCGGGTATTACCCGCGACGCCGCGCCTAATGGCCGCGCCGTCGCGCCTAATGGCCGCGACGTCGCGCCTAATGGCCGCGACGTCGCGGGCAATGGACGCGACGATGATGTTGGCCCGTTTAATCGCTTAAACGGGCCCTTAAACGGGCCAATATCATATTGGGTCCGTCGTCGCGTTTAATAGACGCGACGACGCGTCCATTGAGCGCGATGATGGGACATGTTCACGCGGTTCACGAGTGTTGCAGAAGAATTGTTGCGTCCAATAGATGCGACGTCGCGTTCATTAGATGCGACGTCGCGTCCATTAAATGCGACGATTTTTCCTATATAAAGTACTATAATTCCATATACGTTGATATGTAAAAAAAACAACTTGAAGTATTTAAATTCCTCCTCAAATTATGACATCCCGTAAAATTCAAGTCTCTATCTACTACGGTGGCGAAATCATTACCGAATCAAACTCCATTCGTTACAGCATCCCACCCATTTCACTTAGACGAATTCGTCGCGACACTAGCTTTGCTCAATTTCTGGGCATGCTACATGAGGTTATTCGCCTCGACAACAATTTTTCCTCCTTAACCGTTCATGTCAAGAATGAATACTATCTCGACTCTATCAGAGGCTTTTTCAAATTTCAAACGACGCGGAACTATCGTACTTCTTGGATGCTGATGCGGAACTAAATTTAATTGAAGTGTTTGTCGAGGCCAGCGAGAACGTTCATCCCGACCATAATGAAGACGCACCCGACGTGTTCACCAACATCACCTCCAGCCACTCGTTCCCTGATATCACGGCAGTTACTCAAGAAATGAGTGACTTTTCACTCCACCCTCCTCATATAGACATTCCTTCGAGCAGCCGTGATGTTCCTAATATGTCGAATGTGTCACAACCTGAGCCTGTGCCCGAAGACTTGCAAAATAGTGACGCTAGCGACTCTGAAGCTGACAACGTTGGTGGTGCACTGGAGGATTTTCCGGATCCCACTGATGATAACGACGATAGCGACGATGATGGAAATAATGATGGTCCCGAGAACGACATTCCATTGCCGGCGGAAGATGGTCGTGTGCCTTACCAACCCGTGCCTTTTTATTCAACATATCAAATGGCGCCTCCAGAAGCCAACGAGGTCGGCGGTGATTTTTACAGTAGGGACAATCCCAGGTTCAGAGTGGGTATGACATTTAGTACCAAAGCTCACTTACAAGAAGCTGTGGGCGATTATTCTTACAGGGTGGCTAGACGTGAGTTTCACGTCTCAGAAAGTAACAAAACCGTGTGGGGGGTGAAATGCAATCATAGCCATGAGTGTCACTGGAGGTTACGAGCATTTTTCAAACCGAAGAAATGTTATTGGAAGGTTACGATGTATGGGGGGCCACACACATGCTACATGAACGAGTTGTCGAGAACACACCGTAACATTTTGCGAAACACAATTGCGAGAATGTTGATTGGAATAGTGAAGACAGACCCTCAATTTCTACCAAAGAATGTAAAGCAGCTGGTGAAGGACAATACCGGGTACGACATCTCATACATTCAAGCGTGGCATGGCCTCAAAAGGGCAAAAGAAAATGTCTACGGCACCTGGGAAACTTCAGTCCAACAACTTCCTATCTTCATGAAAGCTTTGAAACGTTACAACCCCGACACGGTCGTCAAGTGGTTGAATCTTCCAACTGAAGCCCCCGGTGTGAAGAAATTGGGGTATGTTTTCTGGGCTTTCAAACCTTGTATTGATGGGTTTAGGCATTGTCGTAGAGTTGTTTGCGTTGACGGTACACACTTATACTCCAAATACGAGCATAAAATGTTAATTGCATATGGGCTCGATGCAAATCAAAATATTCTCCCCCTTGCTTTTGCCATTGTTTCAACGGAAAGCAGACATTCTTGGCGTTGGTTCCTGAACTTACTTAACATCCACGTGTTGGATCAACAAGGTGTATGCCTCATTTCTGATCGTCATCGAGGTACTTGTATTTTCCTACATACATTCATGTATTTATTTGACACCCTTTTAATCGATTGATCGTAATTTGTTATAGGAATATTGGCCGCGGTAAGCGAATTAGCAGCGTTTAGGCCGCCGAATGGTGTACACCGATTTTGTCTGCCATGTCGTATCAAACTTCAACACTGAATTCAAGAACAATGACCTAAAACAGTTATGCCATAGAGCTGGAACGGCCCACACGTTGGAGAAGTTCAATCGCATTATGGAACACATTAAAGTTCTCAACGAACCGGCCTGGAAGTGGTTAGATAAGATTGACAAAGAGCAGTGGACGTTTGCTTACGATGGTGGATTCCGATGCGGGGTGATGACCACTAATATCTCCGAGGCCCTTAACGGAGTTTTCAAAGGGGCGAGGTGTTTGCCTCCGAAAGCAATAGTGGACTTTAGCTTTCATCGATGCGTTGAATACTTTCGCAATCGATTTACGGAGTGCTCTGCAGCGATGGCTAACACCGAAAGCGATTGGTCTCCGTATGCGTGGAATAAGTTCAACGACTCGACAAGTCGTTCTTGGAGTTACGTCGTCTTTAATTTTGACCCACGTTTGCAAACAGCTGAAGTTTATACTTCGGCCGTGAATCAGAGGAAGCACGTGGTAAACATCTTAGGGAAGACGTGCACGTGCGGAAAATGGGACACGTATTTCATCCCATGTTCTCATGCACAAGCAGCCTGCCGTATGTGGGGAGTTCATAGCATGCATCATATTGCTCCTTTCTATAACAAACAAGCGTACCGTAAAACATACGAGGGGTTTTTTCATCCTCTACATGACGAATGTTATTGGGAGCCTGCTGAATTCTCTCTTATACATAACGACGCTTTGCGTACCCGAAGAGGTCCGGGGAGAATCCGTACAACTCGTATACAGAACGAAATGGATCGCGGTGGTTCAAGGCGGAGACAAGGTCGAAGAGGCGGAGGCAGTGGTCAACGTTGATTTTTTTTAATTTTTAAGTACTTTTAGTATTCATATGTTGTACTAATATCTTGTAGTAAATTATTACAAGTTTTCAGTTACGTCCGAATTTACCTCATATTAGTTGCAAACACGCATGACAAATGTTACTGAAGTTACAACCAATTACTTTGGAAAAATTTTCTCCAACCCTTCGGGGGGGGGGGGGGGCAACGAAGTCATCATCACTATTATCTTCTCCAACTATGGAACTCGACATTGCATGATGTTTGCATTTGTTGTGCGTCTTTCTATACTTACCTTTTTGTTTTCCTTTCGGAGGTGGGTTGACGAAGTCATCATCGCCTTTGTTTTTGCCAGCGTTGCCGATCTTACTCGACATATTGTATCGGTTTCCTTTCGGTGGCGGGTCGACGAAGTCGTCGTCCCCCGTATCGTCTGTGACTCTCGAACTCGAGCGGACATGTTTCACCGACTGTCTTTTGGATGATTCTTCTGTCTGAGTATGAACTATTGGACATTCGTTGTTAGGAATTGCAAGCACGTCAATGTCTGGAACAATGTCTGGGTTGATATATCTAGCGAAAATTATATACAGATAATATTCATGTGGCTCGCGCTCATAGAAGTAAATTGTTGAAAGAGGATCCTCCTGCAAGAATATGACAAATTGCATAATTAAAAATTTTTATTGCATCCGAATAAATCGTTGTGTAGAGTAACCACCTGAAACCACTTAAGCCATTGCTCGGTATCTGCATGAATCCATCCTCTGTCATATTCTCCCCAATCTCATTTCGGCGCGTAGTTTTGTCCATAAAAGGTAGCGACGCTTCAAATGACCAAGTTTCTCCGTTAGAAACGGTACGGTGAAATGAATTCCGTAACGTTGATTGTATAGTTGAGCAAGGAATGAAGACATTCGGATAAATTCTCTTTCGTGATATCACCCATAGATGCTTTTGCCGAAAATGTTCCAACGAACCATCTTTCAATATCGTACGTCCACAGTTCGTCGTAAAAGTAATCACCAAGGACCTTTAAATTCCCGAATATCGGATGATCCTCATTCATCTTTTTTCCATTGAAGCGATTAAGACACGGGTCTCTACCAAATGGGTGCATCGTACCTCAAATATTGTATGTTATTTTCTTAATTTGTGGGATTTTATAGATGTTCTGGATCGTATTTCTTGAATGTCACTATTGTTCTGTACAGTTAGATTAAAGGTAGATTACAGATAGCGTTGATTAAAGCTGCACGCGTATGATAAAAGTTGCAGAAGTTGCAGGTAGCGTTGATTAAAGCTGCACGCGCATGATAAAAGTTGCTGAATTTGCGGGTAGCGTTGAGTAAAGCTGCACGCGCATGATAAAAGTTGCAGGCAGCGTTGATTAAAGCTGCACGATTTTTTACTTATTGATTAATAAGTACATTTACATAATTTAATACATATATATTAAATTTATTAATCAAACTATAACCCATATTTATTTTGTAAAAATATATTAACTTTGATTTATTTTAATTTTTAAGTACTATTAAATTTAACCTTTTAGTACATTTACATAATTTAATTTAATACATATATATTAAATTTATTAATCAAAATATATTATATTTATTTTTTAAAAATATATTAACTTTGATTTTTTTAATTTTTAAGTACTATTAAATTTAACCTTTTAGTACATTTACATAATTTAATTTAATACATATATATTAAATTTATTAATCAAACTATATTATATTTCCCGAGGCCCCGCTTAGGCCCACTCCCCGACGGGCGGGGCGGCCCGCGGGCTTCGGGCCTTTTTTTACGGCTCTAATAATTATATAACATCCAATTTTATAAATATCCACCATAAGATAATAACATCGCTAAAATAATATAATCGATGTAATAACATATAACAAAAAAACTTAATAATAAGATAATAACATATAATGCTAAAATAAAAACATCGTTTGAATAAATAACATCGGTAAAATAAAAACGTAACTCATAATAACATATAACAAAAAAACGTAGTCTGAATAAGTACAAAAAAACTACGGCATATAATGCCCTCCGATACCGCATCTACGAGGACGCTGCTCTCTACGCAGATGACGACGGTCAACTGGGGCTTCACGCTCGGATGGACGACGATGGGAAGATGAGCGGTAAGGTGGCGCGTCGTCGTCGTCGTCCTCGTCCTCGTAAGTGTACTGCATCGGCGTAGTGTACCCCGATGGCATCGACGTCCCATATCCACCATCGTCGTAGAAACCCGTCGGAATACGCGATGACGACGGCCCAGCACCTTGAGTGACATGATGCGAGGATGATGCCCCACGATCTTGCGTCGAAGGAATGTCGGTGAACTGGGTATCACGTCGCTGACGCCTATCGATGATTAGACGCTGCATACAATGTACAACGTCTAATCCTCCGTCCACTTCACGACGACGTAGTCTTGACTCCACGTCATCGAGATGTTGTGCCTTTTATTTAGCATATTCAAATATTATTTTGCCGCTAATAAATCAAAATTAAATATAATAAATAAAATTAGTATATAAACTAACCATCACGTCGATGAATGCTCCATCTCCCATCTGAAAGCCTCGCGACATGTGAATAGACGAAGGAGATATATCAACGGGTCACGGACCGGTACCAGTCGAAATAGTCACTGGTGCACTGCGGTCCGGAACCTATCTCCAGTCCATTGACAATCCTCGAGTGCCTTTGGCTCCAATACGCCTCGTGCAGTTCGTGCTGCGATCTCCAATCTTTTCCGGGGACATTCCGAGTGCTAAAACGGTGGAGATCTACAGTAAGATACGCCGGTGGTTGTGGCACCGACTGAATCAATCCGAACTGTCGCATCACGCGATCTGGATAGTGCAACTCGACGATGTAGTAACATATCAGCGGGCACGACGACCGAGAGGACTGAGGACGGCATTCCGGGCGTAGCGCCAATATCTCCAGTGCGTGATAGTTGTACGGGGTCCAAACAAATTGCTCCATCGACATACTATCGATGGACTCCCGTATCGTACGCAAATTTGAATTTGCGGATGTCGTATGGTCAAACAATGCATTCCATCTAAATGAATAAATATTAATTTGGCTGAAAATTTTTTAATTGAAAGTTCGAATAATTAGGAGACAACTACCTCGCCGTATGCGGTGGAATGGGTAACTGAATGCCATCGACTACAGAAGGCTGCATTACCACTCGAGGGTGGACGATAATGGGCTGGACTTGTACTATACGCATCCATGCCCAAACCTATATTTTAATTATTTATATACATAAGTATCGTTTACGATTTTCGATTTGTTTCATTAAGCTATCTTTCGTACCTGCAGCAACCGCAAAGCTCCACCTATGTTCATCTTCCTCGACTGACATGATGTGCAGAGCTCTCTGTAGAGGAATGCTAACACGGCGCTGCCCCAGCTGTAATGATGGACTTCGTCAATGTCCTCGAGCAGCGTCAGGTAGGTCATCGACGTGTGACTTCCACTTGAGTCGGGAAACATCACCGACCCGAACAGCAGCAATGCGTAGGCACGCGCATGTTGATCGACGATTAGCTCGTCGGTCATGTCGTCGACTGGATTTTCTTCTAACCAGGCCGCAAACTTCCGAAGAGACAACTTGGTCCCGTGGTACGCTCCTTCGGGAGGTCTGTACCCAGTCATCTCCTCGCAGTATTCGAGCCACTGCTCCTGCGTCTTACGTAGGATCACACCGCTTATGGAATACCGTCCACGGGGAGTGCCCACAGCAACCCTACGTCCTCTAATGTCACAGTCGCCTCCCCCACCGGTAGGTGAAACGTGTGTGTCTCCTTTCTCCACCGTTCTATCAGTGCGGTAATCAAGTGTGGATCTATTTATGAGATCCACAACTATAGACGCCGTACAGCGACATAGTATCTAACTTCTCTAAAACACGACCGTGTAAATGCACCGGTCGTGATATCTTACCCCACACTACGTTGTCTAACCCCCTCACCGTCAACGGGGTGTCAATAGCACCATCCGTGTTGGATAGCACATCGTTACAACGATGACTATCCTGGAAAATCAACAACGAACGGTTGGTCGGACCGTAGAAATCGTTCGTGTCCATCCTAAATCGAACAAAACAATGTTATAACCAATCAAACAATATAGATCCGATGACTATACGAATCTGTCTTATGTTATAACCAAACAACGAATAACAAACGAACAACTAAATTTAACTATAGCAAACAAAATACCTAATAAATATACGGCGGAGAGCGTACGGAGGCGCGGAGGCGGTGGAGGTCCGGTTCGGCGGCGGCAGCGACGGAGGTAGCAGCGGTCACGGCGGCGGGTTCGCGGCGGGGTCGCAGCGGGGTGGTAGAGAGAGAGAGAGAGATAGAGAGAGAGAGAGGCCGGGCGAGCAACGCGGGGTGAGCGGCGGTGGTGGCAGAGGCGGGGGTCGCGGCGGGGGGGGGGACGCGGTGGAGAGAGAGAGAGAGAGAGCGGCCGGGCGAGCTGCGCGGGGTGAGCGCCGGACGGAGGCGGCGGAGGCGGCGGGGTCGCGGTAGGAGTGGTGGGGAAGAGAACCGAGAGAGAGAGAGATAGAGAGAGAGAGAGAGATCGAGCTGCGCGGTGGCGGGGCGTGGTGAGCGGCGGACGGCGGCGGCGGTGGGAGAGGGTTAGGGTTAGGGTTTTAGAGAGAGAGAGATTGAGGGAGAGAGTGAGGGAGGGAGAATAGATCTCAGATCTATATATCCCCGACGTCGCGCCCATTAGGCGCGACGTCGCGCCTATTACCCGCGACGCCCGTATTGGGCCAAAAAAAAGGCCCAGTACGGGACCCCCGTACCACTGGCCCACCACGAGGGTGCGTCGCGGCCATTAGGCGCGACGTTGCGGGTAATACCCGCAAATAGCCCTATTTTATTAATATGTTCAAAAAAAACCCTATTTTAAAAATTAAATATTTTTTTTGATTTATTTAGTTAAAAAAGCCAAAAAGAAAGAGCTATGACAATACAAATTACGAATACGAGCTTAGCCATAAATAATCACCTGGTTGTCGATCAATTAGCAGTTTGTGTAAAAAAAACAAAAAAAAAAAACAGAGGAAGCTTTTACATGGTCCAAAGTAATTTGATATGTTCTGATTGTTAGAAGATTTGAGGGATGTGTTTTCAATGAAAAAGGTGCATTTTTTTTGTTAAAATATTATAAATACATGAATTAAGAAAGATAACGGAAAGATTATACATAGCCATGAAAAAAAAATGTAATTTTGTTTCGGAAAGAGGGACTTTTAATTTAGTATTCATGCCCTGTCAATTTTAATTTAGCACTCAAGCCCTGTAGAAAAAAAATTTAGTTTTAAAGACACTATTTTTGTACTAACACTTCGTTGTTCTGCAATAATAATATATTATAAGTTTGTAATGCAAAAAGACGTTTAATAACTCTTCATATAACACTTCATGACACTTTCGTAAGTCCATATTTTTAAGTATTACTCAAATTGGTCCTTAAGAACGCTGTTCTTTATTGTGAAAGAAACCAAATTAACCATATTCGTAATTTTTGGAGGCTGTCTTAGCCAAAAACTAAGTGTGTTTGGAAGCACTTATGAAATGGACTTATAATCTAAAAGTCTATTTTGAAAAGTAAAATACCTTAGGTGAAAATTTTGAGATGGACTTTTAAAATAAGTTACTTTTCTAGAAGTCCATTTGAAAGAAGCAACTTTTAATGATTTTTTAGAATTACTGCAATTTTTGCAAAAGTCCGTTGCCACCAAACACTTTAAAAAATAAATTTACATTATAAAAGCTATATTTCGAAAAAGTCCATTTTAACAAACGTGCTTATAAATCAAAAGTGGAATCAAACTAGCCCTAAATCGTCGCCATGCAGAGTGGATAAGGCAAACGAAAACAGCCCAACAAAACCTCATCAGCCGATTTAAATAAAAAATACTTATCCCATTTACTCTATATTTCTTATCATGAACATTAAATAAAAGGGTAACACGTAACAGGTGTTACCACTAAATCAAATTAAAATATATGGTCAGGGGGGCCATTAATTAAAGCCCACTGTAATCGCTTCCAATCCAACCCCAAACCACTGTGCCTATTGGCTATTATTCTATTTCTTTTTTGAATTTATATGGGGGCACAATGGACAATACATTATTTTGCTATATAATCTCCTTACTAAATCAATCAAAAAAAAATTAAAAATTCAATCAAATTGCCAAAAACCTCGGCTACACCGAAAAAACAGTATACTTCAAGCGATATAAATCAATCAAATTGCCAAAAATCTCACCTACGCCAAGTTTTACAGTACGGTACCCTGTTTTCTATTTCTGGTGGCTTCTCTCTCTCTCTCTCTGCAATTATTTATCTGTGTGGAGAAGAAACGTGTATAAAGTAGTAACCTTTTTTGGAAGGTACTAAGCAGTTTTACTCTACTCTTCAACGTTAATCAGCAAATATTAAATATTAGTTAAATTTTAGCTCGGCCTGATACTGAATATAGTGAGGGAAAAGGAAATAGAGAATGATACTGGTGGCGATAATGGCAGAGTTACTGGAGGAGTACACGGTGGTGGTGGCGCGTGTGTTGGAGCACGTGTTGCAGGACGCGCCGCTTCCGAGGAGGGTTCGGTTCTTGATACTTCGGAGTATTCCCTTCGCTTCTCCTCCTAATTAGTTCGCGGATCCAGCACTTACCTATGTATATATTAGGATAAATCAATTTTCCTTTTTTATTTCGTTTTGGATATGCCTTTTTTTTTTTCTGTCCCGGTGGTTTATCTCTTTGATCCTCTTGTTTTTATTTTATTATGTACGGGCGTAATGATGGATATATATGAAGAGCAATGTATTTATTTCTTATGTTTCCATTATCAAGAAATCATTGCAGCACACCTCTAACAGAGGTTATGTGTTGATTTGATTCTGCTTTAATCATAGGGACGACGGCATAGTAAGGCAGTGATGTTAATTATGTGAGATATAATTTAATTATTTGGTTGTATTTCCTCAAAGGAGTGGAGTGGTGATATTTGAAGTGTAGTACGATAAGGTTTTTTTAATATAAAACAATAAAAACATCCCAATTAACACTTTGGAACCTTTGTAGTACAAGATACTTATCCATAAGTTACCGGTTTGTCTATTTATCATCGTTTTTTCGTCGTCTTCGATTCTTGGCATTATGTAATAATATGATACGGAATTTCGTTTGTAAGTTTGTTGCTCACTTGTTTAGTTTCCGTATTATAAATAATAAATTAGTAAAATAAAAAAACAACCTATGCATGTATATCGTCAAATTACCAAGTATTGGATTGAAGTAAGCACTCGTCAAGTAGCTCAATACAATCAAATGGTAAGCAATAATAGAGGGCAAAATCAAATATATTGTGCCAATATAGTGAAGTCTCTCATCATTAGAAAAAAAAAAGAAGATGGTGAGCAGTACTTGCAGTCCATTTTACTACTTCCTCAAAGTCTCCAATATGTACTCAGCATAAAGATCCCTGACGTATATTTATTTGAGAAGTTAAATATTTAATTCGAAAAATTTATCAACGCCACTTACATGCTATATATAATGCAAAGCTAAAGATAGAAAGTTTTCTTACATTGAGTGTTGAATGGCGTCTTTGGCCATGGAAGAGGGCAAAAAATCGTCCACTGCTACCTCTTTGTTCTCGTTCTTCTTGTCTGCAATTGTAGTTTGGGAAATGAAATCTCTCAGCCTTTTTTACTACACAGGAAAATTTTAAGGAAAAGGGTACATACAATCTTCAAAGAAGCGTCGGATTTCTGCTAGACGATGAGGTGGCAGTTGACTGATATCAGTGTAGTGGCGATACTCGGGATCATCCGCACAAACTGCAATTATTTTGTCATCTTTCTCCCCCTAAAAACACATTTTTATTCGTTACATATACTATTATTTATACAGTTTGTATATATATGGGATCAAGAATGGAGTAATATTAGTGATGATTGATACCTGATCAATCATGGGCATCAACCCTATGGCACGAGCTCGAAGGAAACAACCAGGAACTACAGGTTCCTGCAAAATATATCCAATTCACTAAAATATATATATATATATATATATAGACACAGATATATGTGGGTGTGTAGATATATACATCAATGCATCATAATAAAAAACTTGTGTACCTGCATGATAACAAGAACATCCATTGGGTCGTTATCTTCGCATAGAGTTCGAGGTATGAAACCGTAGTTGTGAGGATACACCGTGGAGGAATATAACACGCGATCAACCTGTGAAATCACTCAATGCTCAGTTTCATACATTTTTATGATGGACTAAAGCACCAAATATGTTGCGGTGAAATCGTACCTTGATGAGACCAGTTTTCTTGTCAAGTTCGTATTTGACTTTACTTCCTTTAGGTATTTCGATTACCTGAAAGTAAATTATAACTAAAGCTTGAAACAGCATACATACGGAGCCAAAGAATCATTCAACCAGACACCAACAAAAGATACGAAAATTGGGATGAGGCGAGCAATTCATTTGGGGAAAAATATAAAAGCCATTCGCTCTGATCACCATAGCAAATTTTCACCAAGTTCAGTAATTTTCTCTGTAAATACGCTGTAGCACAAAAGAGGAACCTTGCAATGCTAGAAACATTTGTAATACACAAACCAAAAGCACAATCCAGCGATCAGATTTAAGGATGCAAAGGAATTGAATATTGCATTAGTGAAGCAAAATAGAGCTGAGATGAGAAAGATGACATACGACATTGACAATCTCTGGTGCTCCAGGTCCTGAAAAAAAAAGTGGGAGACTTCAATTTAGCACAATCAATTGGAAATAAACGCATGATTACAACTTGAATTACTAATCTTTACCAATTTCGAGGTCATGCCAAGGATGTGCTGCAACTGATCTCCGAGACAAAGACGAGAGAATCCTCTCATTTAAGCGCGGAGCACAGTTTTTAGTTGAGGATCTGTTGGTGCTCATTTTCCTGATGCAAACAAAATGAAACAGTTGATAATGAATTACCTATGATAACAATCATAGGCAGAACAAGTATACCATAAGCATTACAAAGTAATTGAACATTCAAATTATCAGTTCCGAACTCCCAAATTCACCAAGAAATTAGACGAACTCCCAAATTCACCAAGAAATTAGGTGATGTACTCATTAGGTGTACATGAAGATCTTCTAAAACAGGATGTAAACCATAAAGAATATCAGTAGCCAAACTTCAAATACTGCAAGATCTCATTCGAAGTGAAACACATCTCATCAATCTAGGCCTTTCCAGACATCTTTAGTGCGGAGGTCAAATCCCAAACACCAGCTACGAACTAATTTGCTTTCTGCTTACTACGATCGTGCACCAAAACCATTTAATGTGGCGGCACATTCTTCGAAATGAAATAAAATTCTACCGTACCATCGTACCTCAAAGATTAAACCATATATATTGAGATCGAACGATTATGCGCACAGTGAATCGAGAATGAGCTGAGTTTATTTATCACTGATAAATTAAACCGAAGGCATCTGATTTACAAACCAGAAACGGATCTATTACTGCGCACTGAACGAGGAAGACAGTCGCTAAGATTCAAAACAAACACAAACAACAAAGAGAAAAGGGCATATGGGTACAGAACGAATAACGGAAAGGAAGAAAATACCTGGTGATGCAGATGGAGGTGCTAAGAAATGAATCCAATGCCGCGTTTAAAGACCTTTCTCGCTAGGTTATATATAGACGTAGAGACAGCCTCAAGCAAAACGCGGTATCAACGGGATATAATTTTTAGCAATTTGGTCCCTCATAAATCGTCATCTATGCAATGTAGCTCCGACAACTTGTAGCCAAATTTACTATTAAGAAAAACAAGCAAAAAGTCACTGTATGTAATGATATATATACATATATATATATTGAAATCTTATGTAATGAGATATTTGCATACAATATAAAGTTCGTTTTCCTTCTATATGTTTAAGATTTTAAATTAATATTTGTTCAATTCAGGGAGCAACGTGAGAGAATCCAAAATCCGGAGGAGTAAAGAAATTTCCAGTTTACGTATTCCGAGGGACCAAATTGCCTTTTACTCGAGAAAGGCTTCAACGTCTTGTAACGCGTGATCGGAGAAACTTGGAACCCAACTCGAGATATACTGTCGGACTTGATAGCTACAATATTCTATACGGTCTCTGCTTTCAAAGTTTCAAATAATATTATATTACATATCATTTCAAATTGAATTTAGACTCTACGAAAATTTTACTCTTGGTGCTCAAAGTTTTAAATGTGTCGTTTTGGTGCTTAAATTTTGCAAAATCGTTCATTTGTGGTTCTTTTGACCTGAAGAACCGCTAAAAAAACACAAAAAGTAAAATTTTTCAAAATTCAGGAACCAAAACGACACATCTGAAAGTTTGGTCACCAATAGTTATAATTTTTTTTTACATTCATCTATTGTGTAAATTTGATATAAAATTAAGCTTTGATTACTACGAGATTTTGAACTATATATTTTTTTAAGAGTATCCAAACACGATCACAAAAAAGAAGGATTACCAGTTATATAAAAGAATTTTTGTATAGTTTAAAACACCAAATTTGTCGTTTACTCTTGAATTTAAGATTGATCCAAATTCGTGCAGTGGTCAAGCCTCGTAGGTGAGGAACGGTATTCATGTTTCGTGACAATGATTTGAATGGTATATTATTCTTTCATGTCAATTACATCATCAAATAATAACGACGACACACACCCAAAAAAAAAATGTCATAAAAAACTTTATAATACATAAATTTTTTAAATAATTTATGCGTATGGGTGCGGCTTAGGCATCCCCGCGACGATCCCGCAGAGCGCCTGCGTGTCGGGAATGTTGTACTCGTCCCTCAACGAGTTCTCCGGCGACAAGACGCTGAAGTAGAGCTCCTGCCCCAGGTACGACCTCTCCCTCATCTCCGACCTGAGGTTCCACAGGCCGGCGTTGTCCAAGGTGGTCATCACCGCCGCCCACGAGTTTGGGTACACCTGCACCGTGTGCCTGCTCACCGCGTCCAATAGGTTGTAGTTCTTCCTCTTCTCGGGGCTCCACCTCCCGGGCTCCACCGCCACCGCGAAGAACGAGTAGCCGTCGAGGTGGTAAGTCTGTATGCTCTTCTCCCGGTTCTCGAAAACGATCTCCACGAAGTTCCTGAACGTCGCGTTCACCACGCTGGGCGCGACGACTCCGGCCGCCGCGGCCCCGTCCTTTGGGGGTTCGTCCTTCACGAGGTTGTAGTTGAACACCTTGTCCCCCAGGCCGAAGTACTCGGCCAGCTTCAACGGGGTCTCGGGGTTCACGTGAGACACTCCGTTCAGGCCGTACCTGTTGGAATTAAATGCCTTATAATAAATCCCAAGTCTCACATAATGTTAAGTTGATGGTTCGTTCCTAAAACCAAGAACCCTCAATTTAACATTGTTTCAGAGCGGGTTTGATTTGCGTGTTACGCGCATGTTTGATTATTTGTCCACTCGTTGGGCTTTGAATCGTACCACACGTGAGGGGGCGTGTTGAGATTATTTGTCCCACGTCGGGAAATTAACTTCACCCGACTCAATATATAAATCAAAGAGCCCCTCCTCCTAACACCAATTGGTTTTAGGAGGGAACCATCAATTTAGCACATAAATTTATTAAGTTTTTAAGCTATTCGACAAAATGGATATCACGTCGAGACTGCAAAAAAAAAAATATTTGCAGGATTAAGCCTTCAGGTGAAGCGGTAGTCAACGTTCATTACCTTGTGTTTCCGTTGACCGTGAACTGGCTGCTGGCGATCTTGATGGTGCGGGTGATCTCGATTTTGCCGTAGTGGTACGAGCCCTGCGGGTTGGGGCGGGCCGCGCTGGCAGTGAGGTTCCACCTGAACGACCTGAACTGGTTCATGGACCACACGATGCCCCTCGTGCCCTCGGCGGGGGGGGCCGGGATCGCGGCGGCGGGGGGGGCACTGCTCCCGGCGTAGCGGATCACCGCCACGGCGGTGATCGGGGTCCTCAGGAACCTGCTCGAGGCCACGAGGTAGTAGTCCTTGGGCGCCTGGTTAGCCTTGACCAGTACCGACAGGCACTGGCCCACGTGGAGGTCGAGGGAGTCGTACTCGTTCTGAACTACGTGGGACCCCTCGACCTCCACCAGCTTCATCGCGTGCCCCTGAAACCTGAAGTTGACCGAGGTCTTGAGCCCAACGTTGCAGACCCTGTACCTGTAGGTCTTCCCGGGCTCCACGGTGAAGAGCGGGTTCGCCGCGGCGTCCCCGACCTTGTTGGAGACTCCGTTGATCTGTATCCCGTCGGGCCGGGCCACGACCTTGCCGCCGTCGAGTGCGGCCTTGAGGGCCTTGTGGCCCTTGTTGTACCAGTCCCCGAGGAGGACCGCGAACTCGTCGGCGGGCCAGTCGAAGGGGACGGGGATGAGCTCGCGGCTGTGGATCTGGAGCATGCCGAACCCGCCGGAGGCCCGTTGGAGGCCGGTGGTTGGGTAGTAGACGTAGCTGCCGATCTGGTCCTTGACCTGGAACTTGTAGGTGTAGTTGTGGCCCGGGAGGATGGGGCACATGGTCCCGGGGGTCCCGTCCATCCACGAGTTCTTCCTCTGCTGGACCCCGGCCCACGTGAGGATGAGGGGCTCGTCGAGGTTGTTGAAGACGTTCACCACGATGTTGTTGTTGGACGTGCAGTTGATGGTGGGGCCCGGGAACTGGCCGTTGATGAGGATCCCTTGTTGGGGGACGCCGAGGGGGGCGATGGTGCCGTAGTTTACGTTCCACGTGTAGAAGAGGTAGGGGTCCTCGGCCACGGCGACGCACAAGAGGCACGCCGTCGCTACCGCGGCGGCGAAAGATGTTTTATTATTCGACCCCATCGTGCAAAAAAAAAATAATTGTTTTTTTTTTCGCTCTTATTTTCTTCCTCTTTCCTTGCCGATGAGGAGAAGAAAAAGGGGTGGTGGTGGTGGTGGTGGTGTGTGCCGCCGTGCCTTATACCGGCAAGAGGACTTCTCTTTGTTTGATGTGTGTTGTTCCGAGAAAGAATTGGCTTCGCTTAAATAGAAGGCAAGATGTTATTGTCTTTGGTGGATTTCCGTACCATCATGGGAGTCATCCAATATTGAAAGCTGCTCCTCTCTTCTCGCTTCGTAGGACGATGACATCCTTCTTCCCCACCCTTTTTTTTTTAAAATTCTAATATATAATTACATTATATTTATATCTACACAATGACGGATAATATGCTGCGGATAAAATACAAATGTCTGAACAATCATTCGGTCACAAACATACACATTTCAATCAAAATCAAACTAATGAACTCCACCACACTGATGATTTTATGACTGAACAAAAGAAGATATAAAAAATCAATACCATTAACAGCTTCGAAATAAATAACGCAAACCACTTAGCAGGCACACCTCGCAAATCAGCCAACAATAATTGAAAGAGAGTGAGCGTCACTATTAGCATATAGATAGCACCATCACCTTTGAGAAGGAGGATCGAGCGTTCGAACACTGGCACCGCCGGTCGAGCCCTCGGTTCGATCCTTCGCGATCTCCACGAAATGGCCCACCATTTCGTAGAACTGATTTAAGCCCGACAGGGGGAGGATGATCGAGGACCGGTCCGAGCCAGTGACCTACATAATCGTGAGGGGAAGGTGAAAAGAACGAGCAAGCTTGTTGAATGACCACTTCACCTGAAAGTTGCAGCTTGAAGGAAGTGTATCATATTTTAATTTGAATACTTTATTTCATTTTTTTCTTATCTAGCCTTAGACGTGTAATATTTGTAAATGGGTGGTCGTGGGGATTTGTACCCGATACCTCTTTGGACCATGTGCTCTGATATCATGTTTAATGATCAGTTCACCTAAAAGTTCGTAATAATAATAATTTTCCCCAAAAAGAAGTTTTAAATAATTTTAACGCACACGAACCTCGGATATCTTCAAGAAATGGCCCCTGTTGTTGCTCCCGAGATCGAAGAAAAACCTCTTCTGATCGGCTCTGATCATCTTCGAGACTCCTAAGTCTTCATTATTAGGTGGCGGATCGGACGAGCGAAAGGTGGTGACTTCGGTTGGTAAGGCGGTGGTGGGCTGAGAACTATGGCTCGATATAAATCCCGCCCCAACATCGTCTGAGAGAGCAGCAACGCCTTCTCGGGATTCGGGGTTGTGCTGGATGATTAAATACGAACACCGTTAATAAGTACAAGGTTTTGTCTTACGCTGCCCACTTGAGTATAACCAAACTCCAATCAAAATCTGACACGTGGCCCATTATATGTTATATTTTCTTATTCCTTTTAAGCCTTTTTCTCTTACTACCCAACTTATCAACGGGTGAAATCATCTCTTCCAACATTCATGTCCCGCTTCAATGTCCCAATTTTCCTTAATTTAAAAAAGAATAATTCTTATTATATCGAAAAATAAATTATATGGACATCAATATGATTGTCATGAAACAAGGAATAAATCAGATTATTTATTTGTTCTTATCATATAAATCACACGCAATAAGAATGATTTTAGGATCCGGTGGAATTGGAATTAGAAAATTAAAAAACAATTAAAAATAAAAATAAAATTTATGAGTCACATGATTTAAAATCCAATGGTCATGATGAGTGGGACATCAAGTGGGACATGAAGTATGAGACGTGATTTCAGTCGATTGTTAATCACTCAACCTCGTTGCTTATGCCACGTGGCAGATTTTGAGTGGAGTTGGGTTATACCCAAGTGGGTACGCAAGACAAGACCTGAATAAACAATAACTAAACTACCAGCATTGTCTAAACAAATGTGAAAGAGATAATAAAAGGGCATTTGCCTGATTTGGCGAGACGAAGAGCCCGGATGCTTCGTTGATTTCGACCAAGATATCGCGAAATGCAACCCATCCTTCGTCACGGGCACTACCCGCGGGGACGATGATGGTGCTTCGGTTTCGGCTGATGGAGGCTTCGGATATCTGCGTGGAGATGTGGATTTTATGAAAATTATGCAATTCACTTTAATATTTGAGAAAGACTGTAGATAAAATTAAATCGAATGATATAGCGAAAAAACGGGAGTCTCTGAATAGGAGAATATAATAGTGAAGATATCTTAATGAATCTTGCATGTATATCGAGCGCATTAATAGACCATTCTGGTTTCGAACTTCATCGCACAATGTCAACTATATAGGCAAATTAACCGTACTGTCGAAATTATGATTAAAGACGGTTTTTTAATCTGACGAAGCTAAATTTTTTGCACAGGAAAAAGTAAGAAATAAGGTAAAAACTCACAAGTATCATTCAGTAAGTTGCTTTACTATCAGTAAAAAAAAACGAGAGAAGATGCACTGTTAACTATAAGTAGTTATTTTATGAAAGCTTCCAAATCCACTGTTACCCTATTCAGCGAATCTAAAAATTTTGATTTTCCGACGATCCAATGAACCCTAGATCATGCAACTGTTCATCAATCTAACTACAATCGAAATTCGGGCTCTTAACAAATTGTTCACCCCTAAATCATGCAACTGTTGCTTCGAAGTCTTAACTGAAATCCCTCACTTCCAAGATAAATTAGGCCATCAGATATAATTTCCTTACACTAACCTATTACTGAACTTCACCTTTTTTTCTAGTCTCTTAACATTTACAAACAGTCAAGAAGCAATTACTGAACAAGAAATCTCTCCAGCTTGCACCGTGACAAGACTGAATTCGAGGATATCTGCACTTTAAGGGTGCATTGGATATATTTCAGATGATACAGCTTGAGCTTATACTGCTACTTAACCCCATAAGAAAAAGAAGCACTCGCTGTAGGCTCATTTTGAATATGAAAACCTAGATGAATTCATATTCCTGCGTATTCAGTTTCCAAGCAGATACGATTCAAAACCCTCTGATCAAGCATAACAATGCTATCCGTCTACTAGCCTTGAACTAACCCAAAATTTCTGTCTCTCAGGATAAATCCAAATTTGATAGATGAAATAAAATATTCTATTTTTACCCAACGAAACGGACAAGGAAAGTAGCTAACCTTGAGAAAACGCCCCTTTCTGTTTTCTCCCACATCAAAATAGAACACCTGCACGGAACAGAAATTGAATAGTTTTGGCTGTCAATAAAGGACTACCAATAAATTACAGGAACAAAAAGGGGCACAGTAGACTGAAATTGCACTCAGTAGCATCGATTTATGATTGATTACGTGGAGTCGATATTCCATAAATAAATGTACCTTGGTGTCCAGCTGCAATTCCTTGCTAAACACGTCTTGGTCATGCGAATCGACGTAGTAATTGAAGAGATCGAGGAACCACGTGATCCCGTCCGACGGAACTATGATCGTTGACCTCGTCGACGAGGTTTTCTCCGAGATCTTCAGGTACCTTCCGCGCGGATTCTCCTTCAGATCAAAGTAGAAGAGCTTGTGCTCCACCTGAAGAGTCTTGCACGCCAATTCGACGTCGCTGTTCATGTTCACTCCACCTCCCGATGAATTACCCTCCATTAGATTGACGCCGATTCAACTGATACCACCGATTTTTTAGCCGTCCGTAAACATTCAAGGCGCACGACGGGGCTGAAAGAACCGATTCAATTCAGCAACGAAAAGAGGAAAGGAAAGATTGTACGAGCTGTGGCGGCGGCGTGCTCGTGATGGTGTCGCAGTGGACTGACAAATTACTGACGTGTCTCGGCCTTTTGGATGAGGATTCCTAATAAAGTATTTTTGTAATTTTAATTTATTTCTGGACCTGATAATATAAATATATTTGCCATATTCAATGGTGTGGTGCAAATGATCGGTAGTTTTTAATTCGTTTTAATAATAACAAAAAACATGATAATACAGCCATTTATATCTTGTATGCATCCCGTTGCCAAAAACGAAAAACAAAAAAAAGTTTAACCAAAATTAAGCTGAATGTGGATCATTATATATTGATTGTGTTAGTTATTTATGGATCCACTTCGAATTCAATACATATATCATTATTTTTCCGCCTATTTTCATCTATGAATTATGATGTGAATTATATTTCATTCAAATTTATATCACTGAAAACAACCCGCAAATTGCGATAAGTTCTTAGCCTAGTGTTCAAGGCATAGCCTCAAAATTCTTTAAGCGAGCATGTCACGTACATACATTACATATAGTGTATATCAAGCAGTTGGCATACTATTTCGCAAGCTCCACTTGCGGGTCGGGTTTATATATGAATTCATTTTCTTTATCAAAATGTATCAAATACAAAATAATTTCGACACGTTATCCCCTAGACCTTAAATCTCATCTCGTACTCGAAACACCTCAGCTCGTCTCGTTCACGCGTATATACATTGGCCATAGGCTGCAAACACAATAAGAAAACCAAGAACGAAATTGAGCAAATCAATTTCGCATAACCATAGCAAAAAAAATAGCCAAATATATATATATATATGCATGGGAGATATATAAAGTAAGAGTGTCATTACATGGATCGACTTTCGTGGAGAAGCCGATCTCGAGGTTGCAAAACCTCGTGGCTACGTAGAGCTTATCGAGTGCGTACGAGGTGTGGTTCAGCAGGGTGTTGGGCTCGAAGCATGGACCGCCCGGTTGGATATCTTTGCAGTCGATTTTCCCGCACGCGTAGTCGAGGAACCCTTGTAGCTTGTCCGATGGAGCCGATGGTTGAACCACGCACCAATCGCTAAACTATATATATATATATTAATTTTTTTTAAATTATAATAAATGTTGCAGACAAGCAAACAATAGTCTGGTGGATTGTTAAAAAAAGAAGAAAAAAGATGTGTACTTACCACATTTGCAGCGGAAGTCATCGACATCAAGAGAGAGGCTGTAAGAAACGTTACGAAGCTAAGTTTCGACATGATTGAATGTTGAATTGATTTGTGATGAAGAATGTGTTGTGTGTGTGTATATATATATATATATATATAATATATATATATATATATATATATATGAGGACAACAAGATTAAATAAGTGGTCAAATTATTTGTAATGGAACATCTCGAGTAATAAAAGTGTGAAGATTTGAATTTTAATTAAGGGGA
Organism: Linderniella brevidens; assembly: GCA_004919715.1. Classification (NCBI taxonomy): domain Eukaryota; kingdom Viridiplantae; phylum Streptophyta; class Magnoliopsida; order Lamiales; family Linderniaceae; genus Linderniella; species Linderniella brevidens. Next base: position 8,436,228 of record SWDC01000158.1, read on the forward strand.
AATTATAAATTAGGTCACTAAGTATCTAAGTTTTTGTTTTTGGGTCACTATGTTTGATAATTGCAAACGTAGGTCACTAACTTTGTAGGTCAAAACAATTTTGAGTCATATTTTCAATTTTAGGTCACTAAGTTTATATTTTTCCATTTTGGGTCACTAAGTATATACATTTTTCAATTTTGGGTCACTTATTTCGTAACTAACTTTGTAAACATAGTGATCCAAAAATAAAACATGTATACTTACTGATCCAAAATCGAAAAAATATATACTTAAGTGATCTAAAATTAAAAACATGACCCAAAATTGTTTTGACATACAAAGTTAGTGACCTATTTTTGCAATTATCAAACATAGTGACCCAAAAACGAAAACTTGAATATTTAGTGATCTAATTTTATAATTTTGCCTTTAATTAATTGTCAAACTTTTTGTAATGGAAAAGGCAGTAATATAGTGTAGTACAGTAGAAATTAAGTCAACGAACAAATAATTCGTATATATTATACAGTAATCTATATTTATTATATTCAAGTTAATGATTTTATTGCATTGAGATATTTGTTGTTTTTTTTTTTTTATTTAAGGGTACACGGGGAAAGACTTGGAAACGAATAACTAATAAAGGGAGAAAAAGTCACATAAAAGATTTTCACATTGAGATGAAAAAAAAGGTAAATAAATCTAATAGTAAGCCATAATTAACAAAGTAATTTAATGAAAATAATTGTTTTCAGAAATTTGTTGTAAATCAAGTTATATGAAATACAGCTATTTCAAATTAGACGAGAAACATTATTAGTGAGGTCCGACATTTAATAATATTTAATCATGAAACGATTTTTTTTTTATCAGGTTGATGGAATTGATATGTCCTTGAATTCTGCAAAGATTATCTTGTAGTTACGAAAATATAATACAATACGTAGCAAAGTTTATTGTAGCAAAGTTTATTATAGCAAAAACTTCTTATTACAGTCTTTTATGTTTTCGAAACGGCAGGTCGTTTTCATTACACAAACAAAGAAACATCAGGTCTCTCCATGAACATCAGGATTCAGTAGAAAACAAAGGCTCATATATGAGAAAGCCCAACCAAATACAAGCAAAAAAGAGAAACGAAACCGAAAAAAAAACAAAAAAACAGAAACAAAGTCTTAAACACAAATAACTACACAGTCGATGTATCTATCACAGGAACATTTATTGCATATTGGTGGAAAATAGGTGACTGCCTTCACACAGGAACGCCTAGCTCGGAGATCTTCAAAACCCGTTTATGCATCGCCGATCTTTGCTGCTGTAGATTCGATTTCATAGAAGCAACCTATATATAGCTCGAAGAACATTGAAGGGTAAATAAAGATGAAATTCATTGAATTAATGAGGAAAGATATCTGTGCATTTTGTGGGCTTACATCAGCTCGAAGCTTCAAAGCCTCCCTACCGGGAATCTCTCTTAGCATATCCATCAAATCTGAGACGTTGAAAGCCATTGATTGTAGTAATAGATAAATTGGAAGACGCGGAGACGAGATAAATGTTAATACTGGACCGTATAATGGAAATGTTGACATCAAAAACTCCTTTTTTGCATAAAGAAATAGAGTGAAAAATGATAAAAAGGGATAACAAGGTCAAAGTATAACATACCAGCTGCTTCAGATTCTACTTTATAAACAGATCTTGAGAGCTTCTGAATCTGAGTTCCCGCGTCCCTGCGTGAATATCGAACAGAAGGCATGGAGCATAAGCACAGGTAAGTACAGTTTTATATATATATATATATATATATATATATATATATATATATATATTATTGCTTCAAATTGATTTTCTACGTGAGGTCAAAATGGCCACGTTTCATTTCTTTTTCAGCTAGTGCGGATCTTTGGAGCAGTTTCTGGCTCTCGTTCTTCAACACGTCGACAGAAATGCTCAATCCTTTCACATTATTTTCAGCTCTATTAAACTGAGCCTGAGACGGTCACAAAGAACAAGTAAGGTGGGCAAAATGACAGGAGGCATTGAGAGGAGAGTACACAGTATTACACATTATTTCCTGTAGCCCTCATGATAAAAAGAAAATATATGATCAAGATAAATATATACCTCCTCGCTCTGAAGCCGACCCAGTGTATGACGATATAAAAATCTTCTAGGTCCTACAAACGATGGAGTAAGAAAGAAACATATGAGGTTTTTTCAACAAGAAAAGGAGATAATATTCAACATACAAATGGAGAAGATTCTCCCACGAAACCAAAGAGCAGAAAATCTCCTACGGCCCACGTTGGTGTTAGACAAGCCAAAAAATTTGTCATCTCGAATTCAACAATTAATTACTATTTGGAAGACTCGCCACGACCTTATCATCATAAAAAATGTTTGTCGTATTTTGAATTCCATATCTTTAATTAGCACCATGTATTCCAGGTGAACACGAGAATTCTAGTGTCATAAGTATCAATATGAATGCAGCATTGTTACCTCGCAGAAGGAAGAGAGCAGTAACACAAACACCCGCAGCAGCAGCAGGATGTTCTTTTACATTCAACAACCCGTCTATATAAATCCCAATTAAGGGAAAACAAGAACGAAGTCAACATTCTGATGAATATAATGGAAATTTGTCTAGAACTGAACTGAAAGAATCAAATCAAATCACATCAACAAGAAAATTAATCGCCCACGAAAATACGCATACCAAAACACAAACGAAAACATAAAAACTGTATAGTTGGCGGCAGTGTATGAAATTGTTTCTCTTCGAACTAAACTCAGAAAACTCACCTTTGACTCGATCAAAGAAGGCCTCTTCGTGATGTTTGTAACGCGATCCCAATTGAGGAATGAAATCCTACAAAAAGGAAAGCCCTATTCTCTCAAGTAACCGATTCAATGTGGAACGATACATAAAAATCGTATCGAATTGGGACCTGAATCGAGCGGAGATGATTAACGGACGAGTGTTTCAGATTCCGAGCCGATTGAACTGCGGAGTCAGCTGACTGCTGCACGCTTCGAGGCAAATCTTCGGTGATGTATTTCCATCCGACTTCTGATTCGGCGGTGGTGGGAGCTGAATCGGAAGCAGAAACACTCACATTTGCATCTGATTCGCCCGTCGTACTCATCACCTCTGGTTATTCTCTTCGGTTCCCTTCACCCTTTTGCTAAGGACTGTCGTCGGAGTTCTTGCCGCGGTGGATTGTGAGTGAATGTGGTATATTACTCTGATAACCCTTCACTTCACGCACTTGGCGATATTAGGCTTAAAAAATTGTTAGTAATTTAGGGAAGTGACATTTTAAGGTGGTTGAATAAGTAATTAATAAACTTCGTATGCAATAATTAAAGTTAGGTAAAATCATATTTGACGTCGGATATGCTTGATTTGGACGAAATTTTCCTGATATCATCTACGGATATTTCTCCCAAGTTATTTGTCAGGTGCATCAAATTTGTGTTAAATTTGGGCAGAAATTAGGCTTCAGTATCAACTAACCTCAAACTGCTTCAATTCGTCGGATATGCTGATCTGAACCGAATTTTTTCCACGCCCCATTCGGATTGAAAACCATCAACACTGAACGTGTATAAAAACGGGAAACAAACGTGGGTTCCTAATATATTATCCTAATTAATTAAAATAACTATCAAATGAGTCGATTCTTCAGCCCGGCCCATCACGGCTCAGCCCAGCCCACATATTAATATCATTAGATAACCTAACAATAGAAACTTCTCCAAACTCACGTAGTGTTTCGTCATTTCCCCCCAATATTGCCAATTCAATTCAATTCAATTCAATTCATATATTCCTACGTCGATGAAAAGCTCAGCGCCTCGAACAAATATTAAATGAATCGGAAAATTGAGGAGGAAGCCGATGGCTTTGTTTAAGCAGTAACAGACTCAGTGGCTCCCGCAAACGGCGTCGTTTAGCATCACTACAAAACGTGTCCGGATGTGGAAATTGGAGAATTATGACTGGTTGATTGAAACAAGTGAACTTCAGAATGTCTCATATTCATGTCGTCGTACTATTTATGAAATTAATTTACTTTTTAAATAATGTGTTAATGATGCTTAATTTAATATCAATATATATCATCTTTAAGATTTAGCTGATTACTGCGGTGTTATTACGTATTAATTTCACAATATAACATAAAACTTCATAAATGATGAACCAATACTTGCAAAACAGAACCATAAAAGAGAAGTAAAAAAACTCAAACATCTCTCGTTTCCCAAACCTAAAACCAAAAACCCTTCTGAAAGAAAAAAGATTAAGAAAGATTAGACATCAAAAGTAAAAAAAAAGGGGGGGAGATATCATTCACTGCTCTTGCTTCAACGATGTCCATATTTCTTCTGCAAGGGCCAACTCTGAAAAAAGGCAGTAGTCGCATGCTCATTTCATAAGCCACAGTCACTATCTAGCTTCGGATTCTTCGAACCTCTGTTACAATATTCATCCGTCAACGAGCCACCCCTTAGCAGAGACCAATCAGCTAATTTGTGACACCATTTCCCACTATCTTGGGCTCGGGATCTCCATTGCTATGAGTCTCGGGTTTAGCAACGGAGGCAACTTCTGCTGCTGATTTCTGAGAGTAAACCTCACCACTCAAGATTTCCTTGCTCTGCTGTTTCTGGACACGAGGAAAACCAAAGCAAGTAGAAAGTTAAAAACCGAACATAACATTCAAATGTAGACAACAAACAACTCTCCATCTTAGAGAATTTGTAGAGCATACCTGTTTCAGGTATTGCTGCTGCTTGGCTTTCTTCTCCTGGATTCTCTTCTCTCTATCCTCGTAAAACTCAAAATCGTCCAAGATACACTGTTTACTGGTGTGATCCTTGAAAATCTTGAGCACCTCTAGGCCCTGATCGAGTTTAACCTGCGAAAACAACACCCTTTTTAAATTTATTGAAACAAGAGAACGAAACTTACAAAACGTGGGCATGGAAATAAAGAGAAGAGTACCTCTTGTGTGTCCCTACTGTTGGTTACTGGTTTGTTCTCGTTATTTTCGAGAATAATGTGCTTCAACAAACTGTTTGGTACGTCCTTCACAATGTGCCACTTCACGGGGAAGCAACCGACCCACTTGTCCTGCTGCCAGTACTCAACGTTCTTGTTGAAATCAACCGGGCCCACCATCTCTGCAACTCCCACAAACTGGCCACTGGCATTAACCTGATAGAGAAGGGAAATTGTCAATACAAGTCAGAAAAAAAAAATACCAAACAGTGAAAAATAGAAGTAAAACGTTAGTTACTTACGGAGAAGAAGAGGAAAACAGGGCACCCATCGGATTTCTGCTGAGCTTCACCGTAAGCAGCATCGAGCTTTTTGTTGCCATTTGGGGTGCTGGCCCAAACGTTATACTTGATGCTCTTATGGACATCATCTTCGCTGTATGATTTGATGATGAAGAACTTTGCATCAGCATATGATTCGGGGAAATCTTGTCGGTTGTACTGTTCGCGGTCAGGACTGAAACTTGACTTCTTCTCTTCAGCATCAACGGTAGCACTTAGAGGAATGTTTTGCCCTTTTACAGCTAAAGCCACGGGAACGAAGCCCTTTGCATTCTTTGAACTCTTAGCCCTTGGGCCTCTGTTCAATTCGTTAAGACCATCTAAACTCTCACCGCCATAGCCGTATAAGGTTGTTCCTCGTCCTCGAGGCTTGTATTTGCTATCAACAGACATCCAACTGCGTCCATTTCCATTACCTCGACTGTCATAACCAGTGAAACCATAACCGAGACCGGATCCGTAGCCATTTCCATATTGGCCATACAACTTACTTGGGTACATCATGTTATAGTACCCGTTGGTTGCTTCCGTGCCAGAGATGGTCCTTGGGTGGTGCGGAACCTGAAAAGTGGAGTATACACATGAAATCTGTTTGGAGAACCTCAATTTGGTTGTCAGTTTATTATATGAAACAACAAATTATGCACAACCGGAGTACAATGTAAGAGCAGATATGGGAAATTGATCGCTTATTACCGACGTACAGAACAAAGATATATATAAAGTGGACCCACCATCGGTTGAGGACGGTAATTCTGATTTCTGGATGAAGCAACATTATTTCCATTTGCAACAGAGGAGGTTATAGCTGAATTTGTGGCCTGCCTTTGATGCCCATCTGAAAAATGTGGGCTTTCTAGCCACGAAATTGGTGAAAGCCACCCATCATACGCAAATCTTGGGTCCTGATAACCATGTGAAAGACCTCCAGGTAAAGAACCCCCTCCATAGGTGCCATTTGCATTAAACGGAGAATTTGGGTACATTGCTTTTGGTGCTATTGCACCATTATTCCCCTTGGGACCACGATTATTAGCAATTCCATTAGGCTTTGGCTTTGCGTCCGCTCCTCCCAAAGGTGCTTGGTTATCAGCTTTTGCATTGGTACCCGTTGTGGGGTACGGGCCACTTGTAGGAGCTGTTGACTGGAAATAAGGCGATGGGTACTGATAATGCTGAGCTCCATATAGCTGACCATCATGTCCCATTGTGGGGACAGGGGAAGCAGCAGGTGAATAAGGTGCAAATGGAGTATAACCATAACCAGGGTGATACATAATCGACCCGTTATCCCCATAACCCTGTATATTTCATCATTAAAACATTAAAAACGTATATATAATATGTTGGGTGAGGTGTGCATCATGCATGAATTTAAAAGACTAAGAGAACTTACAGAAGGCACCTCTACTCCATCTGGATTCATATATCTGGTGAAATCCTCCCACTCTTTACCACTCCCCTCGTAACCTGTGTTGTAAAACAAATACACTTGATATAAAACGTTGATTGGAAATGCATAGTCACAGACACAAATAAGTAAGAATATTGACAGTGGAAATACAAAATGTGTACTAAGATTTCGAGGGTACACGTACCACCATAATAGTAAGGATATCCGCTCGGAATGTAAAACATTGCTGGATCCATAAAATCTGTCAGTATAGGAGTGACAGATCGATCTGTCTGAAGCCCATTTTCGACATTACCAGAAACAGCTAAAGGCTACATTGCAAGCAAGTTAATGATGCCAAATGGTTAACTACACCCCATATAATTATTATGTATTGAGTTACAGCATATTCAAAAGGAAATACCTTCTTAACAGCATCCTTGACTTCAACACTTTTAGCTTGTGAGTCCAAGGACATCTTCTGTAACATATCTGCAGCTTCTGTACAACGAATGAAGGAACACAATTGCATACAGCAAAAAAGTCCACAAAAATAAACCAAATTTGCTCTTAAAACAAAGAAAAAAACACATCAAAATCGCTTCATCCTAGCCTAGAAAAACAAAATTCGGCACAAATCGAAAACAAAAAAGATTAAAAAAAACTTTATAAGTTCATAGTAACCCAGCTCAAAACTCAAAAACAAATTGTTACTGAAAAAAAAAAGAAGCAAAACTGCCAAAAAGCAAATACCAATAAAACTTACACCACATAAAAGTCCCAGTTAAAACGCAAATAGTCGAATCACAACCTTCGCAAAATCAATCAATGAAAACCAAATCAGATCTACAACGCCGCATATAAGGAAACCCGATTCCTCTACAACATAAGGCAACCAAATCGAACAGAAAGAGGAAAAACAAACGATTCCAGAGATCAAACACGACACAAAACATGAGAAAAAATAGGATACGGTCAGCTTGGTTCGCAACGGCTGCCATAACCACTCGAAATCGAAGTACGACAAGATCTCTCGACTGTAACCGTAGGAGATAGGGAGAGATAAAATCCTCAATCAAGTAGAGGGATACGAAGCGAGTGGGATTTTCGACCAGCCGCCAAGAACTGCGAGAGGGGAATGTTTGGGTCTCGGGGAAACACAAAATACGGGAAGAGAGAGGGAATTCTTACAGCTAGGGTTTCCCATACATATTTAAATTGGCGTTTCGTGCCAACCTCAATTTGACAATTTAGTCCCTATTTGTATCTTTATTTGCAGATCTGACCCCGTTTTACGTTGACTCCCACCGGCAAGTGAAAGTTTTGCCACGTGGCAGATCCTCATTCGCTGACTTGCGTCACTTATGACCTATTTTGCAACTTGGTCTTTATTGATAACCCTTAGCCCGTAAGCAAAAGGTCCCATAACGCGTGCCATCGATAGGGAATTAATGAAGGAAATGAAGAGGAAAATACACTTCGAAACGGGTCAAAGATCCAACAATGAGACCGAATGGCCCAGGCCCAATCTAGCAACGGATCAGGCTGCTCGAATTTGGGCTCACTACGACAGTTAATTTTATTAACCAAAATTGTAAAGTTTTAGGGATGGTTTGGTTATAAAGAGAAATATAAGGGCTCATCATAAATTTTTATTCGAGTGCGCAATGTTAAGTTGTCTTGGTCCCATCATTTAGTTTATTTATGTCGTGCATGTAATTTAGAAACGGGTTCTAAAATTACTATCGATGCAACTTAATAAACAAACACTATATTACCTCATATTATTAACATTATTTAGGCTTATATTGGAAAAACGGGCCCTTAAGTAATTTGTAGAAGTTTATACTTATTGGGCTCGTATGCTTTCCTCTATTAAGCCATATAATATTAATAATAGTGGGTAATATAGTGTTTGATTTGTTTATTCCACCTCGTTATTATGAGGAAGCTCAATATTAGATCTTTAGACCCGATATAAATAAGTTAGGATGAATGACTCATATAAATAATATTGTGCATGCTTTACTTATTTAATCATGGGCCTTAATCTTACCCCTTATAACCAAACGAGTCAATTAGATAATAGATTGAATAGTTTCTGTTCTTCTTTGATTTGTTTAAATTTGTTTGATTATAATCTAGACTGAAAGTAGGTAGATTTACATCGTTAATTGTCCTCAAATTGCTTCGAAATTATTATCCTTAAATTATCACACTGTTTTATATGTCCTTAAATTGTCAGTTCCATATAAAAACTCCCCATAAAAGACTGAAAAAATAACGAAGCAAGAAGTAAACGATATAAGTTTCCCTCCCTCCGATAGCCTATTTTTATGGGCCTATCATTGTCGCGAAGCCCATTAAATAGGCCCAATAAGATGTTTGCTTAGGGTTCTTTGTTAAACGGGCTTTATAACTCCATCGAAAAACCCTACCTATTATCCCTCAGAAACTCGGCGATCCGAAATTCTCTCCAATCATGGTGATAAACCCTACTCGCTCTCAGATGATTCTCTTTTGTAGCTTGTGTGCGCGTGTGGTTTTTTTCTTTCTCTTGAGGTTTAATATTCGTTTCACTTTCTATACGATGCTTGTAGACCGCAGAAGCTGTGAATCCCAAAGCGTACCCGCTTGCCGACGCGCAGCTCACCATAACCATCCTCGATTTGGTTCAGCAAGCTTCCAATCACAAGCAGCTGAAAAAGGGCGCTAACGAAGGTGTGTTTTTGGGTGTTTTGGAGTTGTTCTTAGTTGAAAGACTTTACTCTTTTGTGTGTGTGTGTGTGTTTATATTCAGTTTAGCTTGTACGAAGTTATAATCTTGCAGCAACGAAGACTTTGAACAGAGGGATTTCGGAGTTCATTGTGATGGCGGCTGATACTGAGCCTCTGGAGATTCTTCTTCACCTCCCACTTCTTGCTGAAGATAAGGTATATTGCTTTTTGATGAACTCTTCTTTTTTGTAGCTGAATTTCGATGTTTGATTTTGTGCTTTCAGTTTCTGTGACATTAGTTCTAGTAATTCCTCTCATGTAGTATTCCACATACAAAAAGCCATTGGAAAATATATAGCGTCACTCAATTAAGTTGGGAACTATAGGACTAATAAAAAATGGTTCTCTCGGGATTTTATTCATTGGTTTATCTATTTCCTCCTCGATGTGATAGAGTAGTTTTTCTTGATTGGTTCCAACACCATTATGAGACAATGTTCTCTGAAAGCTAAACTTTTTTCTTCGTTTGCATTTGCTGATGATTCGGGTTTTACTATTGTTTGTAAGCAATTGCTGTGATGAAGTAAACATGTTATTACGTATGATCACAGAACGTGCCCTACGTTTTCGTGCCATCAAAGCAAGCTCTTGGCCGAGCATGTGGAGTGACGAGGCCAGTGATCGCCTGCTCTGTGACGAGCAATGAAGGAAGCCAGATGAGATCTCAAATACAGCAACTGAAGGTAATAAACAAACCTCAAATCTTGAAATAAATTAATGGCTTTGTCATTTAATGTTTGTTTGTTTGTTTTCCACGCAGGATGCTATTGAGAAGCTCTTGATCTAAATCTTTACAAGCATTTCACAGCATGATGGGCCCTCTGATACTACTCCGGGGCTTTGACTCTGAGCTATTATAACTTCTCTTCCCTTATGATGTTTTTTGCTACCTTTTGTTTTTTCAGTTGGCTTCTTTGTTTAGTATTTCCTTGTATCCTTTATGAAGTTTGTGATCTCTTCTATCGTGGGATATTTGAAATTGAGAACACCCTTTTTTTTGCTTATTTGTGTTAGTTAAGTAAGCTAGTTGGATACAATCCAACACCCAATAAGGAATAAAACTCTTGTCAAGAGAGTAATTAGACTAATACTACAAAAATAAGCAAGAAAACGAGGCTTGAAGGAAAACATATTCAAAATTTTGGACAATAAGAATTAAAGAACCTGATGCAAATCAATTTACATTCCATTAAAATAGCATTGTGCTGAATTGACAATACTCTTTTTTTTTTTTTCGGTCTTCAATCTTAAAATCTTGTCTGCACTTCCACGTCAGAGAAAATTCCTGCAAGATGAGACATTCCGCGTAAAACCGAAAAAAGACACCACAAAAGAAATGACTTGAGCTCTTCAACCTCTAATGGAGGAAAAGGAGAAGGAAATTTCTTTTGCTTTGTGTTCAGGAGATGATATTGATTTATTCGTGTTCCTTTGTTGTGTTAGAGTAAAATTTGTCACCTTCAATCATCTTATTCTTACATCCCTGACAATTTACAAATTACCCGCGTCACGGATCAAATTACAATTACTTGTCACATTACCACATTCTGAAGTAACTTCTAATAGAAAAATAAAATGTAAAGAAATTGACACGTTAGTTTTTATTTTATTAGTTGGCAAATGAGTATTCATTTTTTATTAATAATTAATTAAAAAAAAATTTTGATTGATTATTGAATGCACCAAATTTACAGTTTTTAACTTGGCTTGACCATTAATAAAAGAGTACAGATATATAACTACGTGGTTGAAAATTTAGACATTATTCCTCGCTATAAGTTTAAACTCCAAGATGATATATGATACACAACCTATTTTCCTCCACATACATTACAATCCGAATCTCACGAAAAAGAAAAACTCACACATCTCCAAAACACCACAAGAAAACTACACGAGAGCTCAGGCGGCAACACACTTCCCACTTCCACACAAACATCTCAGTACGCCACGTAAGCAAACTAGTTTTACAAATCCTTGGACGAAAATACCCTCGACGAGGAAGTACCCCCCAGAGACACGGAGGCAAGAGACGAAGCCCAAGCACGAGCATTGCTTGCCCTTACATGGAAGCTCCTCGTCTTAAAAATCTTTATCCTGCTCCAAATTTTCTTGACATCGATCACGTGTAGAACGTGCCCTAAGAGCTGTTTCGATTCGCCGAAAATTCCAAGATTTAGATTCTTCGGGATATTATATGATGTCCATAGGGCGATGATGATAGATGCGGTCATCGGGTAGAAATATAGAATTGCCCTCAGAAGGACGAAGAATATAGAGAACATGAGATATGGTTCCCTTGAGATTGTTTCCCTGAGGGAGGATTTGGTCCATAGATGATAGATGTTATCTTCTCTGTTTGAACTGCTTGGTATTTCGTCAGCCATGTCCACCATGGGATGCAAACCTGAGAGAGAGAGAGAGAGAATAAGAAATTGTTTCTCTAGACATACAAGGAAATGCAAAACGAATCAAGCACTTATGTTTAACATCAGTTGAAGGCCAAAAAATAACAGTTTCTTTCTAGTTTGCTCATCCATTATATATCAGGATTCGGGACAAATCCATACATTGAAATCTCTTCAAATGCAAGATATAGACTATGGGAAAAAAAAATTGTACAAAAAGTTAAGGCCCAGATAGGAATTCAGCAGAAACTAGTCAATAAGAAAGTTGCAGCGAGAACTATATTGAAATTTAAGTCAAAGATATTTTTTTTAGACAAATTTCAAATTTGAACTATTATACTATCTCAGTTGCCACAATAAATAGTTAAACGACAAGAATACAAAATAAAGTAAGTGCATGGGAAAGTAACTACCGGTAGCTCTTTTGTAGAAAGTTAGAAGCGAGGGGATATCTTTGCGCCCGTGATATTTCATTATCAAAGACTGATTCACTATCAGTAGAGACGGCATGGTGTGGACTCCATATCTAGAGAAAATACTGAAAATGTGACGAAAAAACATTAATAATAATATCATACAAGCATAGAGAAACCACATGAAAAATCTGCCAGATCAAACTTGCAATGTCTGCTGATTAAATATCATGTTAACCTATTTACCATGTTTCTTATACAATGGGGTCCACACACATGTAGAAGGAAGGGGAAAAAACACAAGGTACCTGGGCATGGCAGAGGATTGTTCTATCATCAAATGTTTCATTTGCGGGTACATGGCACTGAGAGTAGAAAACTTGGACTGAAAGATTCTCGAGAATGAACACCAGGAGGCGTAAAAGAGAACTGCAATGTACTCGTTTTTCTGACTAGAGCTTACAGCTTTTTCAAGCGAGTCTCCATCCACCTTCCAAGAAAAATTATAATTGATCAATTATAAAAGTAATCCCAATAATAGCATTAGACGAAATAGCAGAGGGAAAAGATCAGGCAACATTAATGCAGCAAAAGCTAATACACAATCATAGAATTGGGTTTGTGCATAAAATGCTAGAGACATAAGAGCTGTTACACAGGCCTATTTCGTAGCCTACAATATTTTCCTAGTCCAGTCAGGATTAACTCATTTATTTCAACTGAATTGTGATCTATAATGGTGTAAGCTAAATTTTGGCTACTATTTCAATAAAGCATTTTCCTTGATTTTTGGTTAGCATTTACTTTCAGCTAATATTGGAATACCGTTATATAAGAGGGGGAAACCTCGCAAAAACTCATTAATATTGGGCAAGTGTCATTATCTCATAAAGCTACTACTAAAAGACATTTCTACTCTTGCATAGGGTTATGGATATTTTGGAGCTTATTCATGCTACGTGTCTCTTCAGTCCTCTTAATATTCAATAAGCAAAAAGAAGTATCACTCGGGTTATATGAACCAGATTTCCTACGTCATTCACAAACCAACCTTTAGATAAGGTAAAGTAGCAGTTAGCCCGGTTATTAAGGTTTCTGGATAATATTTTACTTAAACTGCACGTTCTTTTATTTTTGTGACATACGTAGTACATTAACCGAAGGCTAAATCTGGAGCATGAATGCAATCAGGTGCCATTAACACCTTAACTGCTCAATCCTTGTAACAAAGAGAAAATATTCAGCTGTTGTTATCATGCCCTCAACTCCTAGAATGTTTGTAGACTATTGATCTATATGCCAATAAATGCGCACGATTACACATCGTATGCTGCAAGTTGTTATAGATTGATATGGTGTAGATATGTGTGGTTTAGGCTAAGATTGAGAAACAGCATAAGAACGAGATAAATGTGAAGGTTTGGAAGCAACTGACATCAACAAACAGGTATATTGCTGTAAAGCAACGAAGAATTTTAAGGGAGGAGCTAATAATAAGACCCACATGAAAACTTAAATCATCATCGAGGAAGAGATTTAGTCATTGTGCAACTTTGAAGAGCAATAATTTCGGTCAAATTCCTCAAACAACGCATCACGGACCAAGATTGTTTGAGATTTCAAAGTCTCATACTTTAATATCGAATATATATATATATATATATATATATATATATATATATATATATATATTAGAATAGCTTAACTTCATGAATGAATTGATCTGGTTTAGAGATAAGCCCAGGAATTTAAACCATGGGACCTTCCGATTAAAAAAAAATCAAAATACGCAAACCCAGTTTCAAGTTAGAGTAATCATTTTCTCCTACAAGCTAATCATTCATGTACATCAAGCAAATCAGGAGGGAACACAACAATCATCACAAATTAATGATTATGTATTCATCTTCATTCCAATAAAAGCAAAAACAAGAAGCACATCAGGTAAAGTAAATCAAAATCGCACAGTAAGAAATCACGTGTATCAGGAAAAACAAACAAAAAATATTAAAAAAAAAAAGAAACAGAGATAATCACCTCGATTGGGAAATTGGAAAACCGAGCAGACACGGGGCACTGAGAATTGAGATCGTATATAAAGCCTTTGAAATCAGCGTCGCAAAACGATGCCGCAGACGAGACCAACACGCACATCACAGACACGCACAGCAATCTCCTCGTGCTCGAGACCTCCATACGCAACGACGGCATCTCGTTTCTCATCACATACGATGATACAAAATTTATGGAGGAGAGAAAAGGGGACACAAAACCCTATAGATCGAATTGCACGATAAATTCTGTAAGCAGATGAATTGAAAATTCCCCTTTCTATCTTTTTTTTCTTTTAAATTATTACTTTATATGATATTTCTTTTTGGTATCCAGCTGCGCTTTCCTCCGTTTATCTTTGTCCGTCCTTGGGTTCAATTCAAGACTTCCAAATTCAACTCCCAATTTCTTCCAATATATATTTTATTTTCATTTATACCCCTAAATTATTAGCGATATATCATTCAACCCATAACTTTTTAGAATGTATCAATCATCTCCTATTCATTAGGACGATTGGTTCATATATATTCATACGTGGACCATTTTGAGTTTTCATGAAAATTTTATTTTGATCAGTCATCATTTAGCCAATCATTTGAATATTCTCCGTTTTTCGGTTTTAATAGTTTCCATTGTGGTAATTAGTTTACCAGTGTCCAACTTGTGTTACATTTTTAAACTCTTTCCAGTCGAAACATAATCTCACCTTTAAAATAGTTAATATTTTAGGCATTGCAAGTATTTAAATACTTCCTCCTTTTGCATAATTATAGACCAAAAGCATTGATTAAATATACTAGAGTGAACTTTTCTGGTTAGCCGAATTTGCATGCTATTGGCCCGGGCTTTACTTGGTCCAAAAAACAGGATTATCGTATTAAACAAAAAAAAAATCAGATCATGCATCAATAATCGCATATTTCATTTTTGGCTAACGTATAAACAAAATTGACGATAGAAATTATACGATAATGTATCAAGATTAACTCGTTGGATTCAAAGAAAATAAACCCGTCTCAAAAAGCAGCTAAACATACATTATTGCTTTGCCGGTTCTCACATGAAAATGTCTAAAAACACGAGGAGTAGTAAACTCCGACAAAAAATAATTAGGAGAAAAGTCCCAAACCCTAGTCTGATTCAAATCAATCATCAGTTCAAAAATCTTGCATCAAAACAAGATATGATAAATGGCAACATTAGAGTTCAAATTTATTAATTATTGCTATTATTCTTACGAATCAAAATCCAAACCTTAAGCTTCCCCTCCCAATGTAAGCAACATAAGACGAAATCAGCAGCTTCATCCCCTCCCTACAACCCAACAGACTTCTCAATCTTCTGGATTTGGTTCAGGAATATCCACGTCATCTACACCACCAACCAAACAAACATCACCCTCAGAGAGAGAGAGAGAGAAGAGGGAGAGAGAGAGAGAGAAAGAGAGAGAAAGAGTACCATGACATGAGGAGCAATCCTAACACAGTACACAGGGAACCCAGTGTAGAACTTGAAGGGTCCCCCTGATTTGAGAGTCTTCATAGCACAATCCAGAGAACCCGTGTAAGGATACTTCCCTAAGGCATCGGGCTGCATCTTCTGTATCTGTGTTTTCACGTAATCAAACGGCAGACTACACGCAGCAGCAAAGAAACCCGACACCGTGCTAGCCCCTGAAAAATAAAATTAAAATAAAAAAAGAAGTTACATACAAAATTATGATTGTCATTGAGAAACAGGCAAAAAAAAACTAGTAATAATCTCACCTAAGATAGTAGCAGCCTCTCCGAAGCCAAGAGAATCCTTACAGAACTCGACGCTCTGGTCGTAAGAAGCGAGCATTCCCATGTTGAGAGCCATGGCTCGGACCACGGTGGGGCCCGCGCCCTTCCAGAGGGCCAAAACGCCCTCGTCGGCGACGATGCGGTAAAGGGCGTGGAAGGCGTTGGTGTAGTTCCTGCGTTGGGCTAAAGGTAATGTTGCGTCGGCTTGCATTCGAATGAGGGCTAAATCCGCTGGGCTGCCAACGGAGGCTCCGATGGCTCCCGCGGTTAGCCCGCAGAGAGCCTTTTGGTATAAGGGCAGTGGCTTCCCTTCGTTGGCTTCTATTGCTTTGTTCGTAAGAATCCTGTTGGAGAGGTGGGTTCATGGATTTAGATGCTTATTTTTCATATGCCATGATTTGATTAGACACACAGATGTATGTAACTTCAAATCATTACAAGCCATGATTATGTGACGACTTTAATCAATCCTAAATATGATTCATCACGAAAGCCTTTTGTGTCAATTGAAATTTTTTACCGAAGGCACATATTAGGTATACTATACCCACGAAAAGCAATGATAAGGTATCCCAAAACAATGTACAGAGTTAAACTAGAATAAATAAAGTATACCAAGTGAGCAGCCTTGAATTAGATGGTATGAAGTGCTGGAATAGTGTTGGTGTTAATTTATATATCATAGAAAACAACAGTTGATGTTCATTGTATATCCGTGGAGCCACAAAGCAAGAGTTGTATGGTATAATGGGTTGAGAGTTTTTAGCCATAAGCCTAATCAAACGGATGCATGATACATTACTCACTATTTGCAGGAATCCGAGGATGAATATCACCAAAAAAAAATTAACATTTAGCCCGTGAATTAAGCTTGGCTAATAGTAATCAAGAAAAAACTCTTGTAACTCAAATAATTCTAGCATCTGCAAAAAGGGAAGTACTCACTTGAAAGTACCAAGTCTAGCAGTGGTATATGTAGCTTGTCTAAGAAGACCAGCAGACAAACCCTGCAAAGCAACGCAAATCATGTAAGTAAATAGAATGGTTGAACAAATACCGCTTCTGCATTGAGGATCAATAGCAACGAACGTTACTGAAGTGGAAAAGTATCGAAAGTTAGTTTCTGGTCAGACAATACATATAAGATATCTTTCTCCAGAAAGTCATTTGCAAGCCATAGATCAAGTCACAAACAGCTTAACAGTGTCAACAACCAAAGCAGGTAAATTAAATTTAACTCTCGCTTGAGCAACCTTGTAAAAGGCACCAACACCCTCATTCTTAAGCATGGTCTTGGTCACCTCAGCAGCTGATCCCTGTCCCAGTTGTATTCTCACCTGCATCACAGAATGAACCTCGCAGATAAATAACTTCAAAACTCATTAAGAAACGTAAAATCCAAAATCTCATGGCAGTGAAGATTTCTATATCAACATCAAGAAACTAAGATGAAAGCCACATATACTGAGATCTCCACAGATCTGGTTCGGGAGATGCTTCAAAATTAAGACAGATCAATGAGACATCACTGCTCCGTTTCTCAATCTCAAAGCACGGAAGCTAGATCTGCGACCACCATTACAAGCATTGAACGAAAAAGTAACATTGACGATCTTCAAGCATAGATCTCGGTTTACGACTCTAAAGACCTTAATAATGATTTTTACAGATCGAAAAGCAGCAAAACGACGCTAACATTCATAGAATAAACAACATCGAGGTCCCCGAAGCAATAGAAACAGCAAAACAAACTCTCATCCGATGAAGCAAAAGATTGAAAAACGCAAACACGTCAAATGAATGCTACCTTGATCATATCGATCGGCTGGATAACACATGTGGCGAGCATACCAGATGCGCCACCATTGACGAAGGGCTTCACCGTAGGCCAAACACCTGATTTCGGCTTCTCCTCTGCCATTTCTCCTCCTCTGCGTCAATAGATTCCCGTTCGATTTGCGTCCGTTTATTTCGCTTCTCTAGGTTCTTAGAGAGAGAAAACAAGTAAGAGAGAGAGATGGGAGTGTGTGACAGTGTGCGATGTCTATTTAGTATTTAGTGATGGTGAACAAAACGAGGGTTTTATGCTTTTACTAACAACACTCAACAAGGCAGGGTCGGGCTTTCCATATCGACCAAAAATTTAAAAAACAATAAAATTAAAAATTGAAAAATAAGCAACAACACGTTTTGTGTTTAAATATTATTTTTCTCCTAATTATTTCGAAATACACCATCGGCCAACTGTTTCTTCAAAGAAATATGTGTGGTCGGACGTTTCATTCCTTGTTATTTGTCTTTCTATTCAATTCGATTGGGATCTTTATATTCTCGATTCAACATATCAGATTAGTTTTTTATTTGCGGTATAAAGATTACAAAGTGGAAAGAAAATGATAGACATATATTACCACATTCGAAGCATAATGTATTGATATATTATTATTTGCCTTAATTTTTTTCACGCATAAATTATGCATACCAAACGGAGCATGTATAACGATTCACATTGTATTATAACATAGTTAACCGAGAAAATTATATTTCTGAAATGAAAACATGTAATTCATTAGTTGGATAAGGAAATCTGCCATTGTAGAGTTTTTGCAATCACATTACAATTATATAAAGGTAGTTATCCTTATATAAAAATATATATATACAAAATCGAAAATGGTCCTGACTCCTGAGGACGTGAATAAAAAGCCCAAGTTGCTTACACGTAGAGATGTTCAATATATGTTGGGCTTAAGTCCAGCGCATTAGTGACCCAAAGGCCAAGGTTTATCATCACAAGCCTTATATTGAATTTTCTAATAAATACAGGAATAAATTTTCCAAGGTTTTGAAAGTTTACTAGATTGGTCCTATATTCCTAGCCTTGTTGACCTGATTTACATAGTTTATATGCTATTGTATTATATTAGAGCTCTCGTGATTTACTTGTCTCACAGGTCATAGTTTCCCCGGTAAAAAATAAAATAAAATAAACAGAAATTTATTATATTTTTCTAATTGAAAATTTGAAATTGAAGTACAGGAACACAATCACCACTTTCAGGATACTTATTCACTGTTATCAGTATCTTTGCAAACTTGAGTGAATTCTTGTACATAAATGGATGAAGTGAGAAGAATATAATAAATGCATGTGACGAGCCAACTCAGAAGCCAAGCCACCTTCATAATTGCAGCAAAACTAATCTTCATATGATCATTGATTGATTACATGTTGCAATTTCTGGGCCCACTTGAATTATATATATATATATATATATAATATTGCAAGTTACAGCAACCATCCATTAGATATATGCTAATACCTTATCTTCTCTTTTTGGACGACGATGCGGATTCTCCAAGGTTTTCTTTTAATCGTTGTCAAGTTGTCTTTTATATCGAACCCATGTATGCACTTCACATGAATACCTTTTAGTATTTTAAAAAATTAATAAGAAAATGAAAAAAGAAATTAGAATTTAGAATTTTTCAGCATGATCAGAGTTTCACATGGGACAACACGGTCGGGTCAATTCGTGTCCCATTTCAGAAATGATCAATTACTATCCTCACGGCTAACTCACCATATGTCTTTTACAAGTATCTCCAGTAAACATTACGGTCTCCCACCCCGATAAAATTCAGTTTCAATTTTGCGAGGTTTCAACGTTGTTTTAGCATTTCCAATCCAATTAAATTCAATTTGAAGCAAATATGAACATCACATTAGCTATGCGATGACTCCACTTTTCAGCGGGGCTATTATCGCAACCTTTGTATCACATCCCAAATACGCAGACTATGATAGTCAAGAAGTTCAAGTGAATCCGACTATATAAATCCTCCACTTTAATATCGTGACACGACAACTACACCTTCTCTCACGTGACACCAGTGTTTTCTTTCAATGGACATATTCCTACTCAATCAGCTATGAGTATACGTCACATACTCTAAGGATGAAATTAATCACCGGAGTCATGTAAAATTTGTCCCACATTCACCCAACACGTTAGTCCTGAGAATCAAACTCATGACCTAGGGTTTTGAATGCCACTCCTCATCATTAGGTAATTGGAAAGAGGGGACATCAATCTTCTTACCACCAACAAGAATTACATTTCTATTTATTCATAAGATTATGTATTAGGGAAGTATTCTCCAAAATTGCAAATGACTATAGGTTCATAATATTTTTAATAAAAAAAATATCGGGTTTGCTATATTAGCAACCTTAATTTTTGTTGATAGGTGTCGAGTGAATCATAATTGGTGAACATAATAGACTATATTGGCACTTGGGATATAAAAAAATTTAATACTATGGCGGGGCATTTTGGGTAGTTCATAACGGACCGTCGGTGGTGTGCAGAAGCCAACTCATAGATGACGATAAGTGGGCCAAGTATGAGGTGGCGGGCCACTTAATGAAATTCTTTTTTGTTTTTGTATTATCTTTTTTTCTATTTCGCGTCAACACACACAACACAACACACTTGCTATTGGTTGCGCACATTACGGTCAAGAGGAGAGAGATATTTTGATATTTGGGGAGGTAAAGATCGCAAGCTCATATCAATCAATCTCCATCAACAGAGAGAGAGAGAGAGAGAGCGAGAGAGGTTTGGCTGATTCTTATCCCATTCAGTCGAGATCTGAAGAAAGAGTTGTTGGCGAAGGAGAAGGATGAGAGAAATCATCAGCATTCACATAGGTCAAGCCGGTATTCAAGTCGGAAATTCATGCTGGGAGCTCTATTGTCTCGAACATGGAATTCAGCCCGATGGCATGATGCCGAGGTATTTGCGATTAATTTCGTTTATCTTCTTTTGTTTTGTTTGCATTTCATGTGGATTTCTTCTCATTCGCTGATCCGATTCATCTCTTTCCTGTCCTGTTTGATTCTTCTTCGGCTGATCTCGAATTAACAGATCTCTTAACCTTCTGAATGAATTTTGAATAATCAATTTTGTGAAAACCTTGCAGCGACACATCTGTGGGTGTAGCGAATGATGCATTCAACACTTTCTTCAGTGAGACGGGATCGGGAAAGCACGTTCCGAGGGCTATCTTCGTCGATCTCGAACCCACGGTGATCGACGAGGTCAGGGCCGGTGGATACCGCCAGCTTTTCCACCCTGAGCAGCTCATCTCTGGAAAGGAAGATGCTGCCAATAACTTCGCCAGAGGCCACTACACCGGTATGCATTATAATGTTTCTAATGAGCTGAAATTTTGCAAAATCTTTTTCAATTTGTCCATCATCACATAAACAATGCAAGCATTCAAGAAAGTAACAGGCAATTTTGTAGATAATTTGTTGGCTGACTCTGATTCATCTGTTTGCAGTTGGGAAAGAGATTGTTGATCTGTGTTTGGACAGAGTGAGGAAGCTGGCTGATAACTGCACGGGTTTGCAGGGTTTCTTGGTTTTCAGTGCAGTCGGTGGTGGCACCGGTTCCGGCTTGGGTTCCTTGCTTCTTGAAAGATTGTCCGTTGACTACGGGAAAAAGTCAAAGCTCGGGTTCACCATATATCCTTCGCCCCAGGTACTTAAACTTCTTCGAAATCATTACCCAAGAAATTTCGGATTGCCCCGTGTAAATGCATCAATTATATCTTTTGTGGGTCAAATTTTCTTTTTTAATGCAGGTTTCTACTGCAGTTGTTGAGCCTTACAACAGCGTCCTATCCACTCACTCTCTCCTCGAGCACACCGATGTTGCAGTCCTCCTCGATAACGAAGCAATTTACGACATCTGCAGGAGATCTTTGGACATCGAGAGGCCCACGTACACCAACCTTAACCGTCTGATTTCCCAGATTATCTCATCCCTCACCACTTCTCTACGGTTCGATGGGGCCATTAACGTAGACATCACAGAGTTTCAGACAAACCTCGTGCCCTACCCCCGCATCCACTTCATGCTCTCTTCTTATGCCCCTGTGATCTCCGCTGCTAAAGCCTACCACGAACAGCTATCGATTCCCGAAATCACCAACGCGGTATTCGAGCCCTCGAGCATGATGGCTAAGTGTGACCCAAGGCACGGGAAGTACATGGCCTGTTGTTTAATGTACCGTGGAGACGTCGTTCCTAAGGACGTTAACGCTGCTGTGGCCACCATCAAAACCAAAAGGACTGTTCAGTTTGTTGACTGGTAAGATCTATATTTGTTCATATTTTCAATACTATTTTAATGTAGCATAACCTCTATAAATTAATACTCGTGGGACTACCAAATTTTTATTAATTAAAAGTGTATTTAGTTAATGTAAAAATTGATAATTATTAATTTATACATTAATTTGTATTTATTAATTTATAATGAAAAATTAAATTTACAAATATTTTTTCAAACTTCACTTAATTAATTATTGTACCATGTATGTATATCAAATGAAGAGCCACCTGAAAAAATCTTTCAGTCTGTAACCGTATTAATGCTTCTTCTCTTCAATGATAAAGAAAGTTAGAAACAGAATTCAATGTGAAACTGATTTCAATAAAAAATACATAAGGCAAATGCGCCCTCATATATCATTCATGTAATAATATGTAGTTTATAAGGGATTATCAATTTGTATTTTATATGGGTTCTATAGAAATCAAATGTTTTATCTTATAATATTAGAGAATCATTAATTTAGAACTTCATCCCGAGTCGGGACCGACAAAAAGTATTACTTGGAGAGTATATTAAATAAATAGAGTATTATCAACTTATCGAGTTTCTACTGTACGAAGTTGAAAATCTGATGATTTGCACTTCCTTTGACCTTTTTACAACAGGTGCCCAACGGGGTTCAAGTGTGGGATCAACTACCAGCCGCCGACGGTGGTGCCAGGTGGCGACCTAGCCAAAGTGCAGAGAGCCGTTTGCATGATCAGCAACAACACGGCGGTTGCTGAGGTGTTCTCGCGAATCGACCACAAATTCGATCTCATGTACTCGAAGAGGGCCTTTGTGCACTGGTACGTTGGCGAAGGAATGGAGGAGGGAGAGTTCAGCGAAGCCCGCGAGGACTTGGCTGCTCTCGAGAAGGACTACGAAGAAGTTGGGGCAGAGGGAGTTGATGAAGAAGATGAGGGAGAGGATTATTGAAGCCATTGTGATGAATGGTACACACTATGTTTCTTTGCTTTGTTCTTCTCTGTTTCCCTCTCTCTCTCTCTCTCTTTCGTTGATGAATTGGTGTGATTTGTCTTGTGTGTGCTTGTTTGGTTGTTGTTTGAATCTCTCGCTTCCTTGTGATTATATGGAATATTATTATTATTATTGCGCATTGAATAGGTAATTTGTTTTGTGTGTTGAAAGGATTTATTACGGTGTTAATTGATTGCAACACTACCCATATGACATGTCTTGAAGAAACATAGGTATGCTAGAAAATCATTTATGCTGAAAGAATTTGTTGCTGAAACTCCAAGTTATTTACCATTTGGAATTGGATCGACGAAAATGTTTGCTTGAGGTGACGTGGAGTGGTGTGGCCTACTTGAGTAACTCCCTAGTTACTGTTGTCACCGTACAAATATGGGTGAAATGAGACCATCATAATCTTCATAATCAAATAGCTGCTGAAAGAGAGGGTTTGTTAAGACATTACTACTTCGAGTTGAATTATTTAGAATAATAATGTTTAGCAGATGAAATTGTAATTTAAAATTTTAATTGTAGTTCCTGAGGATAAAATTAAGTAAATAAAATTTAAGCGTAAATAATCAGTAATTAATCAAAGTTAATATAAATAAAAAAAAGAGGGATAGAATGTAATTTCGTCTGACGTAGCAGATTAAAACGAAGCAAATATTTATACACTTCTTCACACTTCACATGTATAGATTAGATAACTACAAGAGCGGATGATTGATTTAGTGGTCAAGTCTTGGGAGGGAAGATATCAAAGTTAGGGTTTATGATTTGAAAGCAAAGTATGATATCATAACTTTGAGTGAGCTTAATGAATTTGTCCATAGTGTGGTTTGCCTAATTGACATAGTTTACACGCTAAATCGCAGTTTACTAGGTGAAACAAAAAAAAAAATAGTAGCTACCTTAAGCTCAAGAAACTTTTTTTTTTCCCGAAAAGCTCAAGAAACTTAAGTTGGAGTTTTTGGGTTCGAATTCATTAATGGTCCGTTTGGATTGACGGATTTCGATTTGAAATTCGGATTTCGTCCAAATCACCCGTTTGACAACCGTTCGGATTTGGATTTCGATTTCATCCAAATCCGAGGAGAATTCAAACCCTATGTTGTTTGATGATTTTGAAATACAATCTCAAGTGGTCCGCTTTTGAAATCCAAATTCTCGCAGTAATAATTTCATAAATAATAATAATAACAATTACGAGTGAACGATGAGCCGAGCCGACTCGCGTGCTCGATGGGGCGGCTCGAGCTCGATGAACGACGAGTCGAGCCGGCTCGCGAGCTCGACGAGGCGGCTCAAGCTCGACGTACGACGTCGAGTTGATTCGAAAATAGCTTAGCTTAAGCTCGACGAACGATGAGTCGAGCCGGCTCGCGAGCTTGATGAGCCTACTCGGCAAAAGCTCTGCGCGAGCCGACTCACGAGCTTATTTTATTTTGTAATTTTTTATTTTATTTTTGTACATTTTAATTTTATAATAAAAAGTTCGAGGTCGAGCTCGGGCTCCATTTTGAAATTCGGATTTCGAAATCGTAACGTTTGTCA
Organism: Linderniella brevidens; assembly: GCA_004919715.1. Lineage (NCBI taxonomy): Eukaryota > Viridiplantae > Streptophyta > Magnoliopsida > Lamiales > Linderniaceae > Linderniella > Linderniella brevidens. Next base: position 8,461,098 of record SWDC01000158.1, read on the forward strand.
AACGATGGATTTGGATTTGAAATTATGATTTTGAAATTTATAACTTGAAATCACATATTTCAATTCAAATACACGAATCCAAACGCACCATAAGGTTCTTGAATTTTACTGTTGGATGGGGAGTAGGACATTTTGAACCGGGGGAATTGATTCCATTCTTGTACAAGGAAATTGAAAAAGGAAATGAAAAAAATATTGGCAATAATTAAAATAAATAAATTAATGAAAATCGTGCTCAGGCCCATCAATACATACTAATCCAAAACGACGCCTTCGTACGTACGAGTGAGCTCTGAGACGCCGGAAAAGGGACATCGCTCACTGCTACAGCTGATATCCTTTTGTTTTCAGGTGCAATTTCTATTGCTTATATATAGCTCTGCTCGTCAAATCTCCTGAGCTGCGCGCTTTGTCATTTTTCGTACTGTTGCTCCTCCGATTGCTTCGTCGCTGTCCAGCTAGCGATTGATTGGCGAATATTTTTAACCCTTTAAGATAGATGATGACGCAATTTTGACGGTTCCGGTGAGCGATTGTGAAGAATTATTGAGTTGAGATTGCACAAATGTCCTCCTGTTTTCTGCGATAGAAAATGATTTTGCTTTTTCGTGGCTAAATACTGAATCTAAAGCTACAACAATCCTTGATGAATACAGTTAAAGATGATGATGGCGTCAGCTGGAGGAGGACGATCATGGCCTTCGACGACCTCGGTTTCTGCCTCGGGAAAGAGAATACAGAAAGAGATGTCCGAGCTCTGCACCGATCCTCCGCCCGATTGCTCGGCTGGGCCCAAAGGCGACAATCTCTACCATTGGGTTGCCACTCTTTTTGGTCCCCCCGGTATTATTTCTCCTCTACTCTAATTCTTTTTCTAATTTTACCTTTTTTATCTTGTGAAGGATTCTTGTCCACTTTTAGTGTTACAAACGGTGCATTTGGGAAGTTGCAGATTGCGTTCAATGAATGTAGTGTTTCCTTTTGCCGAGAACGGATGTTAATAGTTTGTGGTTATTACTAGAACATCATCAAACCAAAGATTTAATCTTTAAAGATAGATAGATAAAAGTTCGGTATAAGGTTGTTACCTGAGACTTCCTTTTATTTTTTGAATCTTATGAATTTCTGCCCAGTTCCTTGACTTCAAGAGAAATTCATATACAAATGCATGACACTGATAGTATTTATCTCGGGTTTGTTGTGGAGATGGATCGGATTCAATATATAAAAGAAAAAAGCAAACTCCCATATAGTTGGGTTTTCTGATTGAATGGAACAAAACCCTTAAATTTGAACACATGGATCATTCTTGTAGGATACCCTTTCCATCTATTTATTCGTTGTTTTTTTCGTATCCGATTCAGTGTCATCTCTCTAATAATATACCGATGTAATTTCTTGAGATTTGACGGAGTGATCACTGGATCTCATAAAGTTGATCTGTTTCTGAGGTGCAGGGACTCCGTATGGTGGAGGCATATTTTTTCTTGACATAACATTTCCTGGAGATTATCCTTTTAAACCTCCCAAGGTAAAACAAATATGAAGGCTTCATCACATTCAGACGAATAAAGCCCCCGAAAAAAAAGAAGCAAAAAGCACTTTTTCTTTCTTATTTAGGTTGTCTTCAAGACCCGAATCCACCATTGCAATGTGGATTCTGCGGGCAACGTTAGCTTGGACATCCTTAAAGAAGGCTGGAGCCCAGCTCTTACCATCTCCAAAGTTTTGGTCGCCTTGAGATCCATGTTTACCAACCCTGACCCGTGTATGTATTGTCTATTTTCCTGGGTTTTTTAGGCTGCATTTGATATAAAGATTTATGTGTAGAAAAGAAAATAAAAGAAAATGTGTAATGTATCATTGCTTAGATACATTAACATTGTTTTTCTTCCTCTTTTCCACGTACAAATTCCGCGTAGCAAACAGAGCCTTAATAAACAGTTGTGTTTTTTTTTTCCTTTCATTTTGTGGAATTTGATTGGGGTGGGTTTTTTTTTTTTTTTTTTCTTGCAGACAAGCCTCTTGTTCCTGGCATTGCACATTTATACTTGGCTGACAGGGAAAAGCATGACCAAGTAGCTGCTGAGTGGACTCTACGATTTGCAAGATGATGATTATACACATTATCAAGGACTATTACACAGTATATGTATCTTCAACCTTCCATAGCACATATACTTACGTGTATGTATGTATAAATCACTGCTATAGACAGGATAACGCCACTTTTGGTCCCCGATGTTTGCCCGTTGGGCAATGTCGGTCCCCGATGTTTCCACATGCCACATTTAGTCCCCGATGTTGTTTGATTTGGGACAATTTTGATCCCTCACTTAATTTTCCGTTAATTTAGATGAAATTGATCTGATAGCGCCAAGTGTCGCCAAGTAAGCGGACTTCTTATTTAATTTTTTTTTGGATAAAACCACTTTTGGTCCCCAATGTTTGCCCGTTGGACAATTTTGGTCCCCAAAATTGGTTCACTCCTGGGATATTCCGTCTAAATTGACGAAAATCTAACCGAAGGAATAAAATTTTTCCTATGTGGCAAGCGGAAATATTGGAAACCGAAATTGCCCAAAGGACGTCCCAAAAGTAGTTTTATGCAGTTATAGACTATAATGGGCTGGCTTTATAGTTGATATAAGGCTATCATGAATCAACCAGGAAACACAAATCGATAGGGGTACCAACATGGAAGTATCGATGGATGTTTTACATCTTACTACCTTTGGAAAATTGAATCCCCGGTTTTACATTACAGATAGAAATGCAGAAACAGAGTTATAAGTTCCTAAATCAAAGCGGTTTATATCAAGCCACACCACACTAACCATACTTAGATCTGGCGATCAAATTTACACGTGGGGCCCACATACGCCGTTCACGAACCTACACGGGTACTCTTTTACCGCGGTAACGATCAAGAAACTGCAGAAAACATTGTCAGAAAATGAGAATATCAGTCAAAATGAAATTTTTACAGATCATTCATTGCTACAAACACGCAAATATTGAGGACTTAAAGGCGGATAAGAGCTCAGAGAGTCTACGAGGATCCAACTCGTAAATGGGCAAGAAGCTGATCCCTCGAAGGTTAAAATACCAATTAAGCGTGCATTAAGTACTTGTCAACAGTCAACACCAAATGTCCCACATATCTAAGAAACATTTATCACTAAGCCTGCATATACCCCAGAAAAAAAATTCAGGAAGATATTTTTTTTTGGAAGTTCAGATACAAATGATATTATCAGAGACTTCACGGACTATTTTCATATGCCAGCCAACAGTGGAATTTACCCATATAATCATACCAGGTTACAGAGCAGCATCAAAGAGATACGCAAAGCTAGATGATATATTTATGTTTTCAGAAAGAGCAAGCACACAAAATTACAATAACAAATTCAACAGAGAGCCAGTGGTCATACATACCGATCTTATAAAAGGTTGTTGAAACAGCCAGCCAAGAACGGGAATCTTCTGCAAGAAAACAGCAAGCGTTGGCCAGAAACCACTGCACAATAGACAATTAAAACTCGGGTGAACAGTGAAGAAAAAAGAAATATGAAGATAGTAAAATTAATTTAAAAGCACTAAACCTGAATAGTACGATAAATCCATACGCCTCGACGATCATTCCTATTACAGGCCATCCAACGACCACCAAGAAGAAGCCAATACCAAACGAAATTGTTCCCTGAAACGAACATAGCACGAACTAATCAGTAACAAAGAAGGAACCAAACAACAGACTCTGACAAGTTTAGCATGATACCTTGAAATTAGAGCGCTTCATGAAGAATTGGGCAGATGATTTTAGTCCAATAGTTAATGCAACCCCTGAGACGAAGAGGATCTATATGTCCAGCAGAAGAGAAACAGATGAAGATCAAGTATCAGAGGCGTGGATGCAAGCCAATGCTTATCGCCAGAAAATAAAAAGAAAAAAAGAAAAACAAAGAAAGATACATACGTTTCCCATTGCAATTAGTCCCTTGTCGAAGAAGAAGATGATCCCGAGAAATGAAAATAACACTCCAAATCCCGACAAACCAAGTCCAATTTCTGCACAGAGTCGTCGCAGATGAATTTCATCAAAAGACTTGGCAAATTCCCAATACTGCTATCATCTTCGAACTCACATAGTTCAAAAAACAGAACTGAGCGACCAGAGAAATAGAGCTAATATATATAAATTCCCTTGTCATTTGATTAACAATTCTTTCATACACCGAGGCAGACATGCAGTAGACAAGAAACAATTTCAATAACAAAAAAAAATAGCGAATCGCGCAAATATCAGCCACAATTTATCGGTGTAACGACGACATGACTATGTGATTAACTCACTTTTCCGATCGTTCATCTCGAATGACATCATTTTCGACGTCTGGGATCACAATCTGCGACAATCGTTCAACGATAATCTTCTGAAACCCTTAATCGCTTTCCACGAAATCGCAGAGCACAAACACGCAGAGAAACGAATCGGTTTCGTCGACCTCCCCAAATTAACAACTCAAAAGCACACACTGATGTGACCACACGCACACGCACCGCACCGCACACATCTATTTATATGTCGATTGATATCTGAACTTGTCACAAAAATGTTATTTCATATTATACGAATAACACTTCCACATCCTAAAATATTTATAATGGTTCGGAGTTTAAAATATTATTTGGAACATTATCATCAAGAAATGTTTCATAAAATATAAAAAAAAATATTTAAATAAACATACTAATCATATTTATATCGTTAATGTTTTCGGTATCCTCAACAAGGATACCTCAATTGGTGGAGTCTTTGACATTTCTAAATTGAAGTTCAAGGTTCAATTTCAATTAGATGTTTCCATTGTCGTAGTCAATGTGAATTTGTAACAATACACGGTTCAAGGAATTAGTTAAAAGTTAGGGTCAATTTGTGGCCGATAATAATGTTTAGATTCATTTCTCAATAAACTTAGTCGGAGTATAAAAAATATACTGATTATGGAATTAGACATTTTCAAACTCAAAATGCAGTAATTTTTCTTCAATCATTAAACTCATTCTCATACTCAAAAGAATATTATAAAAATATTATATGTCACATAAACTTTTATAACTTTTCAATATTACCCATATATTTTATAATTTCACAAATTACATCACACAATTATTTTAAACTCGATTGAGAAAATATCTAATAAAATATAATTCGTACACATAAATCGAAATAAATATTTATCAAAACCTGGAATTGTAACTGCACGAGTCAAAAAACATGGAAATGGACATAAAAAGCATTATTCTTGCAAGTGAAAAATAACTTTCTTTTTTCAATCGAAATTAGTATACTCCTCCCAAAAATTAATAAATATATAATCTTTTTTATAAATAATTTAAGTATTTAGGTTACAACTATACTATTACATTATATAAAGATAAAAGAAAATATAAAAAATACATTAAAATATTTTATACCTCCATCATTAACAACCGAGCCATTAAATATATGCCTAGTAATTCCATCATTAGAGATTTTAGTACGTCAATTTGAGTCAAAAGCAAATTAAATGACACATCAATGAAACATTAAATAATTCTATGGACTTGTTATGCAAATTTTACATCAAACGCATTTTTTGAGTAATGACGCAAATTTGAGTTTTAATTAAGAGATGAACTAAAAAACTCATTTTGAGTTTAGTTTTTGGGTTCCATTGGAGTATTTTTTACCCCATTTTTTAAGTTGGGGTTCAATTGGAAATGGTCTTATGCAAAGTCGATATCGTTGCATAGCTGACAATGATCTTCAAATTTAAGGTTCCGGTGGTGTTTGTACTTGATATCTCTTGGCAAAAAAATAGTGTTCTCTCTTATCGCAATGAAATATATATTTGCCGCTAACCAAATTTGCCATTTTGTGCATCCTATTCCTACTTTGAGTAATTATTTTTAATTTATTTAAAAATATTTAAGATTTATTAATTAAATGGTATATATGCTGCGACATGGCTCGGATACAAATTGGCCACCCATGGAAACCTTCATCGCGCATTAAGCGTAGACGCGAACACAAAACAGATTAGATTATATATATAATATATATACGCATATATGCCCGCGAAATACCAAATAGAGAGAGAAAGTAGCATTACACCCGACGACGACGATTGAGCACGGCGTATCCGATCGCAAAAGTTAGGGTTGCTACATTGTATGTTGCTATTTACTGACAAATGATGCCTGTTGGTATGTCTGTGCCTGTGCAATGTCGATTTGATTCTTGTTCTTCTTTGATTTGTTGTTAATCTGGTTTGTTTTTTCTGTTTTTCCCTCCTTTTTTCCTTTACAGAATTTTGCATCGTTTCCTGTTTAGGTCAAGCTTTGTGGACATTTTCGTTTGTTGTGCGCGTTCGGTTCATGTTTTTGGTAGCTTAATTGTGAATTTTTGTTGTTCACCTATTTGCTTCTATAATAATCAGGGTTGTTCGTTTAGGTTTGTTGATTGTGATGCATCACGGTATATGAAAGCTGCATTTCTATCAGATTGAGTGGGAAGCTTTGGAATCCTGGTGGTTGGTGGACTTTCTGAAATTCAAGGATGCCAACATCTTGGTCCGATGCAGCCGAGAAGGCTCCTACCGTTAGCGGTGCGGGGGCAACAAATTCCCGAGCTCCTCGATCAACTTATGTTCCTCCGCATATTAGGAACAAGCCTCCACCTGTGGAAAACTATTCGGCTCCTGATTCTCAAACCGGTCAGGTGTTTGCAAATGACCTTCAGGGCAACGGTGGCCCAATTATAGCCGGAAATCAATCTGCTGGTCATCATAGGAGAAATAGGAGTGGGAGTTTTAGCAGTCGTGGTAGTTCTGGTTGGAATAACATGGGCATCGGCTGGGACCGTGGGAGAGGGAGAGAGGCTAATCCTTTCCAAGGTGATCCAGATCCCGAACCGGGGTTTGGGGAACAGGAAAACACCGGCATCAACTTCGATGCTTATGAGGATATTCCCGTGGAGACGAGTGGCAAAGATGTTCCTCCTCCGGTGAACACTTTTGCTGAGATTGATTTGGGGGATGCTGTAAATCTAAACATTAGGAGGTGCAAGTATGTGAAACCCACACCCGTGCAGCGTTATGCGATCCCCATAGCGTTAGCGGGTAGGGACCTGATGGCTTGCGCTCAGACCGGTTCTGGAAAGACTGCAGCTTTTTGTTTCCCGATTATCGGTGGAATCATTAAGAGCCCCCAGTTGCAGGGTCCTCGAGCACCAGCACATATGCCTCCACGCACGGGATTTCCTCTTGCTCTCATCTTGTCTCCCACTAGGGAGCTCTCTATCCAAGTAAGTTTGTTACGAAAATACCTGGTGTAATTGTTTTTGCTTGAATTTTACAGAGGGCGTTGTTATGTATAGATTCATGAAGAGGCCAAGAAATTTGCCTATCAAACCGGGGTCAGGGTGGTTGTTGCTTATGGCGGTGCGCCCATCAATGTTCAGGTTCCATTCTTTGCTATGCCCGTGTTCTTTATATATATATATATATATATATATATATATATATTGCAATGCACACATTAGAATTTCTCTCTTGGAAGGGTATGTCTGTTAATGTTTCGTAGTTGTTCCCTTAGATGTCGACTTTCCCATGTCCTTACAGTTGCTATGTTTACCTCTGTCAGTGCTTCTATGTAGAATTTCTTATTCGAGTTTTCTAAATCTGAGATTGATGATCTCTGAGCAGCTTCGCGAGCTTGAAAGAGGTGTGGATATACTTGTGGCTACTCCTGGAAGATTGGTTGATTTGCTGGAAAGAGCCAGGGTTTCGTTGCAAATGATTAGGTATTTAGCCCTAGATGAGGCGGACAGAATGCTAGACATGGGCTTCGAACCCCAAATAAGGAGAATTGTGCAACAAATTGACATGCCACCTCCTGGTATACGACAAACATTGCTATTTAGTGCCACATTTCCCAAGGAAATTCAGGTTGGCACTCTCAGGCTGATCTATTTTGGTTCATTTAACTGAAATATCACTAGTTTATTTTATACAACTGTGAGGCGTCCAAGTACCTTAGTGTTGCTTTTGATATTTTTTTTTCCATACTATATTCTTTCACTAGGAAAGAAAAATTGAAAACAGCTCTGAATTTTAAAGCTTATGTGTACGTGGTTTTCTTTCTCGAATTTTGTTGCCAGTATTTGTTCTGGTAGTTGCTTACGAACTATTTAATTGCAGGCTCTGGCTGCAGATTTCCTTTCAAATTATGTGTTTTTGGCTGTTGGGAGGGTCGGTTCTAGCACTGATTTGATTGTTCAAAGAGTTGAATATGTGTATGAGACTGACAAAAGAAGTCACTTGATGGACCTTCTTCATGCACAAAGGGCAAACGGTCTTCAGCCCAAGGTAAAACTCGACTAAACCTTTTTTTCTTTTGAAAGATAAAGCTCTTCTTATGTTCCAGTTAGAAGTAAAAAAACTGCACTGAAGGAACAGTGATTCATGATTTTTACTGTTGGGCCTGCAAGAATTAATATTGGGTTTTGAAATCTGTGACTCTCTTTTAACTGTTACGTAATTACTTACGCCATTCCTATCATGTTACGATAGTTTTTAAAACTATATCTAACCTTCTGCTGCACATCTGATCCTAAACTTTCCTGCAGCAAGCTCTTACTCTGGTTTTCGTCGAAACAAAGAAGGGAGCTGATTCGCTTGAGCACTGGCTTTACGTCAACGGTTTCCCTGCTACATCTATTCACGGCGACAGAACACAACAGGTATGTTGAAGTAATAATCTTCAAGGGCCAACATTTACTGAATCATGGATATCATAATGAGTTGAAATTGTCTACTCATATGTATTCTATATACAGTAGAAACTCGCTAAATTACTACTAGATTGTTTAATAAACTCTACAAGATAATATTTTTAACTCAATCCCTACTCGGAGATAGTGTTCTTACATAACAATTTGCTAAAATTATATGGTAATATACATTAATAGTTCCTTACATATTACATACTGTCACATGAATGATTCATGAAGGTTTCCCAAAAAAATGGGTAAGCTGGATTTTGTTTTTTCTGTTTAAATCAATTTCACCTTGATTCTCTCTGATTCAATGATTATTTTGTAGTAAATTAATAACCCTTTTAATCAATAAATTTGGGCTGTCCCAACAGGAGAGAGAATTCGCCCTGAGATCTTTCAGGAGCGGGAAAACCCCGATCCTCGTGGCGACCGACGTGGCTGCACGGGGACTCGACATCCCGCACGTGGCCCACGTCGTCAACTTCGACCTCCCGAACGACATCGACGACTACGTCCACCGCATCGGGCGCACCGGCCGCGCGGGCAAGTCGGGCCTGGCGACCGCCTTCTTCAACGATAACAACGCCTCGCTGGCGAGGCCGCTGGCCGACCTGATGCAGGAGGCCAATCAGGAGGTGCCAGCCTGGCTGAACCGGTTCGCCGTCCGGTCCGTCTCCGGCAAGAGCCGCCGGGGCAGCTCAGGTAATTTCGGGGGACGGGATTTTCGTAGGGACGGGTATTCGAGTAAAGGGGGAGGGATGGATCAGTATTACGGTGGTGGTGGGGGCATGAGTGGTTACGGTGGTGGTGGTGGTGGTCATAATCCTGCTGTGGCTAGTGCTTGGGACTAGGATTGTTTTTTTTTATTTATTTAGGGTAAGGAAATAATAAAGCTTGGGGGGAGTCTTTCTCTTCTCTGGCTACTTTTTCAGTCGCTTTTCGTTGTAATAATTTAGGTTTAAGCGTGTTTTTGTCCGAGGAGGAGTGTGGTAATGAAAATAAGTGGTAACTACTATAGGATTTTAGGTTATGACTTTTGTCAGGTAAGTGCCGCCTTTTATTTTGTGCCAATAAACCTTTTTGTTAGTATGTCTTATTGTAAATAGTTTTCTGGGGATGATTGTGAACGTGTACAAGTGTTAGTGTTTTAGTTTTGGTTGAATTGAATTGCTCGAAATGTATATGCTAAGCTCAAACTCGGCTCGTGAGCTTGTTCGATCGATGAGCTCGAGCTCGACTATCATGAGCTCGAGCTGAGCTCCAATAGAATCGGATCATCGACCTCGTGAGTCTGTTCTAGGGGTATTCATACTTCGGTTAACCGATGAATCGAACCAAAATTATTGGTTTGGTATTTGGTTTTTCTAATTTTTTATAACCAAACCGAAAAATCCAACTTTTATTCTACTGTTATTTGTTGTATTCGATTAAATTTCACCGTAAAGAGAAATATCTAAATTAATACATAATGTAAACAATTATATACTACGCACTATATAAATACATGTTAACCACGGTCATTATCACGATGAACAACGGCCCAGAAAACGATTCAATCGTCTCCCTCCTTTTTCCTCGCTTGCCGGATTCATATACATTTAGTAACATAAAATTGAAAACACGATCAAAAATTGTTTTGACAAAGTTATTGATATGCTTTTGTAATTATCAAATATAATGACCCAAAAGCAAAAACATATATACTTAATAACCTAATCTTATAATTTTGCAAAAAATAATTCGACGCCGTTTCAATATTCCACCAAAACTCCACAAAAACTTTTACCTCCGACACCATCGGAGTCAACCTATAGTGTGTATCGGGACCTTTCTCCATGTATCTTCGTGCGTGGCCCACGTGGAGTCAGAAAACATAGCTTTTATCGAAAAAAATCTCCTTTTTTTTTATCGTCTCTACACCCACACACATCTTGAAAAAAAATAAAAGATGAATCCCATAAACCCAGAAAGAACGAATTTTCGACAAACACTTTCACTATATATACGTTACAATTACAAAAGAAAAATACGATGATAAAAGAATATACAACAGCTAAGGAGACACGTGTCACATTTTCGTCAGCGTTACTACATCACTCAGTCGATCGCCTTCCACCACCACCGTAAACAACAATAGGAGACCCAAAACTCACCTTGAACCGAAGATTCCTCCTCTCACTCTCCGGCTTCCTCATACAAGACTTAATCATAGGAATCTCCGAGCCATTATCACGATTAAGGTAATAATCGAGCCCACAATGTACACCATCGTCGTCACCACCTTGGAAAACGTTTTCCCTCATCCTCTCCCACAGCTTGTAGAAAGAAGACTTGTAAGAAGAAGAAGAAGAATCGAAGCCACCGCTGTAAGATTCTTGAGTATTATTGAAGGAAGACGAGAGTTGTTGTTGGTTCCTCTTTGACTTCATGAGCGAGTCCATGGTTCGATAGGGCACGAGGTAGAAGACTTTTCCCGGTTCGAGGATCGAATCGGGGCTCACCACGATCCACGGGAACTCGAAAACGTCGGGCCTCGTAATGCAGTGCCGCGGGTATTTTTTCATGATCTCCGAAGCGGGGATCGGTTTTTTGAATATTAGGACGTGTTTGGGGTGTACGATCTTTAACACGTGGACTTCTTTCTTCTTTTTTCTTGTAAGGACTCCCATTTTTTTCTTTTTTCTTTTCTTTTTTTTTTTTTTTTTTTAAGGAACGAAGGGGAAAGGGGAAGGAAAATAGGGTTCAGCCGAGGTTTATATAAAAGAGGGGCTCCGATGATTTTTATGACGAGGATTATGACGTGATCGAGGATTTGTGATTGGATAATGTCGGATTAAGGAATATTTACATTTTTGGTCCTCAATGTTTGGCTTGCGGACGTTTTTGGTCCCCTATTTTCCCGAGTTATAGTTTCAGTTCCGAATGTTGTCGATTTTGAGCGTTTTTTGGTCCACCGGTTAGTTTAACCGTTAAGTTCGACGAAAATACGAGCTGGGTCAGCCCTACGGGTCGGTCCAGACCAACTCGATTTTTGTTGCCAAGAAAGGGAGACCTGGTCCGGCCCGTATTTTCGTCCAACTTATCGGTTAAACTACAGAGACCATAAACGTCCAAAATTGACGATATTGGGGACTAAAACTGAAACTAGAGAAACTAAGGGACTAGAAACGTTCAAGACCAAAAATTGGAGATAAAAAATGTAAAAATCTTGTAAGATTAATATCAATCATTGGTCGTATCGCTTTGAAGTTGAAAGGGATGAAATGAAATATCTCTTATTGAGATTGTCTCGTGTCTCTTCTTAGTGCCTTGCTGGCATTGGAAAGGCTATTCATCCTTTGAGGGGATAAACTTATTTTTTTTATTATTATTTTAACGATATAGTTAAATTGTCGAGTGAAGCCCTTTGAAGACAATGGGCGAAATCTCTACCAAGAAAGACTATCAAACAAGAGCTAGAAAAAAAAAACATAAAGAAAACAAGTATTGAAGCTTAGAACAAGAAAATCTAAAGAATATACCGTAAATCTGAGTCAAAAACTCCAAAAGTTATGTCTAATCAACTCATATTTGTAATACTCTTCATATTTTTCGTCCTCGACTTCAAAATTCCATCTTTTCCGTGACTGACACTCCCATAAATGGATAAAATAACTCATACAACGGGAGACAAAACTCCAACGAGAAAGAAAAGAAACCGAAAGAAAAACAAAAATAAAAAGGACGCAAAGCAAAAAAAAGCCAGAAATAAAGATGATTTCCTACACGTCCTTCAAGAATGGTGAAAAAAATCGAGGAAAGACTGTTTATAGTTAGAATTTTTTTTCAGTTTGTAGAGACGTGAGGAGAAAGACTGTCAATAAAAATATATTTTTTTTAGGGGTCGTCTTATTTTCTCAAGACCGAGTTTTCACACTTTCATCACAAAATGTTAGTGCAAACTCCAACGGTAACAAATGACAAACACGTTGCCCTAAAACGTGTAAGAAAAAAAAAAGGGAAAGACATAAAACGCCAACCAAGTGAATAAAAACGTACTTCTCCAAAAACATAAAAAAAATATATATATATATACCATCGAAGATCAAGAGTAGTATGTATCCATAATGTATATTATTTAACAAACCGGGGCCTAACACTCATTAATGATGTTCAATGCAACAAACTCCTTTAGTCCCGTTTTTCAGATAGCGATTTGGTGTAAAAACGGTGACCAAAAGCAAGTCCCAAAATCGCGAGGGGAACTAAGAACCGAAGAAGTTTTACGAGGAAGTCAGAGGACTTTTCTTGGCCTGATTGAGGAGAGTATGTTGTTGCCTTGGTGGTGGCTGTTGTAATAATAGTCGATGAATCGATGTCTCCTACGTAGTATTCTTCCAACATCGCCCTTGCCGTCGCGCTGTGGCCCACATCTTCGAAATCGTCAGTTGCATCTTTTCCTGAAAAAAAAAATAAAATCAAAAAGATTATATGTGAAGCTGCATATTGTTTCTGCAATTAGGTACAGTGAAGAGGATTTTTATTACAGAAAATTAATTACCGGTTGATGTCACAAGGACTTCGTCGCCACCGGGATGGTCGTCCAAGAACTTGGTCACATCATAAACCTATTTAGAAGAAAATATTGGAAGATATATATCTATTTGTTCGTTACACTAAACGTTGAGCTTTCAAAGGCATTCGATTCGTAAGAAATTATTGCAAGGGTGTCATAAATTGCAGTGAAAAAAATAAATAAAAACCAACCAAGAAGGAGCCCTGAAGATTGATTATTTTTCCCTTGTATTAACTCAGCCCGCACTGAGCAATCCAAAATCTCCGGAAAATGAAGTTTTTTGGAACAATCAAATAGAAAACTAGTGAATACAATATACATTTACATGAACATCAGTACTTTAAAATTTTATATACTTATTGTACACAAGAAATCGGTGACTCTCCTTCATACACAATAAAAACAGCATAGATCTGATACAATTAGCTATGCTTATAGTAGCATTAACATAAAGTGCAATCACTTCAAGCAAAGCCATCAATCAAATACTTGGGGAAATAAAAATTAATCAGAATTAAGCTAATAAAATAAGAAAAACACCTCCAAAGAGACATTACGCAGAGCCCACATCCAAAAAGAAAAAAAAAACTGATCAAATCTCAAACAGATCCACCTGTCAACAAGAATAAATACTGTACGGATCCATACAGGAAAAAAAAATCTAAACTTTACGATTGTGGGGCATCGGATACCTTGCCATTAATGATCAGCCAGCAATCCTTGTTCGTGTTGTGCTGGGAAACCTCCGCCAATGAGTAAACTTTAGACATTTCTAAAATATGGGGATTGAAATACTATTAGCTAAAAATTTTGGGGATCGAAGAAGAGATGAAAACCGGTTTCAGTAGAATGGGGAGAAAAGCATGCCAAGAACACTGCCTAGGTTGAAGGTTGGGTGAAATTATAATTATTTTTTTTTTCCCGAAAAGGTTGTGTGAATTTGAATTGAAACGCTCAAAAGTAGTAAGTGCGTGAGAGATGATAGTGTGAAGTGAATGATGGGCTCGGACTCTATTCTGTTTTAAAGAAAAATGTCTTTTTTATTTAAAAGAAAAAAGGAAAAAACAATTTCGGAAAAAGTTAAGGTCAAATTATATCGTCGAGAAAAATAAGATATTTTCATGCTACATCACCATCACCATCACCGATTTTTACTTTACGGTCGGCTATGATACGATTTTGACTTCAGCGAAACTAATTTCCTTCGACAACGTGTTACGTTCCAAATTCACACAGACTACAATAGTTATGTAAATATTATGGATAAATAGTCGGTTCCTAAGTATATATGTGAGGAGGTATCTCAATGCGATGCCAGTGTAGTCCTCAAACTCCAACTAAGTTCAAGTTGAGACGAATCTGAAACTCACCCTCTGCTATGAGATGGTATCGACATTCATCGGGACTAATTGTCCTGATATATGTATCATGTCCTATGTCCACACAGACTACGATAATTAAGAAGAAAAGTCCAGTTGAATTCGAACTCATGACATCCCCCAAAATGTATTCTCTCAATGATACACATATATATACCCTATATTCAGTAAATATATATATATATATATATATATATTAATGCTTGGATAAATTAACTAAACATAGCTCCATAACTAATTACCCCTCGCGAGACTCGCTCTATTTTTTTTTTTCAAGAAAATAGCAAAGAGCTAATCTTGGTAGTTGGCATGTGATCTCATTCCCAAAGCAACAACGCGTACAATTAATTACCATTAGAACCGGAAACATCCCAATTACCACAGCCCAAGCGGCGGCGGCGGCGGCGGCGGACCCCATCGACAACCAACCAATGGCGGCGAACTCCCGACACCAGCAGGACCAAGATCTGCCACGCGCAAGCTCCAACCGGACCCTGCTCGACATCATCCGCGACGAGGGCGGCGAAGTGGGCGCTGGAAAGGATAAAAATCGACCTCGCCGGACGTCCTCCTTCACCTCCACCGTGCAGGTGCCGACCTCCGACATGCCCATCATGACCCGGAACGGGTCGATGGATCTATCCGAACAGCAGCCCGGAAACTCATCTTTTCGGGGCAAGGAGAGGTCCGGATTCCCTTCGAGGAGGCTCGACAGGGAGGACTACTCCGACGAGGAGGACGAGGACGAAGAGGGGAACGAGAACGATGAGGATCACGAAGATGGGATGAGGTCAAGATTCAATTTTATATTTTATATTATATATAGGGATAATACACAATTTGGTCCAACCATGAACCAATTTAGCCCCCAATGTTTCAATTAAATCAATTTAGTCCTAACGTGACAAAAACCGTCAATTTAGACGAAAAATCATTAACTGTGAGACACGTGGCACGCTGTGATGATGTCATGTGTCAATTTTCTGTTGAAATTGACGATTTCCGTCAAATTGGTATCGAATTGGTTCATTTCCGAAACATGGAGACTAAATTGGTCTAATTAAAACATTGGGAAATAAATTGGTTCATAAGACAAAACCAAAAGATGTTTTATCCTATATATATATATATATATGTGTATTTTTTTTTTGAAAAGAATTTTATATTATATTATATATATAGCTTAATTATTTTTAAATATGTTTGGTGGATTGATATTTTCAGTGCACATAAATTATATCTGCAATTTTGAAGTAACCATATGATATTTGATGCTAGAAATCTAATCATGTCCAAAATTTAACACACGTAACCCGTACCTAACAACCGAATTGTGGCAAAATCATACGTAGCGTCGGAAATGCAGATTTGGACCAAACTTTTTCCCGATACCACGTATTATTTTTCCAAAATAATTGTCAGGTGCATCTCACGCTTGTTGATTCGAAATTAATTGTTCGGCGTTATTTGTCCTCGAATTGCTTCAATCGGTGGAAGGTGATGATTTGGACCGAAATATTTTTTTTTTCCAACACCGTGTTATGCTTCCAGCATCAACTGTCCTCGTATTTCTTCAATTTTGAAACTTATTATCCTAAAATCACCACTGGTGTTCAAAAAATGTCGCCTCCTATATAAAAGACCAAAGAAATAACTAAGCTTCCATATAAAATCTGACTGTACTAACATTAAAATGGTTTTCCATTCACCGTCGCGCAGAAACGAAGACAACGACGGGGATGGGGATGAAGAGAAGCAACAGCCCGTAAAAATGTCGCTGATGGCTTTGCTGGCGGAGAACGACGGCACATCGTACATGATGGACGACGACGATGAAGACGACGACGACGACGGCGAAGGCGAGTACAGAAACTGCTGCGTGTGCATGGTAAGGCATAGGGGTGCGGGTTTTACCCCCTGCGGCCACACCTTTTGCCGGCTGTGCTCAAGGGAGCTTTTGGTCCAGAGAGGGAATTGTCCGCTTTGCAATAATTATATCTTGGAAATTCTTGATATTTACTGATGATTTTAATTTAGTTATTTCATTATGTTATGTTGCTTAGATTGTGCCTTTTTTTTTATATATATATAAAAAATCAATAATAGATTGCAAGGCTTTTTCAATTGTGTTGCCCCTCCTCCATTATGTGTTTGGAGTGTTTCCTTATTATTTGATTAGTTTTTTATTCGTTAGTTATTTATTTAGGTTTTTACATGTTGACATTTGATTGGAGTAACGAGAAAACAATTCCCGTTCACATCAGCATCTCCGATGTCATATGTGTGTACGTTTGGACTAAAGTTAGGATTACTGGTGTTAATTGTGTCAAATTGATTCGATTTTGAAATTTAATGACCTAAATTATTATTCCGAATATTTATTTGTGTATTTGTGTTTATACTATTCATTGACGCTTATCTTTTTAACTAATACAATATAGATTCATGTTCAATTAATAATTTACTTTTACTGTTCTAAGCTACAACTAACCTCGATAGTCGATGCAATCAAGCGAAAATGCACCCTTGACCCGACCACATAAGCCAACCCTTGGCCAAATAGTTATTATTAAATTATTTTTTTTCTAAGTCATCGATTGGCTTATATATCTTAATCAAACCACCCCACTTACATCAATTTGTTTAGATTATATAACTTACTTGATGATATGAAGTCTTTATTGATATACCAATATCGTAGAACTCAATCGCTGTACCATTGTGAGGGCAACTAACAAACGACGCCAAATCAAAATATGAAATATAAGCGTAACAAAAAGGTATAAAACTTGCATTTATCAATTTTGGAAAATTTACATTTAAATACCTATTAGACTAAAAAAATATCAATTTAGTTCCTTATCAGAATTTTTTTATATGTAGGTATTTAATAGAATAAAGTTTTTACACATAGGTACTCATTTGTCGAAGGTACAACATATAAGACATTTAGGCACCATAAAGAAACGTAGTGTAGTACATAATAGAGTGAAAAAATGTGACTTTAGGTACCATAAGAAACGCATTTTGTTACCATACAAATGCGTAATGTTGTACGTAATATATATATATATATATATATATATATATATATGTATATGTACGTGAAAGAGTGAAAAAATGTACTCTCGGCCAAATGAGTAGTTATGGATAAAAACTTTTTCCTAATAGGTATCTGCATAAAAAATTTATCTGATAGGGGACTGAATTGAAATTTTTTTATACAAAGAGATATTTTTTTGTAGTTTCACCAATTTTAAATTATTATTATCATTAAAATAATATTAAAAAAGGTAGCGTGGAGCCTTGACATATTTTAATGAAACAAGAAACGTTCAAGACGACGACGGATTGAAGACCCGGTAATAATATCTTAAGAACGAGAAGAATAAGTCAAAAAACTCGAAGCGTTAGTGCTGCCCATGATGTTGTTGTATAAATGCATAACTCTCTCTTCATCATCCCTACGTTTCCTTTCGATTACATATATAGCTCTACGGCGTCCGACTACCTGTAGCTGCAGTAGGGAAGTCGCTGAGCATTTTGATCTTTTTTTTTTCCCATTTTAGCTACAACATTGAATTGTTGTATATATATTGCTTTGCTGCTGGAATTTTTCTTGAGTTCTGAGATACTTTCTGGTGGTTCATTCAAGGATTTGACGAAAGAAATATCTATGGCTGTAAGTCGATTCGTTTAAGCGTATGATAATAACTGCCTCCTATCTGTTTGAAAATATGCGGCTGTGGAGAAAAATTGAGTTACGATCAACTCTGAGCTGTTCTTTTAGGCACGAAGCTATTAATCTTGATATTGATTTTATGTGTTAAAATCATTTGAAATCTCTGAAAGTAGACAGATCCCTTTTTCTCCTACATAATAAAGATTGAATCTTTAATATAAAAAAACCTCTGAATTAATCTAATATGATAGCAGATGCAGAATGAAGATGTTCATAGACATGGCATATGTAAACAAGGGATCATCTACTCTTCTAGATTAGAAGTTAACTTGTGAACTTACAAGCACCATTGTGATTAACACTGAATGTTTTTCATTTCTTCACAAGCAGAGAGCAAACGTACCACAATTCGGAAACTGGGATAGTGACCAAAACGTCCCTTACACCGTCTACTTCGAGAAGGCAAGGAAAAACCGAGGCGGGAAGATGATAAACCCCAACGATCCACAAGAAAGCCCTGAACTTTATTCAAACATGGAGCCTCCGCCTCTTCACGGTGTTGCTCCTCCTCCAAAACCAGTCAAAAGAGGAGGCATTGTCAGGCCGAATCCCGAGCCCCGATCGGGCAAAGAAGACCACTCGAACGATTTCGGTAAGCCCTTTGTAAATTCTCCCGATCTCAGCAAAAACTCCAGCCGTAAATCCGCCAACGAAGCTATCTACGGTGGCCGCTCCCAGAAACCAAGCCGGTCTTCTAGAACCAGCATGGGCTCGGAGCAAAGCTTCGAGCGGTCCCCACTTCACCCGCAGTTTCAAGGGAAGAACTCTTATGACAGCAGCCACGGCACACCGGGCCGAGCCCGTCTGAGGTCCACTGCGCGTGGAGATGAAAGTGTGAGTTTTTATCAGTTTCTTCCATTTATCAACCTCTTAAATAATGTGACCCTTGGGTTCTTTTAGCAAATGGCCTTTGACCCAGTCAATATTTCAAACTAGCTTTGGTGGCCACAATTTTTAGTCAATGACCACTAATTTTAAGGGTATTTTCGTCAAAAGCATGATTCGTGGGGCCCCTTATATTGCACGGGACCCTTGCTATACAACACGGAGCCCGTGGTTTAAAGCAGGGGACCCCGTACTATATAGCAGGAATTTCGTTCCCGTGCTATACAACACAGGTCCAATGCTATTCAGCAGGGGTCCGATGTTGTACAACACGGCCCCCGATTGGACCCCTGCTATACAGCACGGATCCCTGCTATATATGAGGAACATAGGACCTCTACTAGAAAAAAATGTTGCACGGGTCCCGTCTATATTCACGGATCCCAGCTATATATGAAGAGCATGAGACCTCTACTAAAAAAAATGTGTTGCAGTCATGATTTGAACGCCGGACATAGTATACAGGCGACTGACTAAACAACCACCGTACTTATATAGAGATTTTACACGTGGAGGCTATTTTTTTAAAAGTAGACCAAGTCAAAGGCCATTTTAGTGTCACTGATTTCTTTTTTCTGAGGATTTGAAGTGAACAATCACAATTTTTTTTGCAGCCAGGAAATAAAGGTGCTGCGGTCCCGAGATTCGGGGAATGGGACGATAAGGACCCTCAGTCGGCGGAGAATTACACGCACATCTTCAACAAAGTGCGTGAGGAGAGGAACTCGGGAGCTGGGAATGCGACTCCGAGGCATCCTTCGTACGATACGCGCGTTCAAAGCCCGAAGAAATCGAAGGTTTATGAGTTGATAAATAAGGTTCTTTTTTTTTCCCTTTATTTGTGTATTTAAATTAATATTCTCATGCTTTCTTTTTTTCCTTTTATGTCGCAGAGCTGCTGCTTTCCTTGGTTCTAAAGGAAGCTAAGAGTCGTGAATTATGCTTGAAATCAAGTGTAGAATTGTTTTTGATTGGATGTGCTTGTTTGATGTATATAGATAGATGTTGCAGAATCTCAAATGAATGGCAATTTGACTGAGATTTGTTCTTTTTGTATTGAGACATCTTGGGATTATGTTGTTGCATGTGTTTCTGCTTGATATGGAAAAAGAGTCTGTTTTTTTTTTTGCGTTTGTCTTCGAATGAAAATCATGGTTTTAAAATCGGTTTTTTTGAATCGGACCGAAAATTTAGTGGTTTAATGTTTAGTGGGTTAATCGGAATAAAATCGGAGTAAAATCGGTGCTATATATATAATAAAGTTATATTTTATGAATAAATCAATTAAACAAAATATATCGGGGATTAAAAAGTAATTATAAAATGTGGTGTGAAGAATTAGATTTAAAATGAGATCAAAAATAAATTTAAAATAGAATAAAATAATATTCATCCTGAAATTTTAAGAAGGAAATTTATTAATTTTAGTACTTTCAATTTTGAGACAATAAATTGTAAAATTGAACTCATCCTGAAAACATAAATTTAGTGCAATAAGTTGTAAAAAAGAACTCATCCTGAAAACATAAATTTGCAATAAGTTGTAAAATTGAACTCATCCTGAAAACATAAATTTAGGGACCTGGGAAAATAATTTCACTGGAAACATAATTTCAGTAGGGAATTTAATGGTTCAGTAGGGCAATGGCATCTAAGAATAAGACAACAATATTTATGACACCATTGGTTTTAGCTATACAATTATGAATTAATATCGAAAAGAAAAAGATACATAAGAAGAAAAAAAATCCAAAACCAACTTCAAGAAAAAAATAAAAAATCAACCCATCAATGACCTAAAAATTAACCATGGTTATGTGCCTGAGGGGGTGAGTTACATCAACGCCTCCGGCATGCTCCACGAACTCAGCCGGCGACAGCGAATTCCCGTGGCAGACGCAAGTTATCACAATCTCCGCCGCCGCCGAGTACTTGGACAGAAATCCCATCACGGTCCTACCGTTGGGGCCGTTCCCCTTAACCGAGACGCAAGGCATGCTCACGCCGCTGCTCCGGCTCCGGCTCGGCGGCTTGGGAGGTTTCTTGAGGAGGCGGTGGCTTTCAGCTTTAGAGGGTGGAGAAGAGTTATGGCTGGTTTGCTCCGGCGACTTCTCGGTTAGGAGTTCGCCGGAGAAGGAATCTTCTCTCTCCTCCGTCAATCTCCACGTTTGGGTCTTTGCTTCTCTTTTCCGGCGAATTTCGCGGCGCCTCGTCAGCGCTTGGAAGTCCCTTCTCCTCTTCAACTCCGCCGTGGATTTCGGACCGATCCCATAATTATTATTACCACCAAAATTCAGATTTCGCAGTTGCTTCTCAGAATCTTCGTACCTCCCACCAAGAGATAAATCCAAACTCAGCTCAATCCCATCTTCTTCATCCTTTCCTCCAACGGGTAGCTTAAGAACCTCAATCAACGCAACCTCTTTCCCCATCTTCAAGAATTAATATTTTTTCTAAAAAAAATGAAAACTTTATTAATCTTATTTCTTGGGACGTTGGATTCTTTGAAAAAGAGGTGGCCGGCGGGGGAAATATAACGAGCGAAAAGTACGCAGCGGGAATCGACAAGTGTTAGGAGAATGAGGTGGGCTTGCGCCACGTGGAGCTTCTAGGGAAGAAATAAAGCACGCGGCTTCTGCTGACACGTAGATTTTTTTTTTTTTATTACCTTTGAAAAAGCGGATGAAAGAAAGAAAGAAAGAAAGAAAGCGATTGCGACCTGCTTTAAGGATCCTCCTAAATCCATGATTAGTGGCTTGTAATCTCGTAATCTAATTTGTAATGATGATAGATTACGACGTGTGAGCCACGAATCCGCCACAAATAGCGGATGAGTTGAGAGAGGACTCTCCTCTTCCGCCAACACTTGGTTTCTGTAATAGCGACACGTGGCGGCGTCTGGACACGTGGCGGTTGTCGTGAGGCTTTCGTTAGGTCCTTAAATTAGTGGACCGCTCGCGCTTTTAGGACACGTGTGGTGACATTAGTGGCCTTTAGTTGCGTTTACTCCAAAATAAAACCTTTCCTTTGTGTTGTTAACACATACTTATACGTGCGCGCAACAAAAGTTGAATTCTAAGTAAAAAAAATAAAGTTTATAATTTCTTTTTCTTTTTTATCGCGGTATTAGGTCGCTCCGAGTCGCGCACTGCATAGAGTGGGTAAAGTTTCCATAGGGAATTTTTCGCTTCAAAAGATTTCTAATCAAAGATATTGTTTAAACGATATCAAACTGTTTACCACTTAGACCAACTCCATTTATAATAAAGTTTATAATTTATTAATGAACAAATGCGAAGTTACAAAAGAAATCAAGGTAAAACGAAGAGGAGGATAATCGAAACTAATAGCCTGAACCACGATCATAAATCTCGTATTGAACCCCATGAATGCACAAACACTGGAAAAAGAAAAAAAAGAATCAGCTTTATGGGCTTGGGTCAGAGTAGCCCGAGTTTGGTTGGTCGGATTAGTCTGACCCAAGCCCATTTTTAATCTTTAAAATATAATTCTTAAACATTTTATAATTATTCATTAATAAAATTTGGAGTTATAATTATATACAATAAGACGGATACATAATTCTGAAAAGAAAAAAAAATCTATAAACACATAAAAGAAAATTGTATGCTTATAAAATTGACTTCTAAAAAACATTGTAAAGAAAAATAAAAGATAAAAAAAATACATAAGCTGACAACGAACGTAATTTGGCCCGCAACCCACCGAGCCTTTTTTGCCCGAGCGAGCCCGATCGGCCCGTTAGGCTTGTTGAGCCAAGCCAAAAAAACCGGCTCATGTTTTGAACTTAGAAAATTTAGGCTCGAACCCGGTCTTTTTCAGAGTTGGTCGAGTCGGTTGGACAAGTCAGTAATTAGTCGATGGGCTCACGCCCAAACTTTTACATAGATCATCGTATGAGTCTTCGTTTCTCGTTACTATACACGATAGACGTTGGTGGTGTTAAAAAGATTCAATCTTTTTCTGTTTGACACATTCACAGCTAAGGTAATTTGAAGATTGTGCTCACAGTGTGCAGTAGAAGACCAAAACTTTAATCGTACTACTACGTTAATCAACAACACACACACCAAAACTTTCCTAAACTACCCCTCACAAAGCCCTAAAAAAAAAAGACAGCATAATCAGTAGACTATCTACGAACTTAGCAGCAGTTGTCGTCGAGCGCGTATACACTGTCCACGTGGCTCTCCGTTTCCCACAGGAAAGAGCCAAAGGCGACGGCTTCCAACACGAATCTCTTCAGAGTCCCCAACGACGTCGTAATCGATTCCTCCGAGTCGATCACGTCCCCAAAGAGGGCGCGGCAGTGCCTCTCGATTACGGCCGTAGCCTCCTTCGATTTCGGGTTCGTGCAGATCCGAATCGTCTCGGGGTTGAACCCGGCGACGTAGCTCCTCAGATTCTCCGGCCTCAGGAGGGTCGGTGGCGGCGGAGAAGCTTGGCTCGTAGTGGACGTCGCTGAGATTTGGCTTTCGCTTTTGCTGGTGCTGACGTGGCGGCCGCGGCCGTGAGCTACGGTGTACTCTGTTGCTGATGACGTGGCGACCTCGGAAACGGGAATTTGGGAACCTAAGCTCCACTCGAGGCGGTATTTTAAGGCGGCGGACTTCAGGAAGTATCCGTACAGGATCGAATCTGAGTATAGCTTGAAGAGATGGAGGCGGTTGGTGTTCGTCGGCGGCCGATTACCGATGGAAGCCGTTAGGTGGTCTCTCACAAGCTCGAGAGCCTCGAAGCTGTGGATCGATTCGAGCTCGGAGTCGTTCGCTGGCCAGATCTCGAGCCTCCGGCCGAAGACGCACCGGGAGAGGCTCGGCGTCAAGTGGACCCTCGCCTCCGCGAATCGGCGGAATACGAGCATGTAGATGACGTCTTCGATTTCGTCTCCGCAATCTTTCTTCTTCAGCTCTGCGATTCTCCTGCAAATTGATTTTGTTTTTCTCGAGATCAGAGAGAGAGAGAGAGAGAGAGATTCCGATTATTTTCAGGAGAAATGAAACGAACCTGTGAAGGGCGGCTTCAGGCGAGCCAAGGCTGAGCTGGAGGCGGTCCACGGCTTCTTCCCTCTGAACCGCGAGCCGCTGGAGTTCCTTTCCGGCGGCCACGTGGAAATCGTCGCAGCCGTTGAGAACGACGCCGCTCAGCAATTTCCCGGCCGGCGTCCTCGGCTCGAGCGGTGCGCTGAGACCACCGTACTCGCACCTCACGGGCGACGGACTCACGCGTATGGCGAGGCTTACGGGACGGCGGCGGCTGTGAGATGCCGAGGGCAAAACGGGGAAGGTAACCCTGGCGGCGGCTGTGGTGTATAAACGGCAACACTCCATTTCTATTCGTGGCAATCTTTTTGTTTTATCTTCTTTATATGAATAAATTGTTGTTCCTTGTGAAGTGTGAAGCGAGGTAGTTAATGTGGTGTGTATTTATAAAGGGTATAAACTATCTTGCATTGATTTTAGTATATAATACTCGGATATGCGTCACTTATTGTCCCATGCCACTCTCTATGCTGAATTTAAAATAATTAATTCTCCTAAATATTAAAAAATAGAAATATGAATATAATTTGATAATCATGAAATAGTTATTATTTATGATTAAGTGTAACGCATAATTAATAAATTAAAAAAAATTAAATAATAAAAGAACGTTTCTCAATCCGTCTGATTTAACATTTGGCAAACATCTACGAAGTGGCACCGAGTGAGATAATAAATGAGACAGATAATAATATTACATTAAGATATTATTAGCTGATAAGAACGGACCGAAAAGGATTAGCGCTAAAACAAAGTGTTGCAAGTTGCAAGAGAAAAAATTGAAAATACAAATTGCAGAAGCAAATAAGGGCTGCTGACCGTGGTGGGGACATAATAAATCTACTTGATTTTCTATTATTTAATCATCATTTAGTAGGGTCTTACTCTTATTTTTTCTTTCTAATTTCTTGGGGTTTTCTGTTGAGATATTTTTTAATAGGTGTGGAAGCTTACTCTTTTTTTTTTCGCCTACTCCGCGCATCTACTAGCCAAGAATTCATATTTAAAAGCAATAATAGTACTGATTTAATAATTATTTTATGCCGACAAAGAAAGTCTATTTGACATTTCTTTTTTCTTTTTCCCACTTGCATCTTCATAAAGGCAAAAAAACGATCTATTATGCGACTTTATATATTAAATTTCCGCGTCTTAAAGTTTGATCTCACATGAATTTAGTTGATATCCTAATTTGTGTGGACTTCGTACGTACACTTGAGAATTAGTCCTTTGATCATCAATCAAATTCAGATTCAAAGTTAGATGAGACATAAACCAAGTCATAAAGAAAAAAAATTACAATATTATTCTTTTATAGAGTTTGTATAAATAGACATAACTGAATTATTATGACTATCATTAATATAATAGAGAGCATGGCTCAAAGAAGTTGCATATATTTAATTCTAATTATTAAGCCGTTTTGAAACATCAAAAGACTATTGTACTTGTGTTGCGTGTGAGGAGTAGAAAACCTCTTTGCCTGCTGCTACTTATTGCAAGTTGCATATTTTGCAATAACAGACGAGTGGGGACTGCTTAGGGAGACTTGGTATGCATTGAGTGTGTAGACCAATTATTGTCCGTTGACCAGCGACTTAATTACCCTAACGCGCCATATAATTTGCTCAACATGCAATATTTTATTTCTTTATTTCCTGTCGACATCCATTTTCCAATGTTTGGTTGAGATGTTAATGTATTTAAATTTAGTAAGATTGTGTCAAATACCATAATTTAATTAAACAGCTAGCAGCAAATGGATGTGGTGGTATATGGGCATATCTGCGCTGCGGTATAGTTATGTTTCATGGTTTTATTATTATTAATAATTATTATTAGGCAAATTTATAATTTTAGGTCACTGTATATTCATGTTTTTGTTTTTGGGTCACTGTCACTAACTTTGTATGTCAAAACAAATCCGGTTGTCCTTTCAATTTTGGATCACTAAGTATATGTGTTTTCAATTTTGGTCACTAGGTATATGAGTTTCAATTTTGAGTCGCTATGTTTACAAGGTTACTAGGTTAGTGACTCATTTTTGCATTCATAAAAACATAATGACCCAAATAAAAAACATGTATACTTCGTGACCTAAAATTGATTGGATGGCCCAAATTTATTTTGATATATAAAGTTAGTGACATACTTTTGCAACCATCGAACATAGTGACCCAAAAACGAAGACATGTATACTTAGTGACTTAAAATTACAATTTTCCCTTATTATAATTATTATTGTTGTTGCTGCTGCTGTTGTTGTTGTTAGTTGTGTATTTACATATCCATATCAAGGTAGGTTTAGAAACGAACGGAGAAGTTATTTTATTTTAGTTTTTTTTTCATGTGACATGCATAGCTTTCACGCTTCCGACTAAATTAAGCATGAAGTAAATCTGAATCTCAGTGTGGCTAATAAACTAATCCTACTTTCGGTGGAAGTAGTCCTCCTAATCTATGTGTACCTGCCCAAATAAACACAGACCACGAAAGTTACGAAATTTCCATGTAAAAATATCACATGCTCGGCCACTTGAGCTCCGTTGATATTGATAAACTCTTGTGTTGCATGCAAGTCTAGCTATAAGATATGTATAATCTACATATTATATAATGATCGACGTCCATAATCAACCAAATAGAGAGATATTAAATATTTAATTAACAGGGACATAATACTTTTATTTATCCTACAAGTTTTGGAGGAGTACGAAAAAGTCTACCTCAACTTGTAATATTCAATCAAGATCAAACATGTATATACTATAAAATTAAGACGTTGTCACTCTTGATGTTTACTCGACGTTAGTTTTATTATTCATGCATATATAGTAGCGATATTACCGTCGCTTGGCAAATGGATTTAGTGCAATACGTCGCCGTATCTGTGAGAAACGAGGTTATATGTTATGTTACTACTGTACTACCACTGTGCTATCCGACGCGTTGGATGCACCCCATTGGCTGGCGGAGTCAACCCCAATGGAGTTTCGATAGCAACTTATCCTTTTGCTTGATTGCTGTGATAAGGGATTGTAACATTTTTTGTCCCCAATTATTGGCCTATGACGTTTTTTGTCTCCCATTTTTCAAGTTACAGTTTCAGTCCCCAATATTGTCGATTTTGAACGTTTTTTATCCCCCCAATTAACTTAACCGTTAGGTTGGACGGAAATACGGGTCGGGTCAGGTTTTCCTTTCTTTGGCCCACAAAAATCGAGTTGGCCCGGCCCAACCCATAAATTCGGGCTAGCCCCGCCCGTATTTCCGTCAAACTTAACGGTTTAATTAACTGAGAGACAAAAAACGCTCAAAATCGACTACATTGGGGACTGAAACTGTAACTCGGAGAAATGGGGGACCAAAAATGCCCGTATGCCAAACATTGAAGACCAATGTAAAAATTCCTTGTGATAATTATCCTTATCGTGGAATAAAAATTTCCGAAAATATAAACATATAAACATGAGAAACTAATTAACACAAATTTAACGTTGAATTCTTCTGTTAACTCACGTTGGATAAAAAACAAAGGCACAACACATTTCCAACACTCTTCGTAACTTTTGAGTTGATTTCTTTAGAGCGTCTCCACTTGGCACGCAATTTACAGCGCAAACATCAAAATTTGATCCAACGGAAATCGAAACGCATATGGAAAATAACTTTGACATGATTTTCTCTCACATGAAAACTCATTTTTGCCTTTCTACCGTTGATGTACTCATAATTTTTTTACTCTTTCAAAGTTATCCTAATTAAATAATATATTTATTTATTTGCAGGCTGGGCCTCTTACATTGAAAGTGGGAACGATCGCTTCTTGGCTGATTAAGATAATAGTGAAACTTAATACAAGAATAATTAAGTTATATTTATTTATTTGCAAGATAAAACTGTAAAATTTAAAAATCATACCACTAAGATAACATACATACATGTACTCAGAAGAACATACATTACAAATAACACTTTACGAAAAAATTATAGAATAATATTGTAGTTTAATTTGTATAGTTGTAAAATACGTGCGTAGTATCGAAAAGTTGTAAAAGTTAGTTAGAAAGAGAATATTCAGAGAATATTTTTTTTTAGTTTGGGAATGAGTTTAATGGTAGAAAAAGAATTACTGTTTGATATGACATTTACAACATTTTGGATATGAAAATAAGCATTTCGATTTGAGATGGTCTTATTATTATCTAACGTTGAACGTGGACTTCTATTTACTGGCGGACCCAAATGATCCATACTCGTCATCTTTACACTCAAGCTCTTGTATCATGGTTTTTAACTCTTGTAATGATTTTTGACCTCTTTTTAAATTTTACATGCAAAGCTAAAAAAATAAATAATATACAACATAGATCTCTAGAGCGTTTTGTAATTTGCAAATCAATCATCTCTCTGAGATCTCAATGACTGAATCTTGTTGCCCTCTGCTGTTCAAGGAATCGTTCGCAAAAAACGATAGATTCTCACGAATCGAACCGAAGATTTCGGAAGCTTCTCGATCCAACTTCAGCGGACGCCTTCGAAGGCTCTGCGATAAGGGAATAAGGGCAAATCTTAGAATTGGCGGCTAAAACATTAAGGATGTGTTTGGTTTGTGGATTTTGATGGGGAAAGAAAATCTAAGAAAAGAAAACTAAAATCTGAGAAAGATTAATTCCTTGTTGATGTTTGGTTCAGGAAAGAAAATTTATTTTCTTGGAAATTAATTGGTACTATCATAAGAACATGACTATTTACAAAATATTTTATTGAGGCGGTTCATCGAACTTTTTCAAACGTAGAACACAAAATGAATGTCTTGTTAAATTCGATGTATTTGTATATCGGATTTTGACGAGTAATTTTTTCGATACGGGCTTAGCTTTCGTCTTTGTTTAGAAACCAATGTTGAAGACCTCATCGATCATGCGTGGAAAAGTTGAGAGATATGATGTTTTCCGTGGCTTTCCTAAATATTTGGCAGGAAAATGAGTTTTAGTTGTAATTTTAAATTATTTTCTTTTCCTTTATTTCCATTTCTTTTCCACCTCATTTTCCTTTCTAACCAAACATCAAATGAAATTTCCCCCACCATTTCCTTTTAGCTTGCTTCTTCGATTTCTGTTCAGCGCGAGCAACTGAAAAATGGCCATCAAATGTTGGTGACTTACCAAAAGGTCTATTAGCAGTGGAGAAATCAGAAGCACTTGGAATTTCTTCAGTCTGCGGGGACAATATCTCATCATCTGGTCCTTTTTCATCAGTGATTCCAATTGCATTTTTTCCTGTAGCTCGGTCTTTTCCAAAAATCTCACACCAATCTTCATACATTGGCCATGTTTTGTATCTTATAGCCTTTTATAATTTTGGAGAGTACTGCAAAATATATATATATATATATATATCAAGTACATATCATGTCTTTGAAATATGATTGATTAAATTAAATTGAATAAATATTACCTCTTTTAACTCGTTCCAGTTGTCATCGATAGTATCTACTATTTTCTTGTCTGCATTAAAACCTATTCCTGACTTGCTGAGCACGTCTTGCAACATATAGTAATCTTTCTTCCATGTTTTTGTCTTGGACTCGATGTGAGGAGAAGCTTTGATATTTGTGTTGGGCAAGTAATTCCGTAAAGTTTTCTCCAATATATGGTGAAAGCCGGGTTTGAAGCCGTTTTCACTCCTCCATCCATCTGTGATAATCTCTTTGAAAGCCAAAACAAGCATCCTCTCTTCCTCTAAAAGCCATGAACGTTTGGTGTTATTCTTAGCCCCTTCCATGCTGCGAAAGAAACAAGGATGGATATATCTTCGAAAATACATTTTCATAACAGCAAACCAAACTAATATTATGTAAGCAAATGAATCACAAAGAATATATGAAAATAAAGCCAAGAGACGTATCAATAGTACAAGCTTTTAGCAAACATTAAAACAAAACGATGCATAAAAATTTAAAACAGACGGAAACCTCTGAAATCAAAAGGAAAAACGCATAAATCATATTATATTGGAACGCAAACATTGAATAACTTATAAAACAAAGCAGGTCACAGTCCAAGACAAAAAATAAAACTATCAGTAGATGTCGAGGAGAAGAAAAGGAAATTCGTTTTGCACCAACAAATAAAAGAACATCAATACGATTTTCATCCATCAATGGATCATATATATCAACAATTTATTTTGCATCTAAAAAGGGAAAACATAATAGCGAATTGAAAGAAAACAAAAATTGAGAGCAAACCTCATTGAACGTACAGGATGATCAGACGTACAATAGGCAAAACCCTAGCAAAGATTTATATATAATATTTTTATTTATATGAGGGCGAAATCGTAATTGTATTTAATTAAACCTAATTCCATCTAAAACCATTCTACCAAACACATCGGACTCATTATTTAATCCCATCAACCAAACACTCAAAAAAACTCATTACCCCCCATTATATAAACCCAACTAAAACTAATATCATCTAAACTCATCCCTCCAACCAAACGGGCTCTAAATGATTTCTCGTATGTGGATTGGATTCATTTCATTAGGATAAAATCACTTTACGTCCCGATGTCTGTTTGTTGGGCAATTTTGATCTACAATATTTTCGCTTGCCATATTTAGTTCCCGATATTGTCTGATTGGGAACAATTTTGATCCCTCAGTTAGATTTCCGTCAATATAGACGGAATATTCCGTGAATATACCAATTTTGGGAACCAAAATTGTCCAACGAGCAAACACCGGGACCAAAATTGATTTTATCAAAAAAATAAATAAATAAAAAAGAACTCCACTCGCTTGGCGACACTTGGCGCGTTCAGATCGATTTCAATTAAATTAACGAAAAATTAATCGATGGACCAAAATTATCTCAAATCAGACACATCGGGGACTAAATGTGGCTAGTGAAAACATCGGGGACCGAAATTTTCCAACGGATAAATAACGGGGACCAAAATTGACGTTATCCCATCTTATTTCATTAGATTACCTGTTATTTAATTTAGATTACGATAAGGGGATATAATAAATAGTTTCATCCTGTTTTCTTAAATATAACAATTTATAGTTCAAATATAGGATTGGCCGATAGGAAAGAGAGAGTTGAGCTCGGCGCTTCATTAGCTTGGCTTTAATCGAGCTCAAACTTTAATTAAAGGTAAAAAGCTGTGCATTGAAATGAACCCTAAATGTCCCATTCTTATAAGGCCTAAAAAAAAATAAAAATTCGGTCATGTATTTTAGGCAGGGTGACATTAACTTTCAAGAATTAATCAATTTTAGGGCATTGTACGACCCGACACGATATTTCGACACAGACCCGTTGCCGCTGGCACATCATCATATATTAATTCCGTTGAAACTTAATACCGAATCGGGGCATGTAATATCTTAAAATTACTTACTTTTCGAAAGTTACTGTCCCCATAGTGCCTTGTCCCCCGGACCAAAAGAATATTTAAGCCTTCTTATATAATTAAAAAAAAAAACAATAAATATCTTCCAAAATAATAAGATCAGGCAACAAACAACGTGCATCAGCCAAAGAAAACCCTCACGATAAATAGCAGAAGAAGAAGAAGAAGAAGAAGAATCAATTGGAGCAGCAAGAAGAGAAGTATCCGTGGCCGTTCTTCTGCTTCGATAAGTCGATCCCCTTGGCGGATTTCATCCGATCAACGGAGAGCTCCGCCTTGTAGGAGTCGGAGTTGAGGATCTTTCGCCTCACCTTGTCGTAGATCTCTCGTATTACGACCTCGAACGCCTCGTTCACGTTCGTCGCGTCGAGAGCCGACGTCTCTATGAAGAAGAGCTTCTCCTCCTCCGCAAGCTCCTTCCCCCGCTCAACGCTCACCTCCCTTATGTCGTCCAGGTCCCGCTTGTTCCCCACCAGCATCCTCGCCACCGTCGTGTCGCAGTGCACTGCGTCACCAATAGAGTAAGTCGTATATTAATTTGTAGAGTTTCTACTGTTCAGTTCATTGGATCCCAATCCCCATTTGACCACGTTTCCCGCATGAGATGATGGATAGATAACAAGTCGGGAATTTCCCGCCCCACTGACAACCCTGGATTATGGATGGCAACGGGTCCTAATTGGGTCCTTAATGGACTCATTGGGTTTAAGGCTTAAATCGAAGCCCATTAAGGACCCATTGCCATCACTACCCTGAATCCAACAACGTGACACAATGTCTTTGTTGGTTGCAAATTGGAACTTCGTTCTTCCACGTATTCTTAAGGAGGAATCGCCTTTGACAAGAAATGTTTTTAAAAGATAATTTTGTAGGCCTAACTTTTTTAAGTTAATTACCTTAAGTTTAAAGGATATTCTTGTCTTTTTCGGGGAAAATAGTAGGGCCCCTTGCTATGTAAAGGAGGACACGGATGACGCGTACTGGAATAAAGGGGTCCTCCGAAGTAATTAGATGACTGACTACATAACCACTGTTCTATACAAGCCCACACGCCCTTAAACGCTTTGCGTATAACATAACCCCTTTTGCTATGGGGGGCCAATTACTAAAGGCATTGCATAATAGTCTTTACACATTTGGGGGACTATTTTTTAAAAACTTATTTGACCAAAGATATTTACCTAATTAATCCATTCTCAACCAATGCTAAAAGAACTAATGATGTGAATCTGATCAAGAACAGCATATAACATTCTCCAAGACAGTGGTGACAAGGATTTCGTACTAGACCAACAATTACAGCAAAGAAATGAAATGGGGGGGGGGGGGGGGAATCTAAGGTAGAAATAAAGCCACGCATTTGCAAGAATTTGCGAGGGGAAAGCTCAGATCCGAATCAAATTAATCCCAGAAAAAAAAAAGATCCAATTTTTAAAATATCCAATCAAGAAACGTGGAAAGCAAAGAAGAGGACGTACTATTGAGCTCGTCGAGCCATCGCTTAACGCTCTCGAATGTAGTCATCCTCGTAATGTCGTAGACCACCAGAGCGCCGACGGCTCCGCGGTAGTAAGCCGAAGTAACCGCCCTGAACCGCTCCTGGCCGGCGGTGTCCCATACCTGTGCTTTGACCTCCTTGCCGTCGATTTCGACCACCTGGGTCTGAAACTCGACGCCGATGGTGGCCTTCGAGTTAGGGTCGAACTCGTCGCGGGCGAAGCGAGAGAGGAGGTTGGATTTTCCCACCGCCGAATCTCCGATGACCACTATCTTGAAGAGGTACTCTTCGCCTCCCTCTTCGTCCATTTCTTTTTTTCTTGATTTTTTATTTTTATTTTTTTCTTCTTCGTGTGTGAATGCTGTTTCTTTGATGGGGTGAAAATAAATTTGAGATTATGTTTTTGTTTTATTACGGATTGTTTTAAGAAAGAAGTGGAAGAGTAGTGGACTGTTGAAGAATGTGCAAAGGCAATCAAACGCGCAATTGAAGGGTCGACATGGGCCACGTGTTTGACTTAATTTGTCTAAATTATTTTCTAGTTTATTTTTTGTGTTTTTTTCTATTAATTAAAATTATGGTATAAACTAGTCAAGCTCAAGTCTCAAGGCAATTTCAATAATTGACGAGCTATTTTTTTCGAGCTTGACTATAAATAATTAAGCTCAAGTTCGGCCCGAGCTGCTCGAGCTCGGCTTGTCGAATTCGTTCAAACCTTCTACTCGAAGTGCTTGAGCTCGGCTCGAAAAGCTCGAATCAATATTATACTATATTTTTTTTCGAAATAATATTATATTAATATCTATAAAAAAATATGTAAAAAATAAATGTGGCCTTGATAAGCTAGATGAGCTATTCGAGCCCATATAAATCCAACTCAAGCTCGGCTCGAGCTCGTTCAAACTCGAACTCAAAACGAGCTTTGAACGAGCTGCTCGCGAGGAGCTCGGTTCGTTTTCACCCCTAGTTTACTGAGAGAGCTCGAGCTTACAGCCCAAAATTCTTAAATTTAAGGTCAAATTTAAAAAAATAAACTAAAACAAAAAGCTCACTAGAGGGGACTTTCGATCTGAGCTTCTATTGAACCGTCTTAACTCAATCTTTATTCATAGTTAATCACTTAAGGCTTCAATAGATCCCTAATTCTCATTGGCCACTCTCAATAGGCAAAACTTGATGATAAGACACCTCAATGGAAAATATTTCCGAGGCCTATTAGCCAAAGTTAATGTGCATGATTTTTTAATTGATCACTAGCTAGCTAGCAATTTATTATATTAATGGGTCGGCTGCTTATTCTTTAGACAGTTTAATAAAATATAATAATCGGTAAGATGACCCTTGAGCACAGCCCAATGATTACAACGGCTTCATAATTTTCATTTAGCCGACGTTTAACTTCACATTTTATATGGGACAACAAAAACTCTCAAGCTTTACAAATGAACTACTTCAATTTTATTTTTTTTTTTGCTTTTCTCGTTTTAGAAAATGATGATTTATATACATATGCGAATATATATAAAACTTACCCCACGAATGGAATATCGTATTAAAAAAACATAAAGATCATTGTAATCATGGACACTAACTGCGACAAGACATCACTCTTTCTTTTTCGTCCAATACATTAATCCAAACTAAAAGAAGTATTAATAATTTAAATCGTCACATAATGACCTTCATGATTATCATCACCTTTCACTTTTCCATATAAAAACGACCCTTCTATTGAATCAACATCGTTGGAGCTTATCTTTCCTACTTGATGAAGACAGCCTACAAATTCGTAGTAAGGTGGGGTTCGGCTCGTCGGTCAAGGCGAAGACCGAGGAGCGGCTCGATACGGCTCGGTTACAAACGCCTTCGCAAGCCCGTGGTCCATTGGGCTATGGTGGCTCGTGCTTTGAAGAAGCTCATCCTTAGGATCTTGGCTAATGGGAAGCTGGTCGAGGCTTATCGTTGGTCTTTGCCCGTGATACGCCCTCACTTGTTTCCTTTGGGTTGTTGAGTTAATTATTGGCTTTACTTCTTTCTTACTCATTTTTTTTTCTATGGTTTCTTTTATCTTCTATGGTTCCTTTCGAATGATGCAAGAAGATTATGTACTTGTCTATTACTTCGTGCATGATATCATGGAATGGATAGAAGGTGTTGGTGTTGATAACTGTGAAATGTATGGTCTTTGTTGTGTTCATTCGAGTTCGAACGATTTCTTTTTTCACCTAATAATTTTTTTTTTAAAAATTGTTTCATTGAATACACTTTTAAGTTAATAATAGCTTTAAATTTAAGGCGTTTTCATCATTTTGGCCACTTTTTCAAGTTAATAGCCTTAAACGTATCCTCCCAAAAAAAAGCCTTAAACTTAAGGATATTTTCGCTATTTTACAGACCACACTTTAAAGTTAATTGCCATAAATTCAAGGGCACTTTCATCATTTTGGAACCAGATTCTCTGTCTCATTTCTGTATGCCACTTTTGTATCACTTACAGAAATATGATTACATCCCGTCCGACCAGTGTTAAAAAACACCTGTAAATAATATTACACAATAAATACTATTATACTGAGTGCTTAAACACAAAATAATTATATAACATTGGTCAGAA
The DNA here is from genome assembly GCA_004919715.1 of Linderniella brevidens. NCBI lineage: Eukaryota > Viridiplantae > Streptophyta > Magnoliopsida > Lamiales > Linderniaceae > Linderniella > Linderniella brevidens. Next base: position 8,497,089 of record SWDC01000158.1, read on the forward strand.
CACAAAAAAGTATATATAACACAAAAAATAATATACCGAGTGCTTATCAATGTTTTAATATATTTTTGTGTGTTTAAGCACTCAGTATAATAGTATTTATGGTGTAATATTATTTACGAGTGTTTTAACACTGATCGGAACGGAGTATAATGATATTTTTGTAAAGTGACACACTAAAATCAAACAGGGAATCTGAACCCCATCATTTTATATAAAAGGGTTGCTAAACATAAGGCGGCCATTGAGCCATTGGAGCCCTTGTATATCGCGCAAGACCCATATGTAACATAAGTCCATCCAGAAAAAATGTTACCTAATTAACACACTTGGAAACTATTTTTACAAACCATATTTGATCGAACCTATTTACCTAATTAATCCCGAGTTCCAGAATATATATATATATATATATATATATATCAAATTTTCTATAACATGCGACACTTTACCGCCAATGTTGATGTTAGAAATCTTTACAATCCTTTCATCCTCTACAAAAAGTAAACCTATATGCAACAGTCAGATAACTCCGGAGCCCGACAGATAACCGAAGACACCCTTCGGGGCCTCGGAGAAGTCGGCCCGTAACCCTAAACGAAAAGCCCGCCCCGCCCCGCCCCGCCCTTGAATTTACCTCGTTTTCGACCTCAAATATGAGTAGGGTCATTTTTTTTACAGAGGGAAAGATGAAGTGCAGTAGTTGAAGAGGAGTACTTCTACAAATGGGAGAATCATCTACTTTCATAATCTTCTCTCTCTTTGTTTCTTACATCAATTCTAATAACAAACGCAGCCTAAAAGATTCGGGCAAAGAGGAGAAAGAAACCCGCAAACGAACTAACAATTCGAAGACATCAGACGGAAAATAGAGAAAAAAAAGAAAAGGAACGACCTTTATTACTTATGTATGACTCATGATTTTACAAATTTATGTCACAAGAAAGAAAAATCGAATCCATCTTAACACCATTATACATACCCGATGAGCTCGTTTCTTAGCCTCTCGACATCACGAAATGTTTCCATTGCCCTCACATATTTCCTCCTTCGAACTAAATCCCAACGAAACGATACAACCCGCTGATAACCCGTATCCATCTCCACGAATCGACCCGACCCGCTAACCCTTTTTCGTATTTCAACACACAAACAACGCACTAAAACGAAGAAATAAGAAAATCTCATAAAAAAAAAAAAGAACCAAAATTTTTCCATAGCGTGATTGAGCTATCGTGCGCCGTCTTCTCCACGGGAATGTATCTCTATCTACAATGCCGCTCTTGCCACGTCGTCTTCCTCGGATTCGGTCCTTAGCTTCCACTTTCGAATCTGACGAGGAATTTACACAGCAATCAGTTACTAAAAAAGAACCCAGAACCAAGAACTTACACCAAAAAACACAGCAAGATTCAATTTTTATTTTTTTTTATAGAAAAGAAAATTAACCTTCGAAACAGCTTCAACTCTCTCCTTTCCGACGTGGAGATCCAACCCAGAAACAGACAAGCAATCCCTCGGAGTCTCGAAGGTGGAGAGAGAAAACTGCTTCGAAACGACTCCGACGTCGAAGTAAATCAGACCGGAACTGGGGACGTCGACCCTTATCTCCTTCACGGGGAACCACAGGAACAAATCCTGCGCCGAAATCCCCGACAAGGCGTCGATCTGTCCGTACGTGATGGTGCCGGTGATGTTCATGTCGTAGTGGAGCTCGTTCTCGAACTTGGCGACGCAGGCTCGATCGAGGTGGACTTGGAATTTTCCCGAATCGTCGTAGCTGAAGTTTTGGACGCCGTTGGGTAGCAATCCCACGGGGAGCCCGTGGCTCTCGAGGACTGCGTAGATTGAGGAATCGTTGTAAGAAGCGGAAGCCGAGAGCGAAATGAGGAAGAAGAGGACTGTTGTTGCTGTTGTTCCGATGAGGAAAAAGCGTAAAGATTGCATTTTTATTCGAGGGCTTTTGTGCTTTTTTTTTTCAATATTTTCTTTGGGTTCTTTTAGGGGATTTGGGTGAGGAGGAGACGGCGGCGGCGGCGGTGGTGGTGGGATGGTGCCAGCGAGGATACAGATGGGATTAGGAAGGAAATCAATTATTGGTGGTGGAGGAGAAATGTGGGCTCGTTTTATATTTGGGAGCCATGATCTGCTGTGATGAGGTGCATTGCACCGGATGCTTCGCTGTGGTCAAAGCCCGAATTTATTTATATTTATCTCTTTTCCAAAATAGAACAAAAGGATAATCGTTTGAGATTGAAGTAGATAAACCAAAATTAAAATGCTGAATCACAATTTCTTGGGCAATTCGGAAAGTTTGGGTTTTATTTGAAATTGAGGTAATAAATCGACTAAAGTTCGAGAATTTTCTAACAATCGACTCCATTTAAACATTGGCAAAATAATAGCAAATGGAGTATAATTTCAAGATTTTGTGCAATTAACCCTTTGGAAATATTAGTCCAAATGTCTACAATCGTGGCAAGGGAAGTAAGTGCCTAAATGGTACTATTATAATTATTATATATAATATTTATATATAAATATTCGAATTTTTCCTTAATTTTGTCGAACATCCACCGTGTCGGACTTTGTGCAGGTTACTAAGGAGCAGAGACAACCTCAACATGAGACTGAAAAAAAATAGAAAAAGAAAAAAAAATAGACAGGGACTGCTCAAGGTGTGATATGATAAGCATGAAATAAAAATTTCATCGTGATAAATACTACTAATAATACTAAACTATTTGTGGGAAGAAATATAATTTCTTTAACTCGAGCAGAAGTGTAAGAGAAAGGGTAAGAATGCTCTTAATCCCAAAGATTAACCATAGTTAAGAGTATACTATAATATTTAGTGACGTCATAAATGATTTCTCGAATAATGGGCGTCGCCCTCCGGCAAAATAATCCAGTGGGAAAATTCAAAGGAAATAATTTTTTGGACGCATCTATAAATCTATAATGTGCCGATGTATGATAATAGTAATCCAAAAAATCGAAACGTGTAGACGTACATATCATGTAAGGGTATTTAGAGAAATGGCATGTGAGGATGGGGATTCGAAAATTATGGTGTTTAAGATCTTGTCTTGACATAAAAAATGTGCCCCATTATATAATTCTTCCTCTTCTATGGCATATTGTCATTATTGCCTTGCATTAATTACGTTGATGGAATAAGTATATTAAAATATCTTAGGGAGGTGATTTAAGCCTTTTTTGGGGAAGAACCGAGTTGAGACTGAGACGGGTCGGGCAAAGGGTGACCCGGTTTAATGGATTTAGACTTGTCCAAGTGTCGGATTTGAGCATGGCAAGCAAATCCCATTATGAGATAAAACATCATTTTAGTCGAGTAGCCTAATTAATTACGCTTAGTTGATTGCATAATTAATTATGTCTTAATTTTAATTTGTCACCGTCACATGGTTGCTATTTTTGTAATGCCATTAGATTTGAGACCTTTCGAGGACTTCATAGCGAATAGGTCAAATTTCATTTTCAATTTATGAATTAGGCAGCTAGTTCAATAATGTCGTGGTGGATGGGATATTTATATACGACGTATATATAGAAAAATAAGCATTTAATCTGATTAATTAAATGTATAATAAATTCTTTTTGTCCTTTTAGAGTTATCGTCTCTTCACAAATTAACAATTCCATTAGTGTTAATGCTTGGAAAAAGGTTATAATTCTCAAATTAAAATTTCTGTATGGGCCATGACAGTTCATTTTGCGCGTCAGCCCATTTTGCTCATGAGAGGTGAAACGAAGATAATCGTCACATACCGAATCATACGTTTTTTTTTATGGCTTAACCATTTCTTTTATTCCTACATACATATTTGGTTTTGTGAGTGGAGTGTGAGTAGAGAATTTTACGACAACAGGTTTTTAAATGGAGGAATTTTAGGAAAGTTAACACTAAAAACTCCAGTACTAATCCGTATGAGCGGTACTTAACAATAACTGGGGAAAATCTTAGGCAACGGTGGAAAAAATTCTTTCAAATCATCATTTCCGACGAATTAGAGTAATTTAAATAAAATTAATATAGAAACCTAACTTCAGCCCTAAATTAACACCGCATGAGGTGCACATGACGATTGATTATGGGGAAGGCATTTGAAAATTTTTGTTTCAAATCAGCATGCATGACAAGGCTAATTTGTCTCAAATGTAATTATTAAGTACGACTGATGAATGATGTGTGTTAATTCCAGACTGAAATTAAATTTGCGACATTAAAATTGTTTCAAAATCTAATGTTTTGAAACATAAAACGATACTCTCCAAATATACATTATTAAAAATAACTAAAAATAATAATTTAATGCAACCATAGTTTTCCGTTGGGGACAAGAAAAAAAGCCGTTTGTTTTGTTTAGGGAAATGGAAGAATCACATAACGTAATGAGATCCTCCGCTGTAATAGAGGAAGGGGAAAAGAACCCAAGAACGTGATTCAAGAAACGCAAAGGGTCATCGATTGGTAGTTGAGCTAAGGCCTCTTGTGGTATCCGCATTAACCAGAAAAAAAAAACAAAAAGGATAAATCCAATCCCCCACGACACACAATAATGACCGTTAAACTAATCATCGATCACATCCATACAAAACTGCTTTTCCTCGTCAGCGTCACACACTCACTTGCCTTGTAAGCAAGCAAGAGAATGCGCAATAGGTCTCCTTGCTAAGTCGTCAAAAAGATGCCACCTTTTTCTTCCCCTTTTTTCCCTTTATAAAAGTCCACCAATCTCTCTCGTGTGGCCGTTGTTCTTTCTACTCTATCTACAGCAGCAACATGGGAAGCTCCCATCGGTTCAATTTCTTCAAGCTCGCGCTGATTTTGACTTCGTTGACTTTCGAGCCGTGTTCGTCGGCTCCTGAAGCTGCCCTCGTTACGAAGATTCCAGGCTTCGACGGCGATTTCCCTTCTAAGCACTATGCAGGGTGAGCCCTTTTACTGTATCAACATACCCTTTTTGAGACTTATGGTAACTGATAAGAAATTGGTATCCTTTATTTCTTGCAGATACGTGACGATAGATGAGGCTCACGGTAAGAAATTGTACTACTACTTCGTCGAATCCGAGAGGAGCCCATCGACGGACCCTGTCGTCCTCTGGCTCAACGGAGGTCCGGGGTGCTCGAGCTTTGATGGGTTCGTCTACGAACATGGTAATAGGAGGGTTTACTTATTACAGGGCTTGTTTATGAATTATGAAGCTGTTATGTTGTGTGTTCAGTGAAAATAAAAGGCAGCTCTTTGACAGTGTTTTTCTTTACCTTATTTCGGTTATTACACGGCGAGAGACGATTGAAACGAGCTTGCGGGTTCAATTTCGTTCTTGAGATTTATTGAATTTTCACCAGATTGTAGAAGAAAAATGATCAGGTGTTTAAAAGCTTTTCGTCGCAGGTCCCTTTAATTTCGAGGTCGTTGAATCCCGCGTCAGCCTTCCCAAATTGCATCTCAATCCACACAGCTGGTCCAAGGTTGTAAGATTTCTTTGATTAAATCTTGATAGGCTCGATTATTTTTTATTCATGTATATTTGGGTAGTGAATGTTTAATAACACTTGACGTTAGGATGATAAGTTTCGAAATTGAAGCGATTTGATGACGATTAATGATGTAAACCTAATTTCAGCCCATAAATAACACATGAGCATCACGTGGTTATTAATTTGGGAGATGCTATGTGGTGTTGGAAAAAATTAGGTCCAATAAGCATCTACGATTAATTGAAGCAATTTGAGGATAATTAATGTTGAAAACCTAATTTCAGCCAGGATATTAACACACGTGTGACGTGCACGCGACATTTATTTTGAGGGAAAATCCTAGGTTGACATCGGAAAAAATTCGGTCCAAATCGGGGTTTTCCCCATTTAGTTGTTGAGTACGGCTCACGTGTGTTAGTTACGAACTGAAATTAGCTTTTCCGCGTTAAATTAAAATTTTTTTCAATTCGAAAACTTATTGTCATCATATTCTTTACTTCTTAATTTAGTTCTTAATCCTTAAAATGCCACTCTTCTTAATAGAAAAATAATTAAGCCATCTTTATACGTAGTGTTTGTAATAGATTGACCGTTTTCTTCACTAAGATCTTCAGGTATCCAACATGATCTACTTGGACTCTCCCGCCGGAGTCGGTTTTTCGTACTCGGGAAACGAATCCGACTATAAAACCGGAGACTTAAAGACAGCTGCTGATTCGCACGTTTTCCTTCTTAAGGTGGCCAATCGCGTGTCTCTTGACTATCAATCATATCGTCCTTCAAAAAAAAAAAAAAAGCTTTTCTCTGACGAATTTGCTTCTATATCGATTGCCAGTGGTTCGAAATCTACCCGGAATATGCATCGAATCCCTTCTTCATAACCGGAGAATCGTATGCCGGCATCTACGTGCCAACGTTGGCCTACGAAGTGGCTAAAGGTAAGCCAAGGCTAAGCTATTGTTACTGCATATTCATTGATGATGCATTTTGCATAGACAGTAAATTATGTGTTATTACTACATATTTTTAGGCATTGATGCCGGTGTAAAGCCCGTTATCAACCTCAAGGTAGTAACATTACTCTTAAGATTTCACCTATTTTAACTTAATGCAAGAGTAAGTTAAAAGTTGTTGAATTTCTCAGGGGTACATGGTGGGAAATGGAGTGACGGACGACGTGTTTGACGGAAATGCCCTCGTTCCGTTTGTGCACGGGATGGGACTTATATCGGATGAACTCTTCGAGGTGCTTTTCTTTTATCCGTCGATTCGGGATTACTACGTAGGCTTAAGAATTGTTTTTCGTCCCGTAAGTTAAAAATGGCGACGCTCTCACGACGCGCAGCTTAAGGGGATGCAATTTTAGGGCACTAACGTTCAGAATCGAAGCAATTCAAGGACAACAAGCGCCAAGTGGACGCCACGTCGCCTCTTCTGCGTGAAGTGGCGTCCACTTGGCGCTTGTTGTCCTTAAATTGCTTCGATTCTGAAAGTCGACGTCCTATTTTGAAAATTTACGTCCTAAAACTGCAGTCCCTTAAGTTGGGCGTCGCGAAAGTATCATTCATGGAAGAAAGCCTTTATTACATGTGTTAGTATGTGGTTGTGCCTGATTCCTTTGAATATCGCTTACACGTCCTCAAAAGGCTACCGCATATTGTTATTGCAGGCAGTTAATGGTGAATGCAACGGTAACTACTACGATCCAACGTCCGATAACTGTTTAAGCATGCTTGCAAAAGTCGATAAGGTAATAAGTTACTCCCGATTTTTTCTAAATAGATGGCCTTCACCTAAAAGTCTAAACTTGATGGGAGTGTATCGTATTTTAAATATATTTATTTTATTTTCAACGCATCCCCTCATTCACGCCTAGAATGATTCGTTCTTATTTAACCTTAGACATGAAGTTTTTCTTAAAAGGGTAGCTGTGAGTTTTCGTAGGCCTGAGCTCTGATACCAATGTAATAGATGATCACTTCACCTAAAAGTTTAAGCCTGAATTAAGGATATTATATTTTAAATATATATATATATTTCAATTACACTAACATTGATTCATGTACTTCTCCGGTGTTATCTTTTAAGGAAGTGGAAGATATAAACATATACGACATCTTAGAACCTTGCTACCACGACAAAGCGGCGGCAAGCGTGATAGAACTGGGAGACAACACAAATAAGCTGCCGTTAAGCTTCCGAAAATTGGGCGAGACCGAAAGGCCTTTGCCCGTCAGGAAGAGAATGTTCGGGCGCGCTTGGCCCCTTAGGGCTCCCGTAAGAGACGGGCTCGTCCCGACGTGGCCACAGCTTCTGAGCAACGAGAATGTGCCTTGCACCGTAAGTATATATATATATATATATATATATATATATATATATCGGGTTAATTATATTTTTAGTCATGTAATTTAGAAAGGAACAAATAATTTTATGGGGTAGCACTATACGAACGTTATCTTTAAGCAATTTTAGAACAATATACGCCGGAACCAAAGATTTTGCCCCAAATTCTAGGACTCCGACGAATTTATGGGTGCCATTATACGGAAGTAAGTTTTAAAATTAAGCAATTTTGGGACAAAATCTTGATTTATACGGAAGTAAGTTTTAAAATTAAGCAATTTTGGGACAAAATCTTGGTTTTCGGCGTAGTCCTAAAATTGAAAGTTATGTCCCGTATGATGTTACCCCCCCCTAAACTATTTGTCCCTATAACGCCACATCCCCTAAAATACACAACAAAGAAATAATAATTTTACATAAATATAACAAGCTCTGTCTATTCTCGTGATGCCTGAATAAAATACGTAGGACGATGAGGTTGCGGATTCGTGGCTGAACAACGAAGCGGTCAGGGAAGCAATTCATGCCGATAGTGTAAGAAAGAAAGATCGATGATGATGTGTAAGATCCATTTCGATCTGGTTGTTATTACTTAGTCTTGTTTTCTTGTTAGGCGGTTGTTGCTGGTAAATGGGAGCTCTGTACGGATAGGATTAATTTCTACCACGACGCTGGAAGCATGATCAAGTACCACAGGAACCTCACGTTGGGAAGCTATCGGGCCCTCATATACAGGCACGCACACACACGCACGCGCACGCGTGGCTCTAACATATTAGTAATCGGGGGATGGAACCTATGGAAGGGCTCGCTCGGGGGGTCCGTGTTGAAGCAGTTGGGATATCCTGAAAGTGTCATTCCCTAACTTAACGGGGCGAAAGGAGAACCCTCTTTTTATTATTAGTTTTCATAAAATTGTAAGCCAGTAAGTTGGGTGTTCTGAAATCGCCACGCGTGATTTATCCCATAATTATTTGGCATGCGCGGACCGCGCGCGTGTCGAAGTTCTGGCAGAAGAATTAGGTCTCCGACCCTGTGCGTGTCGTTTAATTAGTGTCCTCAAACTGCAACACCTAAGGCGGGTGTCTTGAAAGTGTTACCCCTTCCCTTAACTTACGGGTCGAAGTAGTTAACCATAATGTTGGGTATCAAACAAATGTCACACATCGGTTATGCTAAAGAATTAGAACCATCTTATATGCTTGTGGGCTACTCCCTCTATCACCAATTGGTTTTAGAGATGAATCTCTTAGGCTTATGAGTGTTTGGGCTTGGGATAAAAGAGGATTTTATTCCTAACACATAATAAAAGATATTGTCGCAATTTTCGATTTATAGGTCTCTATAGGGCCGTTCTTTTATTTTTGTGGTCCCGTTCTGGTAACAAAGTGAAACCCTCAAACACTACCTTATTTTGGGCCCTAAAAATTTTGTCCTGTGCAATAGATCGGGATTGCCATCTGATCTGACATGTCCCTGTATATTTTCTGTATTTGGATATTTATCGCAGCGGGGATCACGACATGTGCGTTCCCTTCACGGGGAGCGAAGCTTGGACCCGATCCATGGGCTATAAAGCCGTCGACTCGTGGAGGCCGTGGATCGTGAACAATCAAGTCGCCGGGTACGTAACGTAAACCTTAATTTCGTACGTGTAGTACGATGATGGTTAGTTCTCGGGATTTCTTCGCATGCTTGATTCGTCGTGGATTCCACCGCAGGTACTTTCAAGGGTACGAGAACAACCTCAGCTTTCTTACCATTAAGGTATGTGTGTGATAAGAAGAAGGTCGACACTTTTTGCTCGGTGTGTGTGTGCTGCAATAATGAGCAACGTTGTGTTGTGTGTGTAGGGAGCGGGACACACTGTACCGGAATATAAACCGCGCGAGGCTCTGGAGTTCTACACTCGCTGGCTCGAGGGACGGAGGATTTAATTTTAATTGTTTTATATTATTATATGAATTATTATTCAAGATTATGTTACGTTACGCTGCAGAATCGCAATTTATTCGACGTTTAAACATGTATCATAAGATTTCTTCCGATGTTCTAAATTATAATAATTATTATCATCATCATACATAATAACACAAAACTGTTTGACTGAGATTGAAAGCACATATTGTTAATTTAACTTCGTAAATTCCACTTGTGAAATTAAGAATTTAATTTTCCCCTAATCCCTGACGTACGAGGGTAGTTTCGTCCATACATCTGAAAAGACGGAGTTTTGAGCTCTAGGGTTTTGCACTCTCGCAGTTCTTCGTGCATTTTTTTTTTATATTTTCCTTGAATTATTTGTGTTATTTTGTGCAAGGATGCCTCTCATTCTTGTTCGTTCACTTGTAATTTTTTAGGCTGCGGAATTCCTGTTGGGAAGGAGTAAAGAGAAGAAAATGCGTGCATTGTTTGGCAGAGCTCAAAGCGTTGCCGAGAGATTAGTCGGAAGTCTTAGTAAAATCGAATTCAATCGAGTCTCGTTGGGCGAATGGGAAATTTCCGGATGCTCGATCAATCAGAGGGCACAAGCATTTAGCTCGGAGCTTATTTCGGTAAATTCTGACCTAAACGTGTACGATATACATGGATATTTTTTTGGGGAATTTTAATTTCAAACTGAATAGAAGAATTTTTTCATGTTTCAGAATAGAAATTCAGGCTGTAGAATTCTTGCAGCGATACCTTCTAGGAGTTATAGTTTGGCTTCAGCATTGCCATCTCACAGAGGTCTAGGCTCAGGTGTGAATCTTCCGACCTCCTCTGCATTCAGTGTTAGGAGCATCACAACGGTTGATTCGGCTAATCGAGATGAGTTTTTGGTTTCTCCTGATTTACCTCAACCTGTTAAGTTCAAGAGGCTCGATAAAACAGCCAGGAACATAATGCCGGCAGGGATCTTTATATCTACATGGGATTTTTTTTATTTTCTTTGTTTTTCCGTTCTCTTTATGTGATGGGATTCAAAGTGCTCAAAGATTAACGTAAGTGTCGGTTGTTATTTTCATAAAATGCAGATAATTGACAAAGAAGCAGTTGACGGAGTGAAGGGAAACCGGGAAATACCCGACATAAAGCCTGGTTACATTGTCCAACTGAAAGTGGTAATGAATTTTGCTAAACTAATACTTCTTCCTCTTTCTCTCTCTCTCTCTATATATATATATGTATGTCTGTACGTGTAACTATTTGCAGAGTTTATTGTTATTATAAGTTACACTCCTTTTTTGATTAGGAAGTACCAGAAAACAAGAGGCGTGTCTCAATTATTAAAGGCATTGTTATTGCAAGGCGTAACGCTGGCATAAATACAACTTTCAGAATAAGAAGACTTGTAGCAGGAGTTGGCATTGAGTCTCTCTTTCCCATGTGAGTATCATAAGTTTATAACGGGTTTTCTGCACGCATGTATGTGTCTCTCTTTGTGTCCTTGCACGCCACGATTTTGGTAATCCCTCGAATTTTTTAATTAATACTTTCAAGATGCTTTTCTTGATTATTCGAGCCTACATGAGTTGGAGTTATACAGTAGTTAAATTCGAGCCTACATGAGTTAAACAATGATGTATCAACTCAAATAATATAACTATACCATATTATTTGTCTCTTGATAACACCATTTTTAACAGGTATTCACCAAATATAAAGGAGATTAAAATTTTGGACAAAAAGAAGGTGAGGAGGGCCAAGCTTTACTATCTGAGAGATAAAATGAATGCTCTCAAGAAGCAATAACTTGGGTCTCTGTACATAGCAGATATGGAGAAAAAAGTAAGTCCCTACGTGTTGGGCCATTTTCTTTATCTTAGTGCATCGCCGTAACCATTAAAAAACCCAAAATAAATATCTTATCTTTGTAACCAACAAGTTTGCCCTTGCCGCCTCTTATGAGCACTACAATACATCGATCAACATATTCTTTTATTTCGATTTTACGATTTCTTGCTGGCTATTGAAGATATGTTGTGGTTTGATTCCCGGGACGCTTTTTAGAAGCCAAAAGCCATTTAGGGCAGGTGCTTCTTTTCATGTGATGAAGAGCATAGATTCCTTAGCTCACGAGATTGGTTTCATGGTTCATTATTACTGCATTGAATTTGGACCATCTCGTGGCGACCCGTTGGGTCAAATCAGTAGCCTGACCCGAACCCGGTTCGTCGAAACCATTACCAATCCCGAACCTGAGAGGTAAAAAGAGAGTGGGTTCTGAGTTTATGGAATACATATGTGTTGACTTGTGCAGATTAAACGGATCCAAATGAGTTCAATAACATCATTTATTAATTAATCACGATCTGAATTTACTTTACTTTCACGTTACAATAAAATCATCGTCGTAGGAAATGAATGATTAAAGATCAAACCATCGGTTGGCTATATCCAACAATTTTATAATTATAATTTGGAGAACGTTCAAGTTAGTCAGTATTTATATATATATATATATTATATATATATATATATATTATATATATATATATAGTTAAGCAAGTGTATTCCAACCAATCGTGCATGAACTTGCTCCAAACAGAAGACGAGATTAATCTTGGTCAGATATCCGCGTCCAAATCTCCTCCCAACATCGACAGTCGAACATTCTAAAGTAAATTTGAACACGATGATATCTGTTTCAAATCGAACTTAGTCGTAGTGTCGCGACCACGGGCGACCTATATGCCAGAGATTAAAAAAAATCATATAAAATAAAATGGATTATATTGAATGTCAAGAAAATTAAGTAATTAACTAACAAATTTGACTTTTTTTAATTTATATTATATATATATATATATTCTGTATTATTTGAGAGCACGCAGACAACTGAATCTTTCTTTAATTTTTCCTTCTTCAAACTATATCCGAAAAAAAAATATTATATTCGACTATATAAAAAATAAAATTTATATGATATATATATATATATATATATATATATACCGAAGAAACGTTCTTTTTGTCTTTGTTCAATGCTTTAATTTCCAGCTAGCAGAATATTCACAGAAACGGAATAATTGTTGATCTCATTGCAGAGAAAGCAGCTCCCAAACGAACTTTTGATTACTGGATCTGAATCGTTGTCATAGTCTTTTCAATACCAATAGATATTTCGATTGATGATTTAGTAATTTAAGAATTACTGGTGTCGATAGATTATTATCATCGTTGTCGTTGGATATTTTAAGAGAATGGCACAAGAATCGCCGTCTGAAGCTGACCAGGATGATTCCGATGCTGAGCCCCAATTCGTCGAGGTTGATCCGTCGGGTAGATACGGCAGGGTTCGTACTACTACTCAAGTTTCGCAATTTCTGAGCTTATAGTAGCTGGCTCGTTGTTTCATAGTTTAATTTATTCTGTGGCTTTACGTTTTTTTTTTTAATTTATTTTATCTTATTTGTTTGCTAGTTAGTGCCAATTGATCATGTGGAGTTCTGTTTATATATAACAATATTCTTTGTTTTCATGCTTTTGATAATTTTGCTCAAATTTTCTTTATTGCAGTACAAAGAGGTGTTAGGCAAAGGAGCATTTAAAAAAGTGTATCCTCTTTCTGTTTTGTACTTTATGCAGTTTAATAATTTGGTCTATTATTTCTAGACTACCTGTTTGGTGCTTGACATATAATTTGAGTCTTTGAGAACCATTGTGTGCTATAGGGCTATTGAACTGATGTGATTTTGGATCCTTGGACCGAGAGTCGACTTCGAAAAATATATTATTGGCATTGGATTGCTGTAGAAAAATTTACTGTCAACACTTGATGCAGTTGCTGGAGCCTCTTTTCTATTATTTCTTTGTTATTCTCTGCAAAGGAATCTAGGTTTAATTTGATAACTTGGGAATTTCATGTTGGTCACTTCGGTTATTGTCCTGCATTAATTTAATTTGAATAAAAGGATTAGAATAGGGAGCGTTGGCATTTGATTTTTAATGGAGAGCTTGTGCTTCATGTGAAGCCTTGATGTTGCTGATGTTAGATACAGAGCATTCGATGAGTTGGAAGGAATTGAGGTGGCGTGGAATCAAGTTAAGGTCTCTGCGTTTTTGGGGAACTCCGTGGATTTGGAACGTCTTTATGCAGAGGTTCACTTGCTGAAGACCCTCAAGCATAAGAACATCATCAAGTTTTACCACTCGTGGGTCGATTCGAAAAACGAGCAGATAAACTTCATCACCGAGATTTTCACATCTGGGAACCTGAGACAGTACGTTCGGTGTTTCGAAACACCTATATATGCCCTTGTTGCTGATATATTTAGCTTAAATTTTGACCTTTGTGCTGTTTTTTTTTTCTTATAGGTATCGTAAGAAACATAAAAACGTGGATCTGAGGGCATTGAAGAAATGGTCTAGGCAAATCCTAGAGGGTCTTCTGTATCTTCATAGTCATGATCCCCCGGTTATACATCGTGACTTGAAGTGTGATAATATCTTTGTTAATGGAAACCAAGGAGAGGTCAAAATCGGCGATTTGGGACTTGCAGCTATTCTTCTAATATCTCGTTCTGCTCACAGTGTATTAGGTGTGTTAAAAGCTTCTACACCTTTCAACTAAAGTGCGTAGATTTTTTTACTTTTTGACTTACGTTTTAATTCTGAAATTCATACTAATTACACAAAATATTCTTGCGAAACTATTTGAAACTAATATCAACACTTTTGAATTGTTTCTTATATTTTTCTCACTGAATCATTGAGTGACATCAAAACTTTAATATGTTGCCAGTAAGATTTTTATTTTCATATGGCATATTTTGTCAGATTAGATCAGTTTTTTCCTCATTCCTCGTCTTATTTGTACTGGTACATTGATAAATAAATACGTGCATTGTGTGTGATTTTGCTAGGCACACCTGAGTTCATGGCACCCGAATTTTATAAGGAGGAATATAACGAGCTGGTGGATATTTATGCGTTCGGTATGTGCTTGCTCGAGTTAGTGACCCTTGAGTATCCATACGTTGAATGTACTAATGCTGCTCAGATATACAGGAAAGTGACACTAGTAAGTTTCTTATTCTACGTGTTATATTAGCTTGGAAACATACTTTTGACAAATTCGAATATATTTATACTTTGTAAGATAATTTGAATCTGTACAGTTTATAACCTTTTTTGGGGCTCGTTGAAGGGTATAAAGCCTGCATCACTAGGCAAAGTCAAGGACCCTGAAGTACGAGCATTTATAGAAAAGTGCCTCGCAGACGTCACCGAAAGATTATCAGCCGAAGAGCTGTTGATGGACCCATTTCTTCAGCCCGGCGACGACTCTGTAAGAGGACGTTCGATACAGCCACAGCCCTCGAGTTCAGGTTCTCATTTGAAGATGCTTTTTTTTTTTTTTTTGCTTTTTTTGATAGCTTTTGTGTTGCCTGTTGCTGCCCGCGTACTTACTTTGTTCGTCTGCAGATGATGATATCAGCACACCTCATGCTTCCCATGACTTCGTGCCCGAGGCGGGCCGAGACTTCACCGTTCAGGGCCAAAGAAAAGACCAAAACATCATATTTTTGAAGCTTCGAATCGTGGATTCATCAGGTAGGTTTTCTTTCTTTCACCTTTTGTCTCATCACTTCCTATCGAAATCGTCATTTCTACCTTTGTCCGTTGCGTGTATGTGCGTGTTCTTTGATTGGGAAATGTTGAATGACCACTTCACCTAAAAGCTTAATTTTTCAAATTCATATTCTGTATTTCCAACACATCCGTCACGTATAGGCTGATTTCTTTCTTATTTAGCCTTAGACTGAGTTATTGTAATTTAATGGGTGGTCATGAGGATTTGTAACCATGACTTCTCTTGGCCTGAGCTCTGATATTAAATGACCGCTTCACCTAAAAGCTTTAGCTCGAAACTCGAAAGTAGTGCATCATTTTTTAAATTTATATACTATATATCCAACATCGAATGTTTGTTACTTTAGGTCACATACGAAACATTCACTTCCCGTTCGACATCGAAGCCGACACTCCCACCAACGTTGCCAGTGAAATGGTCGAAGAGCTCAACTTAACAGACCACGACGTCTCCGTCATCGCTGCTATGATAGATTCCGAGATTCGCTCGCATATCCCCGATTGGGCACCGAGGGTAAAATTCCCCGGAGAAAACTGTTGTGACAGCAATGCACATATAGAAAGTGGCTGTTGTTCTCAGAAATCAGACCCCAACTCCCCGAGGCCACCGGATTCCCCCCACTGTAGCCCCCTCCTCCTCGAACGGTTGCCCTCGGGGAGAAAATATTGGTCCGATTCCCCCAAAGCCAGCGGTGGAAGCTCTCCTCTAAGGCACGGTCCCTCTAACTTGTTTCAGACAGATTCCGCGGGCTCTCCCGACAGTTCTTGGTCTGAAGAAAACTCGCATTCCCCGAGAGATGCGAATGCTTCTTCTCCGTTGATTCGTGTTGGTAATAACGAACCTAATCGTGATTTACTTCGAACCCACGAAGACAGTGAACCTCTTAGAGGGTCGGAAGATAATTCGATCCCGAACGGTAACGCTGCGGTCGAAATTAAACACGTCGTCGAAAAGCTCGAGAGCTTGTTGGCTGAGGCCAACAGGGTCGAGAATGTTTTCGAGCACGGGCCCTTATTAACGTTCGAAGAGGACGTCACCGATCGAATCAAGAACGTCGTTGAAAAGCTCGAGCACTTATCGGTAGGAGTCGATAGCAGCGATGACGTGGAGCACGATGCTGCTCGAGCTGATTCTGCTTCGGATGAAATAGCAGATATTGTTGAGAAATTGGAGAATTTATTGGACGAGCAACACCGTGAGCTGTGTGAAATCAGAGAGAAGCACGAGCTTGCTGTTTCGGGCCTCCTCGAAGAATATTCCCCGGAGGTTCGTGAGAAGGCTCTTAGCATCTGCAA